>JANJEY010000005.1:47585263-47595934 GCA_024703695.1 Erythroxylum cataractarum
CTGAGCTTCGCAGCTCACCCTATTATCTCCCACTCCTCAGGTGCAGAACGAGACGATCGTTGACCCTTGCAAGGCATAGGAAACTCCAAGATAATTAAGAGCTTTTGTCTTAAGTTAGTATTTTGGTTGGCCCTCCAGGCATATCATCATTGGGCATTCTCATATATTTTGGATTTAGACTTTGACATGTATGAAGTCCCTTAGTTTTTGGGGTGTTTAATTCATAGATGGAATGTATGTGTATGTGTTTGCATTGAAATTGCATGGATATTGGGATCAGGTCCGAATGTTTGGGAGCTCACGCATCGCTGGTGCAGCCCGAGGGGCCACCTCGGGAATAGGGATCCGGGACCTGGGCCTAATATATAAGTGATAATTGGTTTACTTAATAGGGTTACCAAAATGGTTTTGAACCTTGAGTCATAAAGTTAGGACCGGGACATCAGATGCCACCTAACAACTAAGAGTTATATATGATATAACTACCAAAAGTTCCTTACCTAAATAACTAAGATTCAGGCGATGAGCCAAAGCTCACTTGGGTCTTGGTGAAATTTGGAACTTGGACCACTATACTTGTTATGAGGGACATTTACTATATGAGTATAGTGGGAGATTCTTAATTATTAAGAATTGGGTTTTATTAATGAATATGTCACTAAAACTTTGCACATTTTACTATAAATAATCATGAATACCAACTCTTCATCAAGTTTTTCACTACGATCTGTCCCTAAGAAGACAAGTTGAATGGTTCAAACTTCCTAGACTGGTAAAAAAAACTTGAAAATTGTTCTCAAGCAAGAAAAGAAGGAATATGTCCTTAAAAGGCCGATCCCTAAAAGGGCACCTCTTCCCACAGCTCCCCTTACTGAAATGTTTATAAGGAGTATGAGGATGATGCTCTCCATATTGGCTATCTCATATTGGCAACTATGAACCCAAATTTTCAAAAGTAGTTTAAGAACGTGGAAGCCTATGAGATGATTACAAGCCTAAAAATTATGTTTCAGGATCAAGCACAAAATGAGAGATATTAAACTGCAAAGTCTCTTTTAGAGTGCAAGCTAGCAAAAGGGCGCCCAGTCACCCCACATGTCATTAAGATGATAGGCCCTTGTTAAGAACTTGAAAAGAATGAGATTTCCTATGAGCCAAAAGTTGGCTACTAACATCATCCTTTAGTCTCTGCCAGTTGATTAGGATACTTTTGTTATGAAGTATAATATGCATAATCTAAATAAATCTTTGACTGAGTTGCATGGGATGCTTAAGACTGCTGAGCAGAACATTAAGAAGGACCTTGACCCTAAGGTCCTTATGGTCCAAAAGGGGAACGGTTTTAAGAAACAAAACAATAGTAAAGGGAAGGGGAAAGGAAAGGGAAAAAGTCCGATTAAGAATCGAAAAAAGCCTAATCCTAATCCAAACCCAAAGACGAAGCCTGGTCCTTCTAATGACGATCTTTTCCATTATTGTAATGAGTTGGGTCACTAGAAGAGAACCTGCAAGAAAGATTTGGAAGATCTGAAGAAGAAGAAGGGTAATGGCGCTTCTACTTCAGGTATTTATGTTATAGAAGTAAATGTTGCTACTTCTAGTTCTACATCTTGTGTATTGGATACCGATTGTGGTTCTCACATTTGTGTGAATATGCAAGGGCTGCAAAGTAGTAGAACTTTGGCAAAGGGGAAGTGGACCTATGCGTAGGGAGCAAGAGTTGCTGCTTTAGCTATAGGGACTTTTCATTTATCTTTACCTTTAGGCATGGTTTTAGAATTAAATAATTAATACCATGTATCTTCTATAAACAAGAATATTGACTCTATTTTTTGGACATAGAAGGTTGTTATTTTACGATTAAAAACAATTGTTGTTCATTTTCTCGTAATGACATATTTTATGGTAGCTCCTAATTAGAGAATGGGCTTTATGTTCAAAATTTAAAAAGGTCTATTTATAACATAAATACTAAGAGGTTCAAATCCAATTATTCGAATCCCACCTACCTTTGGTGCTGTCACTTGGGACATATAAACGAGAAATGTATACATAAGCTCCAAAATGATGGACTTTTAAACTATTTTGATTTTAAATCATATGACACATGTGAATCTTATTTATTGGAAAAAATGACTAAAGTGCCTTTTACTGGATACAATCAAAGGGCTAGTGATTTATTAGCACTCATTACTTCATTACATTTATTGACGACCTCAGTAGATATGGTTATGTTTATTTGATGAAACATAAATATGAATCATTTGAAAAGTTCAAGGAATTTCTAAATAAAGTACAATATTAAATTGGTAAGACAATAAAAGCCCTTCAATCAGATCAAGGCCGTGAATATTTGAGTCGAGAGTTTGACCACCATCTTAAAAAGTGTGAAATAGTTTCACAACTCACTCTACCTACAACACCACAATGAAATGGTGTGTCTAAAAGGAGGAATCAAACATTATTGGATATGGTTTGATCTATGACGAGTTATGCAAATCTTCCATTGTCCTTTTGGGGATATGCTCATGAAACAGCTGCATTTACACTAAATAGAAGTCCATCAAAGGCAGTAGAAAAGACACCATATGAGATGTGGACAAGAAAGTTTCCTAGTTTGTCTTTTCTAAAGATTTGGGGATGTGAAGCTTATATTAAAAGGTTAACATCTAAAGAACTTGGACCCAAATCCGATAAGTGCTTCTTCTTAGGGTATCCTAAAGAAACTAAAGGATACTACTTTTATACTGCCACCAAGAACAAAGTGTTTGTTGCTCGAAATGTTGTCTTTCTAGAGAGAGAATTTCTTTCCAAAGGAACAAATGGGACTAAAGTACATGTTGAAGAAATTCAAAAGTCATATGAGAATGCTCCAACACAAGAGGAGCCTCATTTTGATCTACAAACATTGTAGAAACTACACCTGTGACATTAGTCCTATGTAGGTTTGAAAAGTTCCATCATGAACCCATAAGATATGGTTTCATGGTGACTAAGCATCATCATCTATTATTGATAGAGGATGAGGAACCTACATCCTATAGGGAAGCAATGATGGGCTCTGACTTCGATAAATGGCTTCAGGCCATGGAATACGAAATGGAATCCATGTACTAAAACAAAGTATGTGTAGCACCCCCTTACTTTAGGTACACACCAGGACGCCCGAAGGTCATTCCAGTACATATCCTACGATAAAGGCGAGCTACGTTCGATCACTACATTCACTTCGTATGGCATGGTATTCCACTTTACTTAAAAAGCATCGTAAGCAGATCACAATAATTTAAAACCTGACTTTTTCCTCATTTCATTTCATAAAAATCGAAGTCTACATTGTCTTTCAATGTTTTTCTCTTAGTACAACATCAACTTAATACAAAAGGACTACATGAGAGAGGAAAATATAAGCAGTCTATCTAAACTGTCCACAAATTCCAGCTGACCGACCTTTGACTCATGAATTTTTTCTGCCAAAACACAATCTATACGGCTGGTAAAGCCTCTTAGTAGCTTGAGTCATCTCTTGGTCCTGAAAATACAACATTGCAATTTTGGTGAGTTTTGCGAACTCAATGAGATAACCATCATTGATGGTTCACTCAATTCATGCATCACATCATCACACATAACATAATATATCACATTCCACGTTCGGAAGAGTCATATCGTTCATACAAAACACACATATCAATTATAATGACAATACACGTGAGACTCACTTTCATTTATTATTGTCGTTGTGACCGAGTGCCTTTTTACTAGCTCATATCCCTTAGTGGATACCGAGTTGTGTCATATAACATCTCATATTCCTTAGTGGATACCGGGTACAGTCGCACTCGAGCCCAAGGCTCTAATCACATTCCGAGCTTTAAGCTCTTTATCCTGGCGACTCCGGTCATAACTTCCTTTATCTTGCATGCATTCATGTAATGAATGTTCCTCATAACATAACCTCGGTCAATCACATGGATGCATATTCACATTTTATACCACATTCATCATCGGACCGTAGTTCGACATTTAATAGAAGTGCTGAGCATACTTTGCATTCATATGCATATTCACAAATTTGTACATTTGAAGCACTTATTTTGTCATGTTCACATACAAGGAGCACTCTAATAATTCATTCATACACCAGAATCACCGAACCTTTCGTGTACGGAATCAACACAATCAAACCACTTCAATGTCATTACTCAAAACATATTCTAAAGTAAACAGTTAATTGAGTGAGACCGTCTAGGTTACTCACAGGTTGCTCCTGAAGCTAATGCCTGGAAGATCCGGCAACTTATGGAAGTTGACGCAAACATTTTCGAACTGTTCTTAATCAAAAATAGTTTACTGTATACAATTTCCATCTAGAAATTCAACACCTTGGAAACTGAATCAAGATTACACTTCTTCATGAGATCTGTAGCTCTATTTCCCTAGTTTACTTCAAATTAAAAATCAGCTCAATCGGAATCCCACAGATCAAAATATCATCAAAACACTGAAATATGTTCAGCAGAATAACAACAGTTCATATTGCTTAAGAGCACACTCACTGCACCCATCCCACTCTTTTCACTCAATATTTCTCCATTCATTTCAGATGGCTAAGATTCTCAGTGAAGATGTAGATCAATGTCTTATGAATCCAATGGTTCAAGAATCAAGTCATTTGGATGTCTTAAGAAGAAGTTATGACCAAAAGACTCCAACCTATTTTTATCCTCAATCGTCTTACTTCTGTATCGTCTTATTTCCATCATCTCATTTCTATCGTCTCATTTTCTTCCTTCTCATTTTCTTCCGTCTCATTTATATCGTCTCATTTTCTTCCGTCTCATTTCTATTGTCTCATTTTCTTCCGTCTCATTTTCTTCCTTCTCATTTCTATCGTCTCATTTTCTTCCGTCTCATTTCTATTGTCTCATTTTCTTCCGTCTCATTTCTTCTGTCTCATTTCTGTCGTCTCATTTTCTTCCGTCTTATTTCTATCGTCTCATTTTCTTCTTTCTCATTTTCTTTCGTCTTATTTCTTCCGTCTCATTTCTTCCGTCTCATTTCTATCGTCTCATTTTCTTTCGTCTCATTTTCTTCCATCTCATTTCTTCTGTCTCATTTATATAGTCTCATTTTCTTTTGTCTCATTTCTTTCATCTCATTTCTTTCGTCTCATTTTCTTTCGTCTCATTTCTTCCGTCTCATTTCTATCGTCTCATTTTTTCTACAGAACGTCTCTACTTATAAGGATCATAACTTTTGACTCCGATGTCCAAAATTTTCATACTATATACCGTTGAAAAGATAAAAGAAAGATCTACAACTTGCTAGAAGGCATCTTATCTAAAATCTCCTTATATAAATCCCAAATGCATCCCTAAATTATAAAGATGAATTTTTCCATACACACACCAACATACCAGACCAACTCCATAACTTCATGAAATTTTTGAGACTTTTAGAGACAGAAATGAAATTCGATGTTTTCATACAAAATGTAGCCATATGTCTCTAGTTTAATTCAAATTAAGAATCATCTCGTTTAGATAACTAGAGAAAACGTTATGGCTAAAAGACTGAAGTGTATTTAGTGAACATTTTCTAGATTTTCAAACTTTCAATATTTTACATCACCAAAACACCAAAATTATTTCAAAACTAGTTTAACACTATAACTGAATTTATTTCTCTCCAACTACCTAGTATTTATGAACAACCATGTAAATGTCATTTTTCATGCAGATGACAGTAATCTATCAACTTTATTTTGCAAATCCCCAACTTTAAGGGATTTCTTCACCACTTACCTGCTGAAACTCCAAAATCTTCAAGCCCTAATTCCACACGTTTCACGTACTTCACTGAGTACAATGACCAGCTTCTAGTTTTTCTTAAGGTAAGGACACAAATGGCAAAGTAGATTTGGTGAAGGAAAGGAAAAACATAGAAGTCTATTAGAAAGTATTTGATGGAAAAACTCTGGGTTTCAAAAGGAAGTTTGAAAAAGATGATAATAAAAAAAGGGACTTAGACAAGACTTAACCTGTCAACTCTCAAAGAATAGTAACCTACTTCTAGCAAGAGTACAAAAGCCTAAGTGACACTTGTCACTTACTGAATACCCAAGTTCTAACTTAGTTTCTTTTGAAACTGACTCCCTTAACTATCATCTTTACAATCCAACTATCGCCAAAGCTCCCTTTTTAATTTCTTTTTTTTCTATTTTATACAATTCCCAAAATTTATTCCTATTTTTTCCAAAATTCACAAATACCATATTTCCACTAGTCACTACAATTTTCCATGTCAAACATTCATAATTCTCAAAAAATTCACAAATCAATCCAATTATACCAAGAAATATTCATGAATGCATGTACAATTATTTTCATGTGCAGATAAATTCACTAGTGATATATATGTGTATGGCATACTATGCACGAGCATAAAGAAGCATTTTTAAGCCTCTCATAGATCACTCACATTTACTATTCTAACATTCCCATAAGTAATGAGATGCTACACTTATAGTAGAATATGTATTGGAATGATCTCCGAGCGTCCCGGTGCGTACCTTGTGATAAGGGAGTGTTACATTTACGTAGTATCAGAGTATGGATGGCATTTGTTAGGACATATGGGAATGGTAGGCATGAAAGATCTTGAGAAGTATAGAAAATGATTAAAATTATTGTTTGTTATAGGTCATCCACTCTAGGTGATCAAATTAATCAACCAGTTGACCAAGGATCGGTAGGAGCTAGTAGGGAGTCCTCGGTGCCTCGATCTGAAGAGATGCCTCCTAGAGTTCTCGAAAAAAGAGAGAGGAGGTATGATAGGCTACGAAAGCAGGGAGCTATGGACTTCTATGGCAGCACAGACCCTGTTGAGGCCGAGGGATGGTTAGAGAGGACGGAAAGGGTATTTGATCAGATGGACTGCGAGCCTGATGAGAGGTTCGATTATGCAGTGTCTTTACTGCAGGGCCCAACATATCAATGGTGGAAGACTGTCCCAGGCAGTACCACCAGGCCTTGTCAGTTGAAGTGGGAAGATTTTCTGAGGGTCTTCAGAGACAACTACATGCCTAAGATCTATCTGGATATGAAGACGCCGGAGTTCTTGGAATTGAAGCAAGACAGGATGTCAGTGGCTGAGTATGAGGTCAGATTAAATGAATTGATGGGTTATGCTACTGCTCTGATTCCTACAAAAGAAGACAAGTGTAGGAGATTTGAGAATAGACTTAATTCGGAGATCAGAACAAAATTGACGCGGTCAGATATGGATACTTTCATTGAGTTGAGAGCTGCCTCAATTAGAATTGAACAACTAATGAGGGATAAACAAGCTGAGACTGGGCAAGGGTCTAGAGGAAAGAGGCCTAGTGAGAGTCAGGGCAGTTCTGGCAAGAGCTATAGGAAGTTCCAACAGAGTATTCAGATCATCAGGTGGATCCAGGCAGTCAGGAACTAGGCAGAGGGGTAGATTTTCACAGACTGGCAGTGGAAGGGGTACGGCTCTGAATCAGTTTCCAGTTTGTGAGAACTGTGAGAAGAGACATAGTGGTTAGTGTTGGAGATTGACTAGAGCTTGCCTTAAATGCGGCTCCATAGACCATCAGATTAGGGATTGTCCTGCTACTATGGGGGCTTAGTCTAC
Source organism: Erythroxylum cataractarum (assembly GCA_024703695.1). Taxonomy (NCBI): domain Eukaryota; kingdom Viridiplantae; phylum Streptophyta; class Magnoliopsida; order Malpighiales; family Erythroxylaceae; genus Erythroxylum; species Erythroxylum cataractarum. The sequence goes on from JANJEY010000005.1 coordinate 47,592,926, forward strand.
TGTCAGTGGGCGATCTGGGAGTAATGCTACAGTCCAGTAGAGCAGAGGTGGTGGATCTGGACAAAGAGTTAGAGGTAGAGTCAGAAGGAGACTTGGGAGTTCTTTCATGAGGACAGAGGGGCGGGGCAACCAACCGCAGTCCCAAGCAAGGGTCTATGCCATGACTAGGAAAAAGGCCCAATACTCACCAGATGTGGTAGCAGGTACGCTTCTTGTTTATGACTTTGAGGTTTTTGCGCTGTTAGATCCAGGATCCACACACTCCTTTATCACACCGCATTTGGCATGTAGGTTACATTGTGATAGGGAGTTACTACAGTATAGATTGGAGGTGAGTATGCCAATAGGCAGTACTACAGTTATATGAGAGGTTTGTAAAGGATGCTTGATTAGGATTGATCAAGCAATTTTGGAGGCAAACCTTATTATATTAAAGTTGAGGGAGATAGATGTGATCCTAGGCATGGATTGACTCATTGCCCATAGAGCCATCATGAACTACTACACCAAGGAGGTAGTACTGGAATCTCCTGGTCAGCCGAAGGCAGTATTCAGAGGAGTTAGTCAGCAGTACCAGCTAGGATGATATAATTCATGAGTGCATTGAGGTTGATGTAGGGTAGATGTGAGGTTTTTTTAGCCCACATCATTGATACTAGAGTTGAGCAGAGTGTACAGAACATCCCAGTGGTTAGGGAATTTCTAGATATATTTCCCGAAGAGTTACCTAGTTTACCACCAGATCGGGAAATGAAGTTCACGATTGATCTAGTTCCAGGAGCTGCTCCTATATCTAGTCCTCCATATAGGATGACACCTGTGGAACTGAAGGAGTTGAAGACTCAACTTTAGGAATTACTGAAAAAGGGTTTTATTAGACTTAGTGTTTCACCTTGGGGAGGTCCAGTGTTATTTGTGAAGAAGAAAGATGGGACTTTGAGGTTATGCATTGATTATAGGCAACTGAATCGAGTGATTGTGAATAACAAGTACCTGTTGCCTAGAATTGATGATTTACTTGATCAACTGCAGGGAGCTCAGGTATTCACTAAACTGGACTTGAGGTCAGGGAATTATTAGTTGAAGATAGCTGAGTTTGATGTACCTAATAGTGCATTCAGGAGCAGGTATGGGCACTTTGAGTTTTTAGTGATGTCGTTTGGGTTAACTAATGTCTCGGTAGCTTTTATGGCCTTGATGAATAAGGTGTTTCAGCCCTACTTGGATCGATTTGTAATTGTGTTTATTGATGATATTTTGGTGTATTCGAAAAGCAGAAAGGAGCATGCTGAGCATCTGAGAGTCATTTTGCATATCATGATAGAGAAACAACTGTATGCCAAATTCAGTAAGTGTAAATTTGGCTGGATCAAGTGGTGTTTTTGGGACATATAGTGACTGGAGATGACATACAGGTAGATCTGAAGAAGATAGAGGCAGTGATGAATTGAAAAACTTCAAGAAATGTGTCAAAGATATGAAGCTTCCTAGGATTGGCCAGATATTACCGAAGATTTGTTGAGGGGTTTTCTCTGATCTTGGCCCCTCTGACAAAACTTCTGAGAAAGAATGTAGTATTCAGATGGAATGAGGTGTGTCAAAAGAGCTTTGAGAAGTTGAAACTTTGGTTGACTACTGCACCGATGTTGACCATTCCATCGGGGATCGGAGGATATGTGATATACAGTGATGTGTCGCATTAAGGATTGGGATGTGTACTGATGCAACATGGCCAGGTGATTGCCTATGCATCGAGACAATTAGGATCTCACGAGATCAATTATCCGGCACAAGATTTAGAGCTAGCTGCAGTTGTCTTTGTTCTAAAGATTTAGAGACATTATCTGTATGGAGACACTTTTCAGATATTCACTGATTATAAGAGTCTGAGATATTTACTCAGTCAGAAGGAGTTAAACTTGAGGCAGAGGAGATGGATTAAGCTACTAAAAGACTATGATTGAACTATTGAATACCACCCGAGGAAAGCTAATATGGTGGCAAATGCTTTGAGCAGGAAGTCTAATATCAGTACAACTCAAATTCAGTTATCGAGGCTACCTAATTTGATACATTTGAGACTTTTGAATGTGAAATTGAATCTAGAGCAAGGTGAGGCACTGATTGCTACTTTAAGACTGAGATCAATGCTACATGAAAAAATCAGGTTAGTCTAGGGCAAAGATCCTAATATAGTGAAGCTTATGGAGAAAGTGAAAGTGAATGCAGATTCTGAGTTTGAATTGAGGGATGACACATTGTGGTTGAGACAAAGGCTATGTGTGCCTAATGTGGATGATCTGAGGAAGGAGATTCTTGAGGAAGCTCATATGGCCACCTATGCTATGCATCCTGGTACTACCAAGACGTATAATACATTGAAGCAACATTTCTGGTGGCCTAAAATGAAGAAACAAGTGGCGGAGTATGTGTCTAAGTGTATGACTTGCTAGCAAGTTAAGGCTGAGCACCAAGCTCCAGTAGGTAAGTTACATTCGTTGCTCATTCCGGAGTGAAAATGGGAACAAATTACTATGGACTTCATTATGGGATTGCCTAAGACTCCAAGGTAGCATGATGCAATCTGAGTCATAGTAGACTAGTTGACCAAATCGGCCTACTTCTTACCAATGAGAGAGAATAGCTCACTTGATCAGTTGGCTCAGAAGTATGTGAATGAGGTGGTGAGACTGCATGGAGTTCCAGTGTTCATAGTATTGAATAGGGATCCCATATTTACTTCGAGGTTTGGAGGAGCTTGCAGTCTGCTATGGGGACTAAGTTAAACTTTAATACAGCGTTTCATCCTCAAATAGATGGACAGAGTGAGAGGACAATTAAGACTGCTAAGGATATGCTCAGGGCTTGTGTATTGGAGTTTAGAGGAGCTTGGGATCAATATATGGCATTGATAGAATTTGCCTATAATAATCATTATCACAGTAGTATCGAAATGTCACCGTACGGGGCACTGTATGGTAGAAAATGTCGGTCGCCATTGTATTGAGA
>JANJEY010000005.1:47596034-47618607 GCA_024703695.1 Erythroxylum cataractarum
TAACTCTCATTAATCACTCACATTTACTATTCTAACCCTCCCACAAGTAATGGGATGTTACAACTCTCCCCTCCTTACAGAAATTTCGTCCTCAAAATTCTTACCTGATTGCTCGAATAAGTGGAGATATTGTCTCCTCATATGCTCCTTTGTCTCCCATGTTGCTTCTTTAGTTGAGTGGTTCCTCCAAAGGACTCTTACCAATGGAATAACCATGTTCCTCAACTACTTAATCCGTGATCCCACAATCTTAATCGGCTCCTCAACATAGCTTAAGTTACTAGCGACCTCAATTTCCTGAGTCGGTATCACATGTGTCGGATCCGATCGATATCTTCGAAGCATACTCACATGAAACACATTATGCAATTGAGACATATCATTCGGTAAAGCTAGCTTATAGGCCAAAGGTCCAATCCTCTCAATGATCTCATAAGGACCAATGTACATAGGGCTCAACTTGTCCTTTTTACTGAATCTCAAAACTCCCTTCCAGGGTGACACTCTCAAGAATACTCTATCTCCCACACTGTACTCCATATCACGTCGATGTTGATCCACATAACTTTTCTGTTTATCCTGAGCCACTTTAATCCGGCTTCGGATCAACTTCACCTTATCGACTATATCCTGTATTAACTAGGGGCCTTCAATCATTCTCAAACCTTATTCATCCCAATATAATGGCGACCGACATTTTTTACCATACAGTGCCTCATACGGTGTCATTCCGATACTACTGAGGCAATGGATGTTGTAGGCGAACTCTATCAATGACATATATTGATCCCAAGCTCCTCTAAGGCAGCATACATCTTAGGTATTAGGATTTATAGAAATAGATTGAGAAGGCTTATTGGACTAAGTCGAAGCACTTATATCGATAAGATTTTGCATAGATTCAATATGCAAGAATCTAAGAGAGGCTTCTTACCCATGTCACATGGCATGGTTTTAAATAAGGTTCAGTGCCCTTCGATATCAGATGAGTGAAACCACATAAGTAGAATCACATATGCATCTGCCTTAAGATCCATCATGTATGTCATATTGTGTACTCGTGCGGATGTTACATATGCTTTGAGCCTGACGAGTAGATATTAGTCAGATCCAAGTGAAAGCCACATGATAGTTGTTAATAACATTCTTAAGTACTTAAGAAGAATTAAAGACATGTTCTTGATCTATGGAGGTGAAGAAGAGCTCATTGTAAATGGTTACATTAATGCCAACTTCCAATCAGATATAGATGACTTCCGATCATAGTCAAGATTTGTATTCTTCCTAAATGGTAAAGCAGTCTGTTGAAAGAGTTCCAAGTAGGACATAGTTGTTGATTCAACAACATAAGTTGAGTACACTACTTCAGGAGTCTATTTGGTTTAGACAGTTCATCAGTAAACTTGGTGTGGTTCCTAGCATTGTGAATCTAGTGGATCTTTATTATGATAATAATGGAGCCATTGCCCATCCTAAGGAACGAAAATATCATCAAAAGACCAAACACAAACTCAGGCGTTTTCACCTTCTTTGACACATTATTGAAAGAGCTGATATGAAGGTGTGCAAAAGTGTCAACAGATCTTAATACAGTTAATATGTTGACTAAGTCTCTCTCACAGGCTAAGCATGATCGTCATACAAGTATTAGACATTTAGATGTGTGATTATATAAGATTCTAATGTTATGACATGTTTTTGTATAATCCATTAGTAATGCCCAGTTATTGTTTGCTATGTTTATTTTTTAATGGAGTTATAAATAAATTTAAATTATGATCCCATGAATAATGTGTATCTCACAATTGGCCACCAGGTGCGTGACTTAATCTTGAGCCCTATTATAATATGGATACAATTATTCCGAAAGGTCCCTAGTTAATTTCATTAATGTAGGGGATAATAATGATTGTTGAGACTAACGTGTTGATTAACAGATGACCATGTTTCACAGATCATTAATATAGAGATATTATATTAATCACATGGATAAATGATGGAGAATATGCAATTGAACCGACCTGTTATGAGAACACTTCGACGATTGTTATATAAGTGTCATAAGTGGTTCTCATCACAGCTTCTGAATATAGTCCTTTGACTTGAGTTTGTTACGGATTCCTACATGTGGATTAGTTTGTTTTGACATTGTCAAACGTCAGTCGTAAAAGGTGATTATAAAAACAATGCCCGGGCATGCTATAAATCATGTGAAGGAATGCGAATGAACAAGATGGAATTTGCCTCTTCTAAATAAAGGGTGAAAGATATCTCTGGGCCTTCGATGAGTTAAGACTGAAAAGTTGCATAGTCGTGCACAAATGAGGTGAATGTTAGTCGTTTGTTTCATAGTTTAACTCAGAAATTAAGAAACATGATTAAGCTTAATAAGGATGACAATATTTCCTGCCTTATGCACAATTGAGATATAATGTGACAAAGGGACTGCTTGAGGATAATTGGTTCTTGTGCAAGTGGAAGATTGTTGGTGTATGAACCACGAACCAATTATAAGATGTACTCTAATTGATCAGATGTGATTTAGGTAGTGTCGTATTCTAACCTTATTTAATATTAGGTAGTTATTATGTCTTACTAGAGACTGCTTACAAGTTATAAGCCTAAAAGAAGTTTAGGCATCCTGCTAATATTAAATAAGCCTACAGGTTTGCACACTAAGCAGATTAAACATTCATTCTGCCTTAATCGGATTTGGGCTTTAGGTTTTAGGGTTTTATTATATATACGGATATATAGTATGACTTGAAGATAAAAAGAATCTCATCTACTCTCATTTGCTTAAAAACCCTAAAGGAGATGTCCTCTGCTAGAAAGAGAAAGAGAGAGAGGTCTTAGAAAGTGGTGCTAGCACATCAGAAGGGGTTGTTTAGTCTCGCGAGAGTGTGAATATTAGTAGAGGTGTGACACTTGATATGCTCTTCCCAACACTACCAGTTTCTCTGCATATTTTTGCTGCAAAGAGGTATAACCTAATCTGGATTTAGATTCTATATTCACACAGGTCTTGGTGTTTCAGATTCTCAAGGGTGATAAATGTTATTACTATTGACAGTCTGAAAATCTCATCAAATACAGCATAACCTACACATAGTTTTTATTAATTTAGAGAAGACATATGACACAGTACTTAGGGAAATCATGTGGAGGTTTTTAGAAGTTAAGGGAGTTCTTATGACCTATATACTGGTTATTAAAAATTTGTATAAAGGTGTAAAGATTGGAGAAAGGACGATAGAAGGAGATATAAATCATTTTTCTATTGATATTAGGCTATATTAAGGCTCTTCATTGAGCCCCTTTTTGTTTGCAGTAGTGAAGCATAAGCTCACCAAGCATATTTAAAGGAATGTGCCTTGGTGTATATTGTTTGTTGATAACATTATTTTAATGAATGAGACAAAAGAAGGTGTCAATATCAAGCTAGAACTTTTGAGGGATACATTAAAGGACTTTAAATTGAGTAGGACTAAAATTGAGTATTTTGAGTGTAACTTTTTAGGCCAGAGGGTAACTTTTGATGTGGAGGTAAAGATTGATTCAGAAGTTATATCACAAAAAAAGTTTTAGCTATCTAAGATCTATCATCCAAAGTAATGAAGAAATCAACAATTACATAGTCCATCGTATCCTATCAGAGTGGCTTAAATGAAGGAGTGCATCGAGAGTTTTATCTCATAAGAACATACAACTCAAGCTCAAAGGTAAATTCTATTATTTAGCAATTAAGCACATCATGCTTTATGAGGCGAAGTATTGACCCATCAAATAAGTTCATAGTCATAAGCTAATGGTGGCGAAGATAAGAATACTCCGTTAGATGTGCAAACTTACTAGATGAGAATACTTCGTTAGATGTTCTAAAATGTCATAGTAAAAGATAAATTAAATATGACTAATATTAATGAAAAATTAAGAGAGATAAGGATTAGGTGTTTCAAACATGTTACCAGGAGGACAACCCTTAACAAAAAACTTTAATGTACTAGGATACAGATAAAGGATCTCATGTAGAGAGGTTCTTCTCTTCTCATAGGTCTTTTAAACATTTTTCTTTTAATCTTATATCTTATATCTTATATTTAGCCTAAATATTTAATTTGTAGTGCTTCCTTCTTAATTTTTTAGTCTAAACATTTCCGTACTTAACATAAATATTTTCTTGTAACGATTTGTTTGATTTATTTATTTACTTGTTTTCTTACTTGTCTGTGTATTTATTTACTTATTTTACCCTTTATTTTTATACTTACCTTACTCTATATTCATTGTTTATTTAGTTTTATATTTTTATTTATACATATTTTTAATTGTCATTATCTTTTATGTCTATTTTTATTTTTAATTATTATAATTTTATTATTTTAATATACATGTAAGGCTAAGACTATTTATTGCTTAACCTTTCCAGACCTCACGTATTAAAAGAATTTTTACTATGATATTGTTGTTAGTGTTATCATACCATTATATAATTTGGGAAATAATCATAATATAAATCAATTTGAAAAATTTCTTCACTTTTGTAAGATTTTTCTCTTTACTCTTTAACAAAAGCTTAATTTAGTCTTATCAACATGATTTGTGAAGGCGAGGCTACTTAGTTTGCAGAAAATACTAGAGTTTTAATTTCTTCTAATTAAGATTTTAGATAATTTCCAACTTAAGTTTGCATTAAACTTGGTTTCTAGGGTTTCTGGATCCATATTTTTTCTTCAATGACAACGTCGCCAGTGGGGTTTTTGTCGATTCCTTTTCGGACCATAATCCCAGCACGATCAGTGCGCCGCAGCATTTTATTAACATCCATTTCCACTAGTCCAGTCAGACTGCAAGCTTGTTCAAAAATGGGGGCTTTCGGCACTTCTACCCCAAGGCACAATAATAGCATTAACATTGGATCATTCTTATGATGTTAAGGCCGAAAAATGCACATTTTTTTTCTAAAGCTAAAAATGGAAATAGTATATTCATTCAAATTATATTAAAGGTTGAACTGAAGAAGAAAAATTTGCACATCAGGGAAGAGTTACAGCTAAATTTGCAAATGTATAGTCTGTACAGGTTTGATACATACAGAGCCGACAAATAGACGGTATAAGAAAGCATGACTGTTAGTTGTATATCTGCAAGTTAATGTACAAAATACAGACTCAAAATGTCACCATGCACGATAAACAAATCAAATTTGGCAGCGCTGTAATTGGTAGGCCATTAGAATATCACCCCTTGTCTAAAATTCATTTACGATTTACTTTCAGTTTGTTTCCAGCTAAAATAGGCCCCATTATGCATTCTTCCTTTCTGCAGTCAATGCTTCGGATTTGCATACGGGGCACACGTTCTTCACAAGCAGCCACTTCTTCAAGCAATCTGCATGGTACTCGTGTCCACAATAAAGGGTTCCAATCTTCTCCTCACTCTTATATTCTTCCTGCAAAGTCCCATAACGATCACTAAGAAGCCTCATATAGTAGCATCCCACTAATTGCGGAACAAATCGATTTGTTTGTTTATTAGTTAGACATTTTGTTGATGTCTGCAACACAATTTCCTACAAGCATGTTTAGCTCTTACAATACCTGACATATGATGCAATAGTCTTGTTCCTGATCCAAAGAAGCTGGTTCTTCTAGATTGATTAACACTGACGATGATACATGAATTCGCGTTTTTAATTGACTTCTGATAGCTTCCTCTGATAATCCGGTATTTACATTCCCAATCTGCTCCCCCAGTGCAAGAAGCTCCTGCATTTCCAATTGAATACAGACTAGTGAGCGTTTCAAGACTATAGTGCATATGTAACTTCCATTTCTCCATATTTCCAAGACTAGAGTGCTTAATAACTCGGACCTTTCACCACTGATTACTTTACTGCAGGCTAGTGAGTGTTTCAATGTGAAAACTGATATGGCCATAGTATATGAACTTACCTCATAAGACATATCTTCAATATCCAAACGCATTTCTCTGTGATCATCATAATTCTCTACTTCATAATATTCAGGAAGATCTAGCAGTGCTACACCCTACAACAACAGGAGAATATTCACTTCATTAAAAAAGTACCTTGCATAGTACTAATGGCAGATAATATATGTTGCAATAATATAATTCACTTATACTACCAAAAGGAAGAAGACATATATCAGAAAACAAGAACATTACATTAGTTGGCATAATTCTCATGGAGGGAAAGTAGAGGTGACTTTGAGGTGTATCAGATAGGACTCCCTCATGGTGAGACCTGTATATCCTAAGGCCACTTTGTTGAACAGATCCCACATGTCTAAATCCTGTATCACTAGCATCTTGCGATGTGTTCACAGTGCTCTGGGCCTGGGAAGCATAACTTGTGGGAACTGAATATGAAGCTGCTGGAACTTGAGGATGAATATTAATGTTGTGGCCTCTCACTGCTTGAGTTGGATGGGAAAAATAACCATAACCGTGTCGCTGGATGTTGACAGCAGAAGGACGCAAGAAACTTGGATTACTTCTGTTGCTAGTTGATTCATGATACCGCTGAGGACCCGTCTCCCTAGTCTCTAGAGATCCTCCCATGACATTGTTTCCTACAGAAAACAAGCTTGTAAATTCTCAGTGAACATCCTAATGATGTAATTGACATTCATGACAATTAACTTAAACTTCTGACACAAAAATACATAATGTGTGAGGACAGCAAATAAATGGAAATAAGTAGACCAAAATCAAATACCATGTATGAAAGGTAAACTGAGGCTCTGCGTCCATGCTGAAGCAGCTGCATCATTAGAGTTATTGCTGAACTGTTGATCCAACCAAATTGAGCCAGCAGGGTGAAAACGCTGGCCTACGTAGTTTCTATGCATCAAATGATTTTGATTTTGTGCCAGGAGAGGAGTCAGCCCACTAGCTCCTAATCTGTTCCTCGTACTTCTATGAGCTTCAACTTCCCTGACTGAAGGAGAACCATTTCCTCCGTACTGAGGCAGTGTGAAACTTGCAGCATCCACTAGAGCAATCCCATCAGGATGTCTTGCATTTACTGGGGACACTGAAGTACCTGAGCTTAAGAAAGCATTGCAGTACTGAAAATTCCCGAGGTTGCAATCAGCATTCTTTCTTTTGTATGCACCTCTCACATTATCTATATGGTGATCAGCAGGAACTCCAATAACTCCATAACTGCTGGAAGATGATAACTGATCACAGGATCTGTGATTTTGAGGAATACCTGAAGGCTGGGCCATGTAAGGAACGTAAAAGTTGGGTCCAGAAGCAACACCTAAATCAGGATTTGGTGGATGATGATGTGAGTGATGCTGAACCCCTTGGTATTGTGGCACCCCATAGAACATAGCACCATCATAACATTCTGGTCGATTATGGGAACTAAGATTGGTTGTATTGCCTGTAGTTGTTATTACTGTCTGAATATCAGGTTGAGGAAGATTTGGTAAGCCTCCTAAAAAGATGCAAGGTTCAGGACGTAAATAACCACGGCTACGCTGATTCATCTCTATATCCATCATTTGATTAGAGCATATCATGTTTCTTTGTCCCATTTCACTAATTTTCCCTGCTTCCAAGGAAATATGTTCAATAGAATGCATTAGAATATGTTGGAATGGAGTGATTAGAATAACCATTTGCAGATAAGAACAAGGATGCACATTGCCAAGGATAAAATACAAGAGCCTTAACAAGCAGTTTCTATTGCAAAGGGAAACCAGTTAATCTTGAGTTGTTTGCAAACAGATCTTAATCGAACAGCATATTCCACCTAAAACTGTACATGAGGGACCAAGGGACTTTGAGAAAAGAGTCGAGATCACATGAACTTATCAAGAGGAAAAAAAATAGAAATGGTAAAGTGCCCTGGTCAATGTTAATATGTGAGAATAGTCCATTCAAACAACCTAACTGAAGGACTAAAAAAGCAGCATACATTCTTCTCGCCACTGAGCATGAGAATTTCACAACAGTTTTATGGTTTAATGAACTTGCAAAATACCTTAATAGAGCAACCACTACAACCAATATCTATCATCTACCTATCCCTCTCTATCACAGTTTCTTAAAGATTTAGCATGAAACCAGTAGAGGCTTCTATCATATACCGTAGTTAGATACAAATCAGAATCTTATTAAAATTGGGTGAAAAAGAGCATGGTCATATTTTTTTTTTGTTTCCTTAGTTTTATGAAAAAAGTTTGCAATAGCCAATTTTTTGCTTGGTATAGCTTCACATCGTGGAGTCATTTATTAATCTACATCCATTAGGGCATCAAGGTTCTTGTTTTTTATTGCAAGACTTTATAGCTGTAAACCTTTTGGAAACTAGAAATCTTGAACTTTACAACAATAATTTGCTTCTAGAAATGAAAATATGACCCACAAAATTGACCAAACTCTGAATCTTGCATTAGTGTTGCATTCATCAGACAAGATTTTATCACTAATAGTCATTTTCACAAGTATAAGTTCTATTGAAAATTCACTAGGTTTCAGACTGAAGGTTTATATCTTATTACAAGATAACACAAGTGTGACATTCTTGTTTTCTACTCAAAAACTGTTTAGTGATTAACATTTTGGATAATTTGAAATCTGGAATGCATGTTAACATCATTTTGTTATAGAAATGAAAATATGAGCCAGTAAAACTGTCTGATCTCAGAGCCTTATATAAATATAGTTCCTTGGGGCAAATTTTCTTAGGCTTAGCATTCTAAATCAATTTATCCTACACATTAGACATGATACTTATTTTGAGAAAATCTTTAAAACCTAAACTACCAACAGTCCCACATGAATAAAGTTCTTGAAGGGTACTGAGAATGCATAATATTGGATATATGTCTACATAAGTCCTCATGCATAAATAATATCCACCCAAAGGGATGCTATCCTAAAATAATACATCCTGATGTCACATCAGGAAAATGAAAATTTAAAATTCCTGCTACATGAATCCGGCACTTGATGAAACTACCCTGGATCTTCTACATTAAATAGCAAAACCAAAGGCCTTTATGACATACAAAGACAGTGATCACAAAGTAATATTAGTAAATGCAGCATGCCTGCTGAACCCCAAAAGAAATATAAAAGAAGAAAATGAAATGAAAAGTAACAAGGCTAGTGTTCCATTTCTACATTCGGCATGTTTAACTGGCATGCTATACTAATTCAAACATAATGAGATATTCCAAAATATGGTATTTTCTATAACAATGCATAAGAAAATCCTCCAAAACAGGTTATGCAATTCAATCTCATCCACCACAGGTTCTAAATTACCTTAAATCCCCATATCTAAATAGCATATTCATCCATGAAATCATTTTAATAGTCAGATAAATCTAGGAAGGAAGTTGTTCCTTTATTTAGCAAAAGAATAGAGCATAATCACATACACGCAAGATGCTACTCCTTTTACAACTTGTACAAACTTGACAACAAAAAATTATTTCTTACCACCACAAGATAGTAGATAATCCAAACAAGTTGACCACAAGAAATATGAACCCAGAAAGGTGGGTAACATGCAACAAAAAGACAATTAAAAAATAAAAAATTTGAAACTAATTCCATCTCGCAGCAATCAAATAACCGTTTCCCAGGTTAATGTATATGTTGAGACCTTGACATGAAACCAGTTAAAAGAACATAAAAACAAGTTCTGGTGGAAGCTGCAATCAAAGGATCAGAATCAAGTTACATTTCACATATGGGATAAACCTTGTCTTACAAAGAGATTCTGAAAAGAAACCAAAACAACCTTCAACAGAGACGATTGATATTGGCTGCCGCAAAAACTTTTGTTAAAGACATATCCGCGTTATGGAGCAAACCAAAATCTTAACTCATAAACATACATATCAACCCAGTTCGTATATTTCATAAATATCAAAATCATAATTAGAGAGTTAAACGAATTCTTCCACGAAAAGAACCAATATTTTAACTTGACAAAATTTATGACGACTGCCTACCTAAAAATTATTTAAAAAAAAAAAGAAAAAGCCATCAAACATTTAGCCACAGTGAGAAATATAAAATATTTGATGGAAAAGAAAAAGAACCCAGCAAGTGTTTTAAAGAAAACAGTTTTTTTTTTATGAGTGTTATTAAAGCTCCAGATTTTATCCACGGTCAGAGAGGGAAGATACAAGTACCTTATCAGCATTAAAAAATCCCGAGCTTAAGTTTCACCGACGATAAACTTAGAATATAATGCCTGAAAAAATTAAAAGAGACAGAAATCATAATCCACAAGAAACGGAAGAAGAAACAATACCCAGATTGTGTATTACAATAATAAGGATTAAAAAGAACCAGTAATTAACGTCCACAACGCAAATCACATGAAACCCTAAAGTCATCAGAAAAATCAGAGCTTAAGGAAAGATTAAAAGAGAAGACGAAAAAGGGGAGTTACCCAGTTGAGAATTTTCTGAGGGATCTCCGGAGGGAAGTGATTACGAGAGAGGGAGAACCAAGGAGAGGGAGCAACAACGAAAAAGAGAGAGAGAGGGGGTAACATTTGTTTATTGTAGCTTTTGTTACTTATACAGACAAATTAATGGAGTTCATTTCTTTTCCTATTATAGGAAGAAGGAGAAAAATAATGCTTGACCGTTTTATTGCTCTAAATGATAAAAGATAAATATCTGAAATTTTAGAAATTCTTTTATATTTAAAAACTTTTTAATGTTTAAAAATAATGACAAAGTAATTAATGTATAAACAATTAAATATTATTAATATAATAATTCAAATTAAATATTATTTTATTAATATATTAAAATTAATTATCTTGGTTTAAATTTAAAAGCTATTAGGGATGACAAAAGGGTTACAATTTCCGTAAACTAATTGTATATAATATTTTGAAGGCAGCATTATTTAATTATTTATGTATATTATTAATATTTAATAATGAGCTTAATTTGCAGGATGGACGATGACTTGTGGACAATAACACTTAATGTTTTCAAGGATTGTTACATATACAAGGTATTGCACAATGACTGAATTAGTTAAATTAATGTAAAGCGAATTAATATACTTGATGCGTCTTTCCTTTTTTTTCTTAATAAATCATGATACTTAATTTTAGTGCTCTTTAATCAAAGTGAAGAGGTAATAATGAGAAAATAGTTTCACACCACAAGGAAAAAGTTCTTTAGAGGCTTTGAGGTCTAGGCTTAGATTGCAACAATGGACTAGCATTTTGCTAGAAGGCATTGGAAAAGGGAAAGGCTGCTTGGCTATATGGCTGATTAGGAATGGTAATTTCACAACCTATGTGTATACTGAACCTGTGGTATGAAACACATATGAGTCTTCCAAATTGAATGATACATCTCAAGCAGCTAAATGGTTCTAAAGAATAAAGATTATGGAGATTGGACCGTAGGGTTTGTTGCCCTACAACGTGGCTCCCATACGTCAAACTGCTTTATACACGCACAGACACAGTGCTGCATTCGACAAGTCCTTTTTATTTTTTTATTTTTGAGAATTATTACTTTAGATAGAGATGACTTTTTTTTATCAAGTTTAATTGTAATCAAATTGAATAAAATTATTTTGTTTAATGACAATGTCATATTCATACCTATTATCCTTATCCCTTGCTATTTTTAACAATAAAAGCAATTGTAACGTAATCTTTTTGAGTTTGTTCAAAGGTGCGTAGATTACCATCTTTTCGAGTTTGTTCAAAGGTTTTGGTCCGTTTTCTGGATATTCGAACGGGCACTAAAGTTTTCTGGAAACAAAGTAAAGCTATATATATCATATACGAGTCAAAGGATAATGTAATCTGCGGGAATATTACACGTTTACCTCAACGAACAAATTAGGTCCAGAGTTTAAGAAAAGGGGAAGGTATCTAATCTATCCAACTATCGTGAATGTTTGTGTTGGGTGCACGTGCAAAGGATCACCAGCTAGTGGCAAGAAAGTGGGGGATTCTCCACTCTGAGACAGATAACAATGATAATACACCCAGAAACCAGAAAGCATATTCTTTTTTAACATGCCAAGTTTTGTTGGACCTAATTTCTTCTGCCGCAAAAGTACAAGACAAGAACTTAAGAGTGGATCCCAAGGATGACAAGAAGAACGTTGCAAGTGAATGAACTCCAGACTTTAATTCATTTTTAAACTCTAAAATTTAACAATTCAACTTTTCTCCACAGCTCTTCTTACCTTCTACCAACAAAACCGAAACTCGGCGTGCATTCAAGAATTTGATTACTTATCAATTACATGGCTTCCCTTTCTGAACTATCCGCCCTCTTTCTAACTCTATTCCTTCACTGTGCTTCCTTCTTCCTTTTCGCCATTTGCTTCTTTGGTTTCAAACTCATTTCTTTCAGCAACTTGTCCAATGTTTCCATCCTTGTTCCCTGGACAACTAGCTTCACCATTGATTCCAGTTACTTTTATTGCCTCTTCCCGTCTCCTCTAGTCTCTCCGGCCTCTTTTCACTCTCAGCTTACCCTCCCTTCTTTCCTTTCTCTCTCAACTTCTTGTTTTGCTGGCTTATGTTCAATTACTCTCTCCCTGCCCTCTCTCTTTCCCCTACTAGTAATTAATGACTCATCTTCCACTAATTCTAATGACAACCTTTTCATTTTACAGTTCAACTCCAAATCACAAGTTCAGAGGATTCTTGATAGTGGTCCATGAAATTTCAATGGCATGCTCATTTTCCTTTCGAAGTGGCCACAAAGAGCTTAACTTCAAATTATTAAACAGAGACATATTCCACTTTGAACCAACTTACACAACGTGCAAATTGAATATTGGACTACCCTTAGTTTAAGTCACCTTGCCAGCTTCACTGTAAGCCCACATGAATGGATGAGGCTACAACTAACTTGAAAAGGATTAGTTATAGTGTATGTAATAATTGAGATCAACCAAGAACTTCGAACTAATACCTTTGATGAGGCTAGGCAGGTGGTGTGTATGATGATACAGTTGTGGTAACTTATCACTGGAGATCACAATCACATCATCAAGGGAAAATGTGGAGACCAACCGACAGAAGATTCTAATAAGAGGACTATTTTGAGTTAAAAATTATTACTAAGGACTCTAATGGAATGAACCAACTATTGCAGCTAAGCCTCAACAAAATCCAGAAAAGGGTTAATAACCTTAAAAGCAATCACTTCATTCAATAAAATTTGATTTATTAGGTCTTTGGGAACTAAATTGATATAAATAAATTGAAAAATAGCTTGGTTTTAAACAACAAATAAGATATAATCTCTAATCATTGTGCCCATCATTATGGGAGAATAATGCTAGCTTATGACTAAGAGGAGTTGAAGGTGTTAAGCTTAATCATCACTAACCAACTTCATCTGGAAATAGTACCGCTGCATCAGAGAAATTGTATTCATGTTTCTTCATCTATGTTTCCAATTACCTATTTTAAAGGACTACTGTCCAAAGAAAGTTGTAGGATATTCACGCCAATATTCAGGCCCCCTGAATGTCGATTGGGGATTTTAATAGCATCTAGCAACAAAATAGGCGGTCTCTTATGAAGAAGTTGGACACAGACAAGGTCAGTTCATAGTGGATGACCTCCTTCCTAGGTAGTCAAGTAGTATTTGATAATCCTCGCTTCTCAAATCACACACCTATGTCCAAGATTAAAAATTCACTTCCATTTTAGGATCAATAACCATTTCGTGAATGACGAAGGTTTAAACAAGCTATCAACAAAGGCTCAAACTTTCATATTTGAGTTATTTGCAACTCAAGGGGATCAAAGAGGAGCTCAAAATCCTTAATAACACAAAATACAACAATCCTCAATCAGTTATAGAGAGGACCAAACCTTCTCTAGTTGTTAAATTAAAGTGATGATGTTTTGCCTTTATTGATCATGCATTTAAAATAAGTCCCCATTTTACTCTAACAACTTACTTAAAAACCATGAGAATGTACGTTTATTTCCTAGTTTATAGACACTTTTCCCTTTTAGAAAAAAAGAGTGTATCTTCATAATCTGTTACTTATAAAAACCTTATTACTGATGCGGATACGAGATACACCAAGGCCTATCCCACTTTGGAGAAAAACTTCCCCTCCTTCCCTCCAGCCCACAAGAGTCTTGTCATCATCTTGTAAATGGCCTTGATCACCCCTTTTGGGCCAATACACTTTGAGTGAGTTTAGAAGTGATTTAATTAGTTATACTCTTCTTGCAGCAGACAATGACTTATTGCACCAGCATCTGAGCCCTTTTTAAATCTTCTCAATAGGGGGAATGCAATCTCTAACCAAAAGTTTTATAAAAATGGGTAGCCCTAGGTATATAAAGGTTGAGTCATGATCAGAAAACCAGTAATACTTTGAAACCATGCCATAATCGATTGTGCACTCTTCGAGATCTTTTGTTTTTATTGATCTTCAATCTTGAAATCTTCTTAATGAATTTCAAAGAAGCCATAAGTAGACTAATTGAAGAGCCATAAGCCCTTGAAAATAGTATTAGATCATTTGAAAACAATAAAGAAACCAATCCAACTTCTTACATCTGCTAAGGAATTTAAAGCCGCAATTGGAAGTAACATTATTTTTATTCAACCTTATGACAACTTCCATGTAAAGAATAAAGAGATATGGAAATAGTGGATCTCCTTACCTCAATCCCCTTGCTCCATAGAATATATCGTATGGTTCACAATTGATTAAAACACTAAACAAGGTTGTAGATAAGAAAAGATTTGTCAAGGACCTAAATTTCATAGGTAATGCAAAGGCTTCTATTAGGTGGTTGATAAAATTCTAGCTAATTGTATCTTTTGGAAATCAATCTTAATTGCACAAATTTTAAGGCCATTTCTTTTTGAATAATCTTTAAGCACCTCCTAAGCAACTTGTACATTGTTTACAACCAGCCTTCCATCAACGAAGGCACCTTTTCAGTCACTAATAATAAGCTTCAAACACTTTATTCTTTCTAGATGCAATTATTTTAGAGATAAAATTACAACACAAAATGGGTTTGAAATTATTAAGGGTCTTGGAATTAGGAACTTTAGGAATCAAGTATAAGAAGGTTTTGTTGATTTCCTTAAGAATCTTACCTCTTTCAAAGAATTCTATAGCAGCTTCAATGACCATAATTTTGATGAAAGGCTAAGCCTTTTGTAGAGTAACCATTCAGCCTATCAAGCCTAGTGGATTTCTTAGGGCTCATCTTAAACACCACTCTTTATTTCTTTTAAGCATTCACGGGTTTGATCAAAACTTCTATATCTTCATCAAATAAATGGGTATCAATGAATGATTTCAAGAGAGGCGTAGATGAATAACTTTAAGCTAGGGTACCTGTGGTTCCTTTGAAGAAAGAGATTTCTCCTTCCTTGATATCCTTTTGGGAAGCTACAAGGACCCTAAAGGTTAAAAAATAAAATCAATTCTATTTGTATCCCTTCTTCCCAAGACTGAGTTAAAGAAGAATTTAGAGATTTATCATAATCTTTAATCCATTTATATCTAAACCCTCTATTGGATCAAAGACATGTGAGTTGCTACAACTTTAGCATTGTCATAAGGATCTCTTTTTCCTTATTAGTGAGAACCATGAAACTAGGGTTCTTGTCCATCTCCTATTGAATCTTGCTTATATTACTTTTTATATACTTAACATTCTTTAGAATGCTACCCCAATTTTTATAATTCAACTTCTTCAGCTCTTCTTTTATTTTCTCCTAGCTTCTTCACATATATAAAAGATTTGTAACCACTAAAGTTATGTGATAGTCCATTCATAATTGTCTCAAGGAACCTTTCTGCTTTAGACCAAAATTTATTGGATCTGAAAGGAAAATGCCTATTCCTTCTCTTAAACATGTTTTATACTATTATTGGAGAGGTTAGAAAATGATGACTTTAAAACCATAGCTTTACTCATAGGAAATTTTGCAAGCCATTCACCATTGACAAATCCATATGTCTCTTTCTAATATGTTATCTACTATTTTGTTTATTACTCTATGTAAAGGAGGAGGCCTCAAGCTTTAAATCTATAACCCCTATTCTTTTCCAAGCATTTTTGAAATAAGTTGTGAAGTTCTTTAAGGACACATTTCTCTTAACATTATAATGGAAGAGGGTGTTGTTTAAATCACCTAGTATTAACTATAAGTCATTAATATGAGTGTGTATTCACCATAATTTCTCCTAATGCAAGCTCCTCTAAAATAAGGAATTTGATCCATAAACTAAGGAAACTAGTAACCTAGTATTTTCCTGCCGAAACAAGACCTCCAAGTGCACTAATTGGCTATTAGATTAAATTAGTTAACCTTTTACTAAGCTATTGTGAAAAAGCAGTGACAACATGACCAAAGTGATGATGTTGATGGTTAGAAAACATAGACCATTTGTCCCTCATAAATCTTCAATAAGAGAAATTTTCCTAGCTTAATTTGGTCTCCAAAATACCTATCAGCCTAAGCTTATTGTCTAGAACAAAATCCTTTAACATTTGTTGATTAGAAGGATTGTTAATCCCTCTTAAATTCCATAAGATTTTTGATATTAAAGGGGATTTTAAGTTAAGGTCTTTTGGACCTATTCTTCCTACCAGATTTCATTCTACTGTCAGTCTGAAATTCCTCATTCTGGTTATAAATTGAGGCTATAAAAGTTGGATCATTTGAGCAAAAGGGCCTAGGGCCTCATTCCTTTGAGAGAAATCAGGAGCTTTAGGGACCTTCTTCAGCTCTTTATTTGTTTGTATTTCAGGGGTCATTAGGACAATAGTACCCTTATCACTAACTACTTTATTAGAACTAATTTCTACCATCCATAACAGTCTCTTAACAAGGGTTTAAATTTGTAGCATTTCCTACCTCTTTAATCATTTTTTCTAGGACCATCAATTCTTCATAATCCTTTCTCACAAATCTTGTGTCATCAGCTCTCCGTTGCTTCCCTTATTCTTTTAATGAAGGTCTCCATTAGTAAGCCACATTTGCAACATCTTCAAACGCCTCACCTTTACTAATTCTCAAAATAGGTATGGTTTTCACAAGCTTTTTCCCTAGGACCACACTCATATAAAGTCCCATATATCCTACTCTACTTCTTTGAGCCAAGCATGCTAAAGCCTTTAGTATATTAATAATCCAATGCCTTCATGTAAGCTGATCTAAATTATGACACTAGTATGTTTAATATTTTCTAAGTATATCCCCAACTTCTATAATTATAAAAAGAGAGGACTATTTTGAAAATGCCATAGACCATCACCTAAAATATTCTTTACACTATTACTAGTGTCAAATTTGGAAGAGACCATGTTTCCCTCCAATAATAAGACCTCCTTGAGTCAATTTCCTTTAGATTGTTTCACCGCCAAAATTTTTATGTTTGAGAAGGAAGCATTATTTGCATAGAAAAAGCCAACAAACTTTGTTGCCTAGCTCCTTACTTCATTCTTAAGAATCTTATTATTAGGGGACATCATAATGCATCCCTCAATGGTCTTAGAAGGATAATATTCTAATGTTTCACCCTTTCTTTTAGCAGAAGGAGCAAAGTGAGAGTCTATACACACATGGGATTGCCCATTATGAGAAGCAAACAAGCTGGAAGCTTAGTTGACAAGGAGGGGTCGAAAGAAAAAAATTATATAAGGTCGTGGTACCATCAGCAAACATATTAAAAGTCACAAGGCTGAAAGGCAAAGGCTGAAAGTAGCACTTGGTCAACTTTTAAAATTTTGTTCCAAATATAGTAACTAAAAGGGAGGGTGGAAAAGTCTCTTTTATGAAAGGATAGAACTGCCTTTTAAGACCACAAAAATCTCTTCACCCAAGGAACAAAACCAATAGAGCAAGAAGGCAAAAGTTTTAGCTGGGGGAGCAGAAGTGAGGCTGCCAAAAAACAAAGAAAACAAAGAAAGGATAAGTTAAGCAATGGTTGAAAGAACATAAAAAGGGGTTATGGAGCATGATAATGGAGAAAGGAGGAATTAGAAAAATGGTAGAGCTTCTCACTCATCTAAACTCTCAAGTTAAGAGTAATGAAATCAAATTTTTAGGATAAGCAAAAATATAGGTTCGGGGATAGTTGATGTACATGAAATATGCAATATTGTTTTAAGTCGCTCAATTTTAAAGTCAAATTACCATTTCTTTCTTATTTTTTTATTTTGTTTTAAGTAATTGTATAAATTTGACCTTGGGATGATACTATAAAAAAAATTATAGGTCATTTCAAGCAAAAATATAAAAAATTCACAATTTTTAGAGAAACGCAGTTTGGCCCTCTTTTGTGTGTTAACTTGTGGTCTAAAGAAATCAAGTACAACAAGTGACATGGCCTAAGTCATAGAAAATCTACAATTTAGAAACATGGTCGAGCTAAAGGTCATGTATTAAACTCAAAGAAATAGAAAGATCCATGGCTTGAAGGTGTGGTTATGCTAAAAGTCCAAGTCTATCTCCTTGAGGAATCAATAAGGTCTATGGCTTGGCCTATGAATGTGCCTTAGATCGTGTCCCAGGTAGAGTAAAATATATTTAAAGTTAAAACCCTAAGTCATCTTTTGGATAAAATACACGTTAAACAATCTTTTCTCTTTAAAAGCTAGAGTTAGCCATAAGTAGCTCTCCCCATCCCTTGGGAAATAAATTCTATGCTCTTTTTTTGTATGGAATCAAGATATAAACATCATCTTAATAGATCAAATTTTTGAAAAAAAATGGGCATTTCATCTAGATTTATTTATACCATATTTTATCTAATTTCGTATTTTAATTATATTGTTTTGAACAAGTTTTATGACTAAACATTTTTCTATGTTTATATAGAGAAAACCTAGTGGTTTTTTTTGTTATGAAATGATTTGATTTAATTTATGATATGAAATATTTTATCTTTTATTAGTCTTAATAATTAACATGTGAAAGACTCAAGAGAATCTGCTTATGAGTAGATCATGTCTTAGGTAAAGGGAGATGAATTGGATGCTCAAGAGAGGCTTACATGATCTTCCTAGTGTTAAGAGTGAAATTGTTAATAATATTTCATAAAGTTTAATGCATTTAAAGGTGTATCAGCAATGGTAGAGATATGGGTTAACCAACTAAAGAGTAGTTAGTTATAGTTCCAGAGAGTGTAGTTCCAGTTTCAAGGAAAATTTTATAGGTCCGAAGAATATATCCAATCAAATTTATTTGCTTCATGAAGTCAAAAAGTACTTCTCTAGATGTTTTGATCCTCAAGTATTGCAGAACACTTGCATTATATAACAAATATTGTATAAATGCCAGTTCATTTTCCAGAACGAGAAACACCGCAATTACATTTGTCCAGAATCCTAATAAATTCAATTCAATCTCCAAAAGTTATCTATAGTAAAAGCGGAACTACCAATAAACCAAATGAAAACAATTAATAAAATAGAAAAGTAGAGCAACGAAAACCTCTGTTAAGACTAGCTGCCGCGACAACAAGAAGGAAGATGATAAACTCGTGAAACAAGAGAAAAGAAAAGTTGTATTCCAAACCCTATTACGTGTTGACGACAAAGAGGAACAAGAAAAAGAGGAACAATCTTGTGGAGAATAACAGCTTCAACGTTGAAATTAAGCAATGTCATTCATGGTCATCCGAAAGGGCACCAAACAAACACAAAAACCCGTTGTCTATTAATAAGATCAAGTAAAAAGATTAATGAATTACCTGGGGAACAAAAACCCTTGTGTGGACGAAGACGAAGACGGACGAACACTAAAGACAAAGACGGACCACCGGCACAGCTGCTGGAACGTGAGAAGGATGAAGGCTACTTCACAATTAGGATTTTAATATGACAAAAGTGACACATTTTAAGGATATAAATCAACGTCATTTTTGTAGAAAAAACTATGAATGTGACCTTTAGGTATGAAAATTATTTCGCAGCTAAAACCTTTAGGATACGAAAATCCAAAAGAAATTATGGGACTGTTTGTTTTTATTTTTTTCTATTTTTTGTTGTTATTTTTATAAAAAAATAGGTAAGTAAAACATATTTAACTTATTTTATTGTGATTTAAAAAAAATAAAAAAAGTACAACGATTTTACAGAAATCATAAAACATCGTCTCTTTGAATTTTGACAATATGTTTTTTTTTGACAGAAAATTAAAATATTTCTATTTTCTATTTAAATTAATAATAATAATAATAATAATAATAAAGTACACAATTTATAATAATAATAATAATTAAATAATTAATTTAGTATAAAAAATTAATAAAAAAAATAAAAATATTAAAAATAGTAAGTAGAAAATTTATAAAAATAATTCATAATAATAACAATAATTATTAATTATTATTATTATTATTATTATTAACAACAACAACAACAATAATAATAAAATTAATAATTAAAAGAATAACTTAATTATTATTATTATTATTATTATTATTATTATTATTATTATTATTAAGTTATTCTTATTATTATTAAGTTATTATTATTATTATTATTATTATTATTATGAGTTTAATAATATAAGGTAACCTTTATCTTCACATCATTTTATGCTATTTAATGTAGCACTTTATCCAAGTTTTTTCTTCACGTCATGACAGAGACTTTATTAAAGGTAAAGCCTAATATTCGCCTGATTTATTGCCTTTGTAATAGTTTTAAGTTATAAGAATAGCTTAAGCTATGGCTTCAAAGTCTTTTCTACATTAAATGATGTGAAGATTAGCAAATTTAAGCATTAAATTTGATATATATTATAAAAAATAGAAACATGATAATAAAATCAAATATATTTTTGTTTTCAGTTTTTTATCAGAGATCTCAACTAACTAGGTTTTTGTTTTCAGTTTTTATATTACAAATCTCAACCAAACAGGTTTTCATTTTTTAAAGAAAAAACATAAACCAAAAAATAGGAAGCAAAAATCAAAAACAACAACAAAAAAATAAAAATGGAACCAAACGGCAGCTAAAAGTTCAGTATTTAGCTACGATTTTAAAAACCATTGCCAAAAGTGCAAATTTCAATTACTGAGATTTTTAGCTACAATTTGCAAAATCATTGTTAACGGTGATCCAAAATTGTCGCCAAAATCAATATCTCAATTTCCATTCAAATATTGGTTTGATTCACTCTCCATGTTCTAATAAATATTTACCATTCAAACCGAAGGGGAAAAAATAGAGTCTTTGTCTAAATAAATGTGTTGAAGAAGGGTAGATGTATAGAACCTTTCAACAAGATAGTGTTATTTCAACTCTCTAAAAATGGAATATATTTCAAGCATATATGTCATTCTTCCTTACTTCGAAAGAGTACAAATATCTCAATTTGATAGTTTTAGATAAAATCATCGCCACAGGGTTACTGAGGGTTATCCTCCTAAAGGTTGAACATTTGGCGACAATTTTGGGTCACTTTGCAATGTTTTGCCAAATCATCACCAAAAGTTCACTAAGGGTGCCTACCAAAGGGTCACTAAGCCAAAGGTTGATTCTTTTGATAAGGTTTTCAAAAAAACCTTAACAAATCTATATGCACTAAAAATTCAATCACTACTAGAAAAATGAGGTTTAGCAATGGAATGTGAAGGTTTTCCATCGAGAAGCTAAGTTAGCGACGAAATTTACCAACGGAAATAGTCGTAAGAGAAACGCCCATAGGTAATAATTGGAGACAAAGTACAAATATTTTGTCACTAATTTACCGACGAAGATTTTCTGTTCCATCGCTATATTTAGCGATGGTAATTTTTATGTTGTCGGAAAATTTAGCAACAAAAGGTTGTGTTCGGTCAACAAATGTAGTGATGGAGAAGGTTTAGTCGTCAATAATGGTATCGAAGGATTTTCCAATTCTGTTGGTAAATTCACAACTAATTTTATCGATGGATCTTAGTGGCCCGCCGATAAATTCACTGCATCTAACCGACAACTTTTTGGTTATCCATCAATAAATTCACTGCATTTTACCGATGAATTTTGGTGGGCTGTCGATAAATTCACTACTTTGTACTGACGAATTTTGATTTTCTTCAATAAATTTAGTGATATTATTTTTTAAAAAAATCCCTTCATTTAATTTTATTTGATAATCTTACAAGTAATGTATAATTTATACAGTTATCAGTTATTTATTGATAATATTTTGATTTGTTTCTACATTTAATTTGTTAAAACAGAAAGTTGATAGATGATATAAAGTAACATTTATCTTAATTGATAATAAAAATTTATTATCTACAACAATAAAATTCATGCAAAATGACTACAATTACGTTATTTATTTGGTGAATGCGGATGCACTAAATGTAGCGATGAAGTGCTGCCCTTCCCCTTCAACTCATTCATCTTATTAAGGAGCTAGGTTATGTACTCTGTCGACTATTACAACTAAGTTATAAATGTCTGTACTACACTTCGAAGCTCATGGACTTCATTATATGTAGACCGCCTGTTGGAGTTATGTAAATATAGTGCCCTGGAAAGTAAGTGTATTTACATGTAACTTTATCTTCTTCAGTTACAGTT
>JANJEY010000005.1:47622770-47633414 GCA_024703695.1 Erythroxylum cataractarum
TATTTATTCATAAAGTCTGTACACAACTTTGTACAAAACGCGCTAAAGGCGATTGCCTTTAGGGCACTACTCTAACATAAAGGTGTTAAAATCTGGAAACAAATTAAAGGGAATTGGATAGTGAACCTTCGATTCACTTATCCCACAATTGTGGACAGCTGCTAACTTGTTCCCACGATCGTAGGCAATGCTTGAAAAGAAGAAAAATTCTATTTGTGTGATCGTTAAACCACATACATTTTACAATGGTGTATTTAAACTTGATTAAGGTTTAAAATGATTAATTGGTTAAAGGTTAAATAAGTTGTGGAATGTTAATTGAGGTAATAACTTAACGAATGAATTATTTGATATCAATGTATCTAATTTTGGAATTTATGAGTTGTTTAAAGGATGAAGGTCATAAATGTGATCCAAAGGATATAAGTAATGTAAATTGAATATGAATGTTTGAGAATTAGGAATTTATATGAACATGAATAATGTGTAATTACTTAATGTTTTCATTGATGCATTATTGCAAATGCTTAAATTCATAAGGCATATTGAATTTGTTTAGGTACGAATGAATGTACTCAATTTGATTATAAGGAAATAGATTAATACATTATGCATTTTTTCTTTTACATGTGATTCTAAAATGTAATATGTTTTGCTTTAAACCTGCCAAGTCCTAGTTATGGGTAAATAGGTATGCCTAGAAGGATCTACAATTGCTTCTATTCCTAGACACTGTAGCACTACGATGTCTTCTGTACTTAGACACTACAGTGTCTTCTGTTTCAGAGACCTAAGTCTCTTCTATTTTTGTTGATACCAATCATAGGTATCTTATACCTACTTCTGAAAAAGATTAACAGACAATTATGTATGTGTTTTGATATTTGTTTTGTGTTAATGCATTATATCCTATTTTAATTCAATTATGTTCTGTTATGATATAATAACGTTATGTTCTGTTCTGATGGAATTAATAATCGGATTATTCTATAATGTGGATAATCAAAGATTGCTTGGGATATAACATGATTTAGTGCATGTAAATGCTAGACAACTGTTAAAAGCAATAATCATCTTGTATCTTGTTTTCCTCCTTGTAGGTCTTGATAATGATAAGAAGGTTTAAGGCAGGGATAACTGTAGTGGCCAAAGAAGGACATATTATGTTTTGGAAGATGTTATATTTAAGTTTTTGAGTGGTATTTAATGTTATGAGACATATTTGTTTTTTTTTTTGTAAATGGTTTGTAATAACTATATTACAGGATGGATTTGAATTTAAGGCATGTATTTGATAAATACGATGTCTCTGTTTATTTATATCAACAACTTATGAAATGTGAAGTATGTTACCTTGTTTCTAAGAATTTCTGGAATATCTTGGTATGTTTTAGGTGTGTTTTATGTGGCATCTGTATATCCTCTTAGGGGGTATTAGGGTGTTATAATAATATTTCATTACAAACACAAATTAATTGCTATCAGCACTTAATTGTAAATCAAAATCATCATCATCTTTTTTTGAAGAATAATAATCAAACTCAGACTCCTCTTCAGATCTCTCACCCTCATCGTCCTCTCTAGATGAAATTTCAACATATTCATTATTTAGATCGTTCAAAGATTCATTCTTATCATATGTAATAGATGCATTTATTTTATAAGCATCTTCCTGAAACGCTTCACTTTCAATTCTATGTTCTCCTTTTCCATGTGATTCAAAAAGACCTCTACGTTTAACTTTGCAAACTACCAACCAATCTAACTTATCTCATCGTAAGCTGGGAAAAGGGACATAATACACTTGGATGGCTTGTATCACCAACATAAAAGGTTCAAATTGTCTAAATCTTCTTTGCTGGTTTATTTCAACTAGATTGTATCAGCTATGCACTTTTGTACCAACATCAGGAGTTTGATCAAACTGGTCACACTTAAATATCACACTTCGCTTTGTTGGCAATGCAAGGTACTCAATTTCAAGTATTTCAATAATTTTACCATAATAATCAATCAATTCTCCTTATATGCAAACCTCACTATTTACTATTGTCATTCTATGACCATGATATTCTGTATGATATTTGTATCCATTAATAAAATCACTGGATACCATTTAACAATTCGTAAAGTTCCTTTCGCAAGATCACATATCAACTTGTTCTCTATTAGATTTTCTAAGGCCTACATAAAAGAAATTATCATATTAAATAGTATAATTTCATTTGAACACTTTTAATCTTATAATTCAATCATTTCAATAATTGTAAGTGAAAACTTACATATTTCTCGAACTATCGAGAAAAGTGTCTTCGTCTTCTAACTTCTTTATTGATATGATCCTATGTTTTCTCAGGCAATAGCTCGCATAACCATTCCTCGTATAATCTAGAAAACATTATTATGCATTTTAGTTGTGAATAACACTAACTTTTAAAACCTAAATAATCAATTTCAAAATCAACTACAACTCACTGCTCGAAAGGTTAAACCTCTTGATATTTCAATAAAATGTAACCATAGGAAGCTTATATTTTTTCCTCTATTAATATTCTTCTTATTGAATGTCCAGGATATGTAAATACAGATAAGTTACCATTAGCGTCACCCTTTCCTCCCCCTAATCGTCATTATAAGGAATGCATTACATATCGAACCTTAACTCTAGCCTTGTTTTTAACATTTTTCTTCAAATGATACAAATACCTACATTAGCGAATAGGATTATTACAATTATGTTATTAAAACATGTTATTACTTCAATTTAAATATTTACTATAATTATCTCTCAAATGGATACATCCATCGATATTGAACTAGACTAGCAGGTTTAGTCTCGTGTGCTAAATACACAGGTAGATGCTTCATACAGTCAAAAAAGCTTGGAGGAAAATCCCTTCTAATTTTCACAAAATTACTAGAATTTATCTTTTTAATTTTTCCATTTAAGCTAACTTTATTTCAGATGATGTTAAGCTATTGAAAAACAAACTTAATTTTATTATAGCTTCCCAGACCTTATTCAATAGTAACTATTGAAATGTAATTGGAATTAGCCTTTGCATAAAAACATCACAATCATGACTTTTCATCACAAATAATTTGTACTTCCTTATGTCCACACACCTTCCAAGTTTGAAACATAACCATTGAGAAACTTTAGACTTTCCAACTATTCACACAAAATTTCCTTTTCCAAAGTGTAACATGCTTTTGGATATTTATTGGTATGAAGATCTTTATCTAACTCATTCCTTCTAAAAAAAGTTTCAAATCAGCTCGTGATTTTGCATTGTCTTTTTCCTCCCTTCAAAGTTGCATTGAATATCTGATGACACAACATAGTATACCATTAGTACATACGATACTCTAGAAATGGTAAGTCATTAAATGGGTTATTAGATTATCGATCCTCTTACCTAACAGAAATAATGGAGACATTTTGTTGTTCTGATATGGACCATATAACTTCCGAATGTACAACAACTTGTGGTCCAATGCATACAACAAAAACTGATATAAAATTTTTAAAATAGAAAAGCAACTCTCACCTATTTCAGAGTGATCTTTATATGAAAACAGACCCTTAAATTCAATTTTCAAAACATAAGGCCTTTCAAAAAAGAAAATGGAACTATAATGAAGGCATAAGATATCGCGTAAGGATACAAAATCCGATCAGACACAAGCTATAAAACCATCAAGAAATTCCATTAAAGGGATCAAACTTTATATATCATTAAAAAGGAAGAATTACCTAATTTTCAAATCCTCAAAATAGCACTGAGATCACCACACTTCTGAAGAACCTAATGATTGGAAAAAAGCAAGTAGTAAAGGCGAGTAACTAACAATTGTGTTGAGCTATTCCATTTTATAGGTGAAAAAGAGACATTGGGCAGTTGTGAGTAATAAATGGAGTTAAAAACAATAAATAAAAAAACTAGCTACAACCCCCACGAAATTAATGCAACAAGAGACAACATACTTCATTGTTCAACTGCAACAAATCCATTTATATCTCAACAACTATTATACTTCATTTAATGAAACATCTATCTCATATATACTTTCATTAAATATCAGATTTTGTTTCAGAATGGTTACAAAGAGGAACTGTAGGCATGTTCCGTTAAATCAACAGATAGTTACAACTATTTACAACAGAGTTAATTATTATGGACAGTCAGTCAGCAACAAGAGAACAACGCAAAAGAAACAAGCTAATCCATATTATTCAGAACCAAAAAAAACAAAACAGAGCATTCCCAAATTACAAGGATCAATCAGCAATAATAGAAATGAAGCAAGAATAAACAATCTAAGTCATTATTTAGAACCAAACTTTAGCTAAGTTAAACAAAGAGAAATGACGCAAGAATTACCAAACTTTAGCTAAGTTATCTCTTATCTACATGACACATGGTAACAATTATTACCAAGCAAGAAACTCTATCACACATAGCATGGTGCATGAGTAAGCCAGCAACAACTGAAACATTGAAGGAGTCTACCATACCATTCATTGGAATGCTGCAGTGCAAATCTAAAAATTCTAAGGCTTCAACACTTATTCCCCTGTATCAAAGACCCTCTGATGTTAGTATTAAATTAACTAAAATTTTGAATATGGACAAATGTTCATAACAGCAATGCGAAAAAAAAAGAGAACCATAATTGCTGCTACAATATAAAGAGGCATCTCAAGAGTATACACTTTAGAATGCATTACACTAGGAAGTATATTTATAATTTGCTTTCTCATTTGTAACTTATAATTGTTTGCTTGCAAATTCTATATTCTGCAAGCAATTAAATTTATGAATAAACTCTTTCAAATACCAAAAAGACGGAAAAATATTGCTCTTACTTTTCTAATAAGATGTTAAAG
Organism: Erythroxylum cataractarum; assembly: GCA_024703695.1. Classification (NCBI taxonomy): domain Eukaryota; kingdom Viridiplantae; phylum Streptophyta; class Magnoliopsida; order Malpighiales; family Erythroxylaceae; genus Erythroxylum; species Erythroxylum cataractarum. The sequence goes on from JANJEY010000005.1 coordinate 47,627,662, forward strand.
TTTGAATAAATACCTATATTCATTACCGACCACTATTACAGTAGGGTGTGACCAATCCATGTCGTAAATGGAAACCTAAACAGTGCATAAAAGATAGTAATACATCAAAAAAGCTACTCAACTCTGAACACACTGGTTTTAGTATTTGTTCAAACACATAATTCATTGATTACTTTGTTTAATTAATATCTATATGCGATTGAGCTAGTTAAGCAGTTGCATCTCAAAGCACCTTGAGAAGAGTTGATTATTCTCAATCAACTAAAGGGAAAAGAATCCATACTGTGTCCCTTCCAAGATGGGTTGTTGCAATTCAATAACCTCGAGATTTAGGAGCTTTGAAGCAATCTCGAGTAGAGTCCTAAAGTTTAAAGTCCAATCACTTTTTTGCACCCATACTCACATAGTGGTTTTCCCTATATCTGCAACAAGAACATATGTGTGATGTAAGATACAAACCTCATTACAAAGTAGTAGCAAGACAACTTTTGTAAAGGTTGACATAACCAAGTTTAGAGCACCCCCTCAGTTTCACAAAACATTAAGGCAAGCTCTAATTTCACTGGAGAGCAAAGAAGAAAACATTTCACTTGTAATTTAGAACTTTATCACTACAATCAACTAAAGATTATGGGAACCAAGGCCAAAAATCTAGCATAATCACAAAAACCAAGTAGTTAAGCTTAAGAATTGAATCATTCATTTCACCTCAAACTACAAAGCAATAGCAAGATTAACTTTTATGGAAGCTGACACAACTAATGCCTCAATTCTAAGAAACTTAGAGCACCTTTAGTTACCAGAAGATAGATGAACTTTTCTCCACCTTCCTCCCTTATCATAAAGCAACCCCTCTGAGGTTGTCAGAAGATAAATGAACATATATTCAGCAATCAATAAGAGCTTAAGACAAGTATGACTTAAGAAGGTCTTAGACCGTAACTCGTATTAAGCAACAAATTCCTAAAACTACCAAGCACTTCAAATAAGAACCCAAAACTAACCCATTTATGGCCCCCACCAGCATCGGAGAATCGATAAACAAAAGCAGGTTGCTAGAAACCCAAGTGTTTCTCGACTAACCGAATGTATTCATTGACAGGTTGGTCCCTATTGATCAGCTCTCTCTCTTATTTTCTCATCGTTAGCTATGCCAAAATTCAACACCTAAATACTAAAAAAAGTAAGAATATTTTTTTAGACTAAGAGAGATAAAGGGGTTTGTGTTAATGTGAGTAGCGTTGCAGACCCAGGAATAGAGACCGTCGAAGATGGAGAAGTCGAAGTGGGAATCGAACCAGGTGCCTTTTATAAATAAGGATTTGGCGTCGTCAATTCAAGTTTTATATAGGTGTGCCTTGCCATCGACACCGTCGCAAGTGGTGGTTTTGTGTCCATGCAAGCTACACAGATCCCAAACCGTCAATTTCTCATGCAAGCTACACAGATCCTAAATTGTGAGAGCTGTGAGAGACAGTAAAGAGAGAGCGAAGAAGAATCTAGAAAAAAACAAGATAGAGACGGTAACGTTATAGGGCAAAAATTAAAGGACAAAATCGGGATTATAGGAAAAGTTAATCAGCTGATTGCGTAAATGTTAGTAACAATGAGCTTCTATAAAATTAACTAATTGGGATGAATAAGCCAATCTAACTAATAAACAACCAAAGAAATTCATTAGCTTTTTTTATGAAGTTAAACAGCTCATTTTGGTCAATCAGCTAAAATATAGTTGATTAGTCAACAACTAAACAAGGCCAACCAAAGTCCTTGTAAGTAAGACATTAGATACAAATACAATAGAATTTGAAGAGATTATGGTACCTGGTATATTTATAATTTAGTAACGTCACATAATAAGGTCAAGCGGAAGCTGTTTAAAACGACCATAGGTTGTATGCTGAGAGACCCATGTGCACTTGGGAAGGGGCCAGACTAGGGCCAGAGGAAGGGGGACAGAGGATCCCCTTCCACTTGGGAAGCAATCGATAGCTCTGTTCATATGTCATCAAACACGGCCTGGAAAAAGAAACTGCCTGAACAGGACTGGAGCATCTGGTTCAGTAACTTGTGCCTTGGAAATTCAATTGGTTAGTACGTGTCCAGCAGATGTTAAGCTGAATGGAATTCCTATTTTCTTCCATTAATTAATATAATAATCTTTCCATATTACCTAAAATGCTAAATATGGGTGAATTTAGACAAGATAATCATAATTGAAGGAGCGTGCATTATTGTGATATCAGATCGTCCTCTCCATGATCAATTCAGTCACTCTTGGTGGACCATACTACATTAATGCTCCTTTTATCTATAATTTTCCAAAATATCTTTATAATACAGAAAAAAAGAAAAAAATCAGGAAATTACGGATTAAAACATATACACTAACCCAAAAGTGAAACTTTTTTTAGTGCAAATTAAGATTTACATGCTACTGCTACATTAAAAAAATATAAAAATGGGACAGAAAAACAACCAGCTAAACTTTACATTTTGTTTTTACCACTTGTCTTTTAGCTTGAATTTAAACCACTCCGGCCGCTCCCACTCCAAGAGTAGCCGGTCTATGCGGCTCAATCTTCCGGTTTTTCCAGAAACAACCATCCGGTGCAAGCTTAGCCGCCGATCTCATTGGCTCCGACTTGCAACGTGTGAGCACAAACGGTTCATAAGCCTTGTCTCCTAAGAGCTTCTGTCCAATCACCGTCGCCATAGACTCTGCGCCGGCGACTCGTGGCGGCGGTTTGGATGGATACGAACAAGAAGACCTCGGCGGCTGTTGCAGGGTATTGTTAGCCGGCAGTGGAGGAATAGAGTCACGGCTAACTCTTCTCTTGACGGGATCATCTCCACCGTTGTTTTTGTTGACCCAGGGCCTATACTGCTCTGGCATCCATCTAATGAAGTCGGTACTACACACCCATGTCTCCTTGGATACCTCCATTGACAGCTTGGGCTCACACATCATGAGTAGCAAGCAATCTGGCAATAATGGCTCACTCTCTCTCTCCCTTGACTTGACATCCGTTTGCCTGTCTTCGGGTTCGGATCTTTCATGGGTCATCATCGCCTCTTCTTTCTCTTCCCTTGACGACTCTGCAAGTTCCAGCTCTTCATGAACTAAGGTTTGAGGTTGTCGAGGTTCTTGGCCTTGCATGTTTTGGACAACTTCTTGTTTAAGCTCTACTGACACTGGAATTTCAATTTCTTGTGATTCCTTTTTTGGGTTCTGCTCTTCCCAATCTTGTTGAAATTGGAGCATCTTTTCTTCATTTTCGTCATTCTGCAGGTACCCTGTATCTGATATTTTTTCAAGTAAAGAATCATCGTATAAATTATCTTCTGGTACCACTGACCCACTCACCTCTTGTTCTAGGTTGATTGCTGAAGTTACTGCTTCGAGTTCAATATCTGGTCTTTTCTCTTCATCACCATCTTCACTCTCCAAAACCACCAAGCTTTTTTCAGCTTCCTGAATTTGATGCTCGTCTTCAGTTGTTTCACAAGAACGCAACTCTTCACATACCAGGACTTGTTCTTTATTATGTTGCAGTCCTTGCTCAACTTTCCTTTCCTTTTGCTGGCTTTTCTCGTTCCCACAATCTTCAACCACCTCTTCATCAACCTCAGTAACATCCTCTTCCACTTTGGGAGGAGGGGCTTCCCAAAACTTGTTAGCAAGAGCAGCCATTCTCACAGGGTCAGATCTGCACCTCATCAGTAACAGAGCATTCTTCGGTGGAATGCAAATGCTAACCCTTGCTTCCTCTTCCTGACCGGTCCCATTTCCTCCCTCAAAGCTTTCATCTTTAAACTCAATCTCCTCAAACACATGCCTCCTATAACTCCTCCTGTATCTGCTACTCTCTTCTCTTTCATCCTCTTCTCCAACCACCAGCTCTATCTCTCTTCCCTTCCCATCTGCTTCTTGAACCGCCACCAGCCACCTTGTAAACACTGCTCCGCATGACCTATCGTTCCCTGAATCCGTCACTGCCTTCTCGTCCTTGTCTTTCTCGCTTGCCATACATGAAGACCGGCAAGGAAGAAAGCAATTAAATTCAGCCCCGAATGCCCTTAATGCTTCACATATTGTCAAAGGAAAATGTACCCATTTCCGGTTTCTAAGTGGCAAGCATTCACGAGGTTGTTGGTGATTCAAAAACTGATGGTTTACATGATTTTGGCTATTATCTGGATTCTTACTTGCTTCAACATTGTGGTCGTCGTCGTCGTTGCTGTTTTGCTCTATTCTTCTAAAACTCGGTTCTCCTCTTCTGGTCGATCTTTTTCTCAATTTCTTGCCTTGTTTCTTGGTCTTGACTCTCACTTGACCAATACAGGTGACTTTGGGAGAAGATGGTTCGGGGTTTTCGAAACCACAGCCCCGTTTCTTGGCATTGGCAGTGGAGAACATAGGAGACGCTTGACCACCTTTCATGCTACCGTTGCTGCGCAGCCTTCTACTAAGAGAGTTGGAGAGTGAGATTTGTGACGTCGGCTCTCTGGCACGACCCGGGCTGAGAATGGACTTGGAAGAGATCTTCATGGAAGACGAAGAGGAGAGGAGTGAAGTAAAGTAAATGAAGAGCTCAGTAGTCGTGGTAGCGCTATTGTTGCTGTTGCTGCGATGGCTGATGGGGTCTATCTGCGGCGTCCATGTGTTTTGTTTTGTTGCGGCGTTGTATTCCCTTGTTGGGTACTTTGGTCATGTGCAAATAATTCAGATTTGACAGGCAGAAATGGAGATATTTCAGGGGCGTGGAAGGAGGTTGGTGTAATAATGGTGGGCGTTGTTGGGTTATGTGAATGTTGGGAGGCAGAGTTAACAGTCCTGAGCGCTGGCAAAAGAGACGCGGAGGAGTGTTATTGATTGAACAATATTTGATAACGGAAGGGCATTTTATGATATGAGGGGTTTATGTAGTATGTAGTAGCACTACTTGTCGAGCTGAGTTTCGTAATTTATTGGAATGACATTTCTGCCCGTTCAATAGCTGAGATCCAATAAAAATATTTTAAAAAATATCGGAGTGCATTTTTTGATTGAATCAATTCAAATAAAATATTTTTACAATATTAAAATTTAAATTAAATTTCTCAAATTTTTAATTTCAAATACCTATTTTTATTGATTCATAAAATAAAAATACAATTTTTTAATCTCTTGCTATGTTCTTAATAAAAAACAGAAGAAAATAATTTATTTGACTTTCCGTATCAACTTGAATATATTTTTTATTCACTAAGTAAAATATATTCATTAATTACTTTAGACACTAATTTTATTTTGATTTATCATAAAGTGTTTATTAATAGTTAGGTCAGTCGTGCTAGGCCCAAACTCATAAAAAACGACTCATGGACCCATCAGTCCACCCCGCAAGGATCCTTGCCAATATAAGATCCTTGGAACCATGGCCCGGCCTCGACACAGTTGGGTCAGGTTGCCAATACAAGATCCTTGGAACCATGGCTCAGCCTCGACACAGCTCGGCCAGGTTGTCAAGACAAGATCCTTGGAATTATGGCTCGGCCTCGACATAGCTCGACCAGGTTGCCAAGATAAGATCCTTGGAACCAGGCGATGCCAAGAAGATTAATCTCGGATGGTTCAGCCTCGCAATCGTTCGGCCAAGTTCTATTGCCTCGGTCGACTATGACTCTCTGACACTACGACCGATTGACGTGCATTGAGTGCGTTCGTTTACTGCCCGACCATATGAGCTTTAAAAAGGGGAGGAAATTAT
>JANJEY010000005.1:47691678-47715345 GCA_024703695.1 Erythroxylum cataractarum
CATAGACGCGGTCGATAAAGTGGTTAGACAAATTGCATCCCCCTGGTAACCTAACCTGGGAAAAATGCTGTGACGCACTCGGAAGAAAACTTGGTAACAGTAAGCCCACACCTCCAAGGAGACAAATGAAATGCAAAAGCCAGCGAGCCCGAGTAGACATAAAGAGCATGAATTCAAAGAACTTACAGGGCAGTGCTCCCCAGTCTGGATTTTCACGCCAAGATATTCAGTTGCAAGATGCCGAAGTGCCTTTCTGCGCTTCTCCCTGTTTGACCAAGTGCTCAATATATTAAAGATTAGGCATATATGTATCGGACAAGAAGAAATAGAATTTTAAGTACTTGAGAAATGGTTGATATTCTGAAGTATCTCGTAGGTCCTTCTTGGGATGACCCAATAACAACGCCTATTTCCAAAAAGAAAAATAAACTCAGTACGTATTGATTCATGATTAAACTTCCATTGAAAAGTGAAGTAGCTAAACCTTAAGATCATTGCGCAAGGCATGACCCACAAGAATCCTTCCTTTAATCAACTCTGCAACTTTCTTCTGAGCGGTTGAAAAATCCGTTGCTACAAAAAACAATTAGCACTCAGAAAGAATCTCCAGTCTTTTGCTATTGGTTTCTGTGATTAAATATCATAACAATCGATATTGTATTGGTCTCAACAGGCAAAATATAACAAATAGACCTAGAACCCCAAAATCTTTCTTAAACAAAAGTATCCAAAAATGCCAAAAAAAGTTGTTATAGCCAATTTGTATGTACTCTGCTAATATAGTTAAAAAGAACAACAAATTTGCAGAGTGATGGTGATACTCTATACAACAAGTCACTAATTCTATTTTGATGCTTGGAATAAAACTTTCAGGAAGCAAACCGAGAAATTATGACATTCGAGTAAAGGAACAATACCTGGCAGGTACATTGACAAAAAACAAGAAAAGCATCATAATTTGTAAAAGAGACAAAGAGAACAGACATAATTAACCTTTCCTCAAGTCTTGTGCCCGAATCCCACTAATTTGTGTACGGAAGTCAACAATTCGCTCAATTGGGCGGACAAACTCATCATATATAACGTTTCCCCACTGATTCACCTATCATCATCTGGAAACATGTTATTTCACCAATGAATGGCATACAAGCTTCATTCTAGGCTAACAAAACAAAACCTAAAGGCTCCAATGTAGTGCCAGGATTGAAATACCCCAAGTGTCACCTTTTATTTACATAGTATGTTATTTTTCGGTTGCTTGTCCACTGTCACATTATGAAGTCTTCCTTTTTTTATATTTAGCAACAATGATAACAGAGTAATTGACTTTTCTTAATAAATGGGTAGTCTGTCACAAGCACCCATAATAAAATGGGGAATACACCATAAAAACTAGTCTTGATGAACCAAACAGTTGGTTTCTCAACTTCTTATCAGAGGTGTGACCAGCGTCGTGCTCACCTAATTTAATAAGAATTTTATAATCTTAAATAAGTTGAAACAACTAAGATAACATATCTAACCTACTACTATTTTCCATCTAATAAGAAAACCTAGCATAGCTAAATTCATTTCTTATTGTCTTTGTTGTCACCTCAAATCTCTCACACTGCACACCACCAAATTAAAGATTGTGGTTGACTAATTTGCCTTCTTTTATTTCTTTTATAAACTCTAAATTCTTTTGCATAAATTCTCTCCGACATGTCTAAAATCATCCTCGACGTAGAATATGACAGATACTAATCATGTAAGTCTAGATTCATCTCCTGAAATTCAAAGTCTAAGTGCTATCAGAAATTAATCTTCCTATTTAATAAGAAATTGCTAGCTACAATTTATTCATCAAAAACATCCTCTATCTCTTCTTTACGATGAAGAATGACTGAAATTCTCACAGCTGCAACAGGAGATTGAGTATCATCATATCCATGATAAATAGTTAAGTCTACAACAATAAAGATAGGACTAATTTCCATGTCACTTGTCTAAACATAAGTACTAGCGCTCATCTTCTTGAGAATTTTATCAAGTCCAACACTCCATGAATGAATTTTTTATTTTTATTTTTGAAAAATGCTCTAAATGAAGCCTTACCATCATCATTTCCCTTCACTGAATTCAACCAATCAACGGTGTTGATCAGCATATTCTTTATAAGTCAAGTTGTCGGTTGTTATCTTTGTCGTACCTCATCAAATATGTCCCTCATGTATTGTGCAAAACCTTCAACTTCAACACTAAATTGTGTTGTTTGTGGTAAAAAAGAAAATTAATAAGCTTCCTTGGTTGACTTCTCGAAAGTATCTCAAAAGGACTCTTACTAGTTAAACTATTTATAGAACTGTTATAACCAAATTTTGTCATAGGATCTTTAAAAACATATCCACCACCATAAAAATAGAATCATTAACTTTTTATAGATTTAATAATTCCCAAGACAAAATCCATACTTACATCTTGCCATAGTTCATAAGATACAGGTAGTGGTGTGTTTAGTCTAGAATTAACCAACTGACATGCTTGACATTGTCATATAACATTAGACACATCGTGCTTTGAAGTGGATCAAAGTATTGGGTAGTCAAAGTCAATTTCTTCTGAAAAAGAAGTCATCGTGTGCCACAAATGGGAAGTGATTATCCCTGTGTCCAACAACAATTTTTGAATAAATTATTACAAAACTTAATCTGAAACATATTCTCTTTTTAGCTTTTTGAACCTCACAACTATCATCATTAAAGTGTTAAGCAAATGATTCTTTTTACTCAATGCATTTACTACTTGATTCTCAACTCCTTCCCGATGTTCAATAAAAGTTAAATTGTTCCAAAAATTCACTCCATAAGGCATGCTTCTTGTTCAAGTTCTTCTAGGACTTGAAGTGTTCAATAGATTCATGGTTCGAATATAAAATCCTTGTATGAGAGATAATAATGTTAATTGTAAAGAGAACGTACCACTACATCAAATTTTTTGTCATAAGTACCATTGTTTCTTTTCACTTCTCACTGAAATAAGTAATTGAGTGTCCTTCTTGGCTGAGTATGCCTCTAATTCCTAAATGAGATGTGTCACAAAAAACTTCAAATACCTTTTTAAAAAAACTTGGAAGTTGCAAAATAGGAGATTCAATCATCTTTTTATTGTTTAAAGGCTTTAGTTATTGCCTTTTATCAAGTAAATTTTCCTTCACATAATCTATAATGGACATCATTGTAATGCTGAATTTTTTTTTTTGGAAAGTAAATGATTTGTATTTATAGAAAAATGTATAAATACAATGCAATTGACAAGGCAGCAATAATGCCACTAACAAAAAACCCTTAACAAAAGATTGGCATTGACATGATGGCACTAACAATTGAGTGAAAATACCAACTAGCTTCAAACTTGAAAGAAAAGGAGCAGCACTAAAGTAACCATCTACTTCTAATATCTAAGCATAGTTTGTTCTGACCATTAGCTGCAATTATAGTGTATCGAACATGGAGGATTCTATGCTAAATGATCTGCAATTCAGTTGGAGAAGCACTGAGTAATCTATTGTTCCTTTCTTTCCAGATGTAGTAGATTATAGCTCCAAAACAACTTCTAAATAGCTTAATATCTCCTTTGTTCTTGAGTTTAAGTTTAATGGCCCAATGTACTATCTCATTCCAATCAGTTTTAGTGCAAGTCACTCCAAGGTGTGTAAACACTTTGTTCAAGATCCATTTTGTGAAGTTGTAGCCAAAATAGAGATGATTAAGAATCTCATTGCTTCTTATAAATAATTCACGGCTGGTGTTGGAGACGTTGAATTTAAGGGAACCTTTGGTTGCCAGCCTGCACATAATTGCTAAATATAGAGTGAATGAGTATGCAAGTAAGATCCTAAACTAGTAGTTTCCTACTGTAAGATTGAAGGCTAAAGCACATTGATTTGTCCGCTATCCATTGGATAGTATCAAGCACTGAGGAGTTTAATGCATATGAAGGCGTGCTATTAAGGATGTCAACAATTCCTCTGCAAGAGCAAAATTGCCAGGTCCAAGAGTTCTCGTTAATAAGCTCATTAACTTTTTCCTCTATGGGATCAGTGTCTTCAAGAAATTGTAGGAAGGTAGTTTGTATAAAGGGCCTAGTGTGTGCCATTGATCAAACCAGAAAATTTTTTCTTATTCATCGCCAATTTTGTGTATGATTAAAGGATGTATCTACTCCCTTGTTTGCAGAATCCTATGATGTCCAAGACATCTTAGGATTGATAGAAATAGTCCAAATACTCTCCTCTTTTATATGATATAGATGCGTCCATTTGACCCATAAATTCTCTTTATCCTTGCATAGCTTCCATAAATTTTTTGGCCATTAAAGCTTTGCTTAGAGCTTGACAGAAGAAATTCCTAGAACCCCCAAACTGCTTAGGTTGACAAATTGTAGACCATTTCACTTTAGGAGGCTTCTTGTAGCTACTATATCCTCCCTAAAGGAAATCCCTTAGCTTCTTTTCTATTTCTTTCATTATCCCTTTGGAAAGGGCGATGTTTGAGCACCAATCGATAAATAAATTGTTCAGGACAGAGATTACAAGTTGTAGTCTTCCCATTTTTCAAAAATAGAAAAGGTTCTAGTCTTCCTTTAAAAATCTAATGGACTATTATTATTATAGTGCTGAAATTATGAATAAATTGCCTATAAAATGTTGCTAGGCCATGAAAACTCTGTGTTTCATGTACATCCTTTGGAATAGGAGACTTAATATTCTCTAGATCCATCTCCACTCCATGGTAGGATACAATAAAACCTAGAAATACAACACTTGATTGCATAAAAGAATACTTCTTTAAGTGGATATAAATTTTCTCTTGCCTCAAAACTCTCAAGACTTGTTACAAATGTAATAAATGATCCTCTTTAGTCTTGCATATAAACATATCATCAAAATATACCACAAAAATCTGCTCATAAATAATCGAAACACTTGATTCATCACTCTCATAAACATGTTATCTGCATCTGTAAGCCCAAATAACATCACCAATCATTCATATAACCCCTTTTAGTCTTGAAAGTTGTTTACCATTCATTCCCAGGTCTGATTATGATTTGAAGGTGCTCACTTCGTAAGTCTATCTTATTAAAGATAGTAGCTCCAGTCAACATGTCTAACATGTCATCAAAGAGAAGGATTAGAAACCTATATCTTACTGTGATCTTGTTTATCCCCAAAAATTAATGCACATTCGACAACTTCTCTTTTTTGAGTCACTAATGTTGTTGGAAGTGCATATGGATTGAGATTTTCTAGAATAGGTACCTTTTTTAGCAACTGTTCTACTTATCTATTCAACTCTTCATTCTCGATAGGATTTAAGCGAATAGGTTAGAAGATTTGATAAGGTAGATCCAAGGACCAAGTTAATAACATGTTGAATATCTCGTAAAGGAGGTAATTCACCTAGTAAATCATCTGGTGTAAGATCTGCAAAATCAACCAGCAATTCACCCTCTTCTTTTGGTAAGGCAAGGTGTGTTCCAAGTGTTGTTTCTGTTACTTCACTACCATTACACTTACAATTCCTTTCTCGTTGTTGCTAACTTTAAACTCTCCCTCTATAAAGATATTAAATGGATTTTTCTACGCATTTATAGCTATCCGGTTACTTTCTCTTTACCTTTTTACCTTGTCCACTTTCATAAGCTTCAACATTATCTTCTTTCCATGAAAAATAAACATATAGGTGTTAACTTTTTCAAAATGCTGCACATTGCAATTATAAAGCCAAGGTCGACCATGTAAAATGTGAGATAATTTCATAGGAATAACATCACATCGAATAGGGTTTCCATATATTCCTATTTTGAAAGACACTAAGAACCTCCAAGCAACCAATATAGTGCTATTATCGACCCAAGTAAATTTGTTAGGCTGTGGATGTTTCCAAGAAAGTAAATTCAATCACATCATCATGTTCTTCGATATCACATTCATACTTCTTCCTCCATCAATGATAAATTTACACAGTTTATCTATACATCTTATTTGAGTAAGGAAAAGAGCAGCATAAAGCCATTTTTCTTGTTCCTCCACCTTAGGGGTTGTAAACATATTAAAATTTGTAGACCGACTTGTTCATCACTAGAGCCTCCTTCCAACTCTTCTCCAGCTTCATGTTCGCACATATATTCAACAGATTCTTCCTCTTCTTCTTCCATCATGTGCAAACCTCTGTTAGTGCATTCATAATCAAAGTGACCCCTCCTATTGCATCAAAGACACTTCTTGTCATTGATGCCTTCCATTGTCCTAGTCTCAACTGTAGCTTTGCCTTTAGGTTTAGCAACATTGTAGTTGTTTTGTGGTGTGAATTTTGATGTAATAGGTGCTAGCATAAAATTTTGCACAATTGTAATTCTTTTCATACCCCACCAGCTTCGTCTTTGCAAATTAGACTTTTTAATCTTCTAACATGTTGTACTACTCAAAAAAGTCTTCTATTGCTACTGTCTAGTCTAAGAATAGGTGTAGATCCATCTTGCCTACAAAATTAAGGGCTTCAACGCAAACTTTCTTAGAAATATCATCGAGTGTGTTAAGTGTTTTAGTTCTATCATGGCCTCTACAATCTTGCAGAAACTCTCCAAGTGTTGATGGTTGGTTTCTGTCTTTAATCTCTTAGTAATCGTTGATTCCCAAACCCCACTCATTGTTGATTAGTTCCAAGCTCTTCATTTTGGATTTCACTTTCTCCACCCTCAACATCAAGTGTAGTTTGTTGTCCAATGTTGTTTTCTGGAGTAATTCTTGGAGCACCTTGTGATCAAGAGTCATTAAGGTCTAATTTTTTCATAATTTTCGTAAGTACTTCATCTTGCTTTAGGTCACCAAGTATTATTCCATACACCCTTCCACTACATGTTGCCATTGTGATCCAAAACTCTAATACCAAATTAATACAGGACAACTAGGGGAAAAAGAACCAAGAAGTGGTTGAAACTCATAGAATTTAGATTCTAAGTCTGAATATCAACTTGGAATGCCAGAATTTCATATTTGGGTATATCTCAATTTGTACAGTTTGATTGATGGAAATTTAGGCCAGAATTTTAGGGTTTCCTATAGTTGAAATTTTGGGTTTGATATTACTAGAATTTAGGATTTTAGTTACTGAAAATTCAAGTTAAAAGTGTTAGAATTCAGTGAAGTAAACAAGTAATGAAGGTTAAGAAACTAGGAATCACTCTTAAAAGAAAACCTAGCACCTTCTAATAGAAAACTCAAATTTATAGAAAAAGATTCCAAGATCTTATTATTGAACGACTGAACAATTCTTACCCTTATTCTAAAATATCTAAAAAAAAAATGAACGTTGATCTAATAAAAATTATATATTCTTAAATAAATTTAAGTCCTATACAATTAGGATAATATAACTACAACTACGATAACATATCTAACTTTCTACTACTTCCTATCTAATAAGGAAACTTACATAAACGCAATTTGAGCTCTTATTGTCTTTGCTATCACCTCAACTCCAACTCTTCATCCCACCAAATTAATTAGTGGCCTAATTTGCCCTCTTTTATTTCCTTTATAAAATCTAAGCTATTTTGCATCAACAATATGTGTACTATACGAAAAAGAATGGTCAAGTCCAAGGGTGACTATGGTTACAAATGAAGTTAGCTAACGAAATAATGCCCACACCTCTTTTAACTTATGCTCAACTTTTGAGGTCACATCCAGTCTTATCAATTGACATAGGTACTAAAAGAGGCAAGGAAAGTAAAATAAAATATACCAGTGTCACACGTCCCAGTGCACTTCTGTTCCCTTGACCAACACCAACCATTTCACAATCCATGGCTATCACATTTGTCAAACTGTATGACAAGAAATACATTAAGCTTCAAATAAAATGAATGAAAGAAAAGCATGGTTGCAAAGAACAACACTTCAACCTACTAACTTAAATATAATAACAGGAAATCATTTGCTTATTCAAATTCATGATACATCATTTACACAAAACACTATTTAATGACAACATTACACAAATCTATTGCCTCTTAAAAGCAAAACAAAGATATGAAATCCAATTAATTGTTCATCTCTTGATGTTTCACATTTGGATGATAGGAGAATATGAAGCATCATAATTAATCAGGCATCATGTTTTTGTTATTCTTGGATATATGAACTGAAAATTGCTTGTGGCAAGTCACTATTTCAACTATGCACTTTAAATTGTAGATGATGTATGCTTTGACCTGAAATCATCGATGGTTGGATTGAGGGGATTTAGCTGTGAATCAGCAGATTCGACTTCAGGTCTTTCTTTTCCCTTCACTGTAATAGGAACGCACAAACCAAAAAGACTCTTATATAGTGAAATTGGTTGCATCAATAAAATTTTGAAAGTAACCCATCTCTGGTATCTAATATCATTGCAGAAATCATATACAGAAAGACAATATTTCAGAAACTAAGGGTAACTTTTTTCAACATATTCAAATAATATTATGGGTTATCGATCTAGAACAAATATTGTTGTCCTTTTATATTTTCCACATTCACACAGTGCTAACTAGAAAGAACCTAGAATAGGGCAAGAGACAAAGCAACTAATTTCTGCATATGTGTAGAAAAAAGTGAGCAAGGATTACTCCTTAAGTGCTGACTTCCTTAATGACATGGAAAAGATCTAACAAGGAATAACAAGGCATCAATGGGAAAAATAAAAGGAAAAAAGCAAACTGAAATATCAATTTCCACTCATGAGAACAAATGACACTAAACGCTCACTCTTACATCAAAATACATTTCAGAGAAACAAGAAAATTTGCACCTAACAAAGGAGAGAATATATAGAAACAAAAATATAAAGCAAGAAAAACTTAATACTGATGATGCTTGAGAAGTCAGCAGGTTACCAAGGGTGGTATTACCTAATATAGAATTCTGGGTTTGGCCCTTTAAGTCATTGGAGGACCTAGAGGGCCGATTAGAGAGAGAGCTTTTAAGTTCCTGCAAATGTCCACAAAAGTTAAAAGACGAACTTCAGAAGGAGACAACGTGGGGACATATATGTATGTGTGTTAAATAATATAATGTCTATATAGGTAGAAAGAGAGAGACTTCTCGGAGTTTAGCCCAGTTAGGGTTGAGTGGCAACTGCTGCTTGAAGCTTGCCTTCTTCAGCCGCTTTACAGAACCCTGCTGCTCCATCTAAACAAGAAGATGTGTCGTGAGCTTAAGGCTTCTCTTGTACGACGTGGTATGTTTACCCGATCCCAGTGCCGCCAGCGTCGTCGTTTGGGATCCCACGAGCATGTGATATGTAACAAATAAACTATAATAATAACATTTAATTTTTATCTTAAGCGCACACAATGACATGTGGACGCTATAAATATATAGCAGCATATAATTCTTCTTATTAGAGAGGCAATCTTATATCCATCAAATGTCACTTAAAGTGTAATGAATATGGTCTTATTTTAAATATTACTAATAATCAATTATTACCTTTGATATTTTAAATATAAATTGAGTTCTTCTAAATCACCGAATTGGGCTATAAAGAATGGTGTCGTTTCTTGCTTAGCTAGGTGAAGGGGAGACGATTATAACGTTGTCGTTTTTTCTTCTTGTATTTATGTGGTGACAGGGAGTTGACTCCAATCCAATGCCTGAATTATCTGGTCTTTCTATATATTAATGAAATCTATTTTTTTTTTTTAAAAGTGAAATTTTAATCAAATAAATATTTAATAATTAATATTTTGGAATTCCAAAATGAAAAGGACGAAAGCAGAGGCATTCAGTGAAAGTGTCCATCGAGATCAGTGATTACAGAGTCACGGTACTTTCTGACAAATGGGAAAGAGAGTTGAGAAGAAAAGAATGGATCATGCTTATGCATCAATGCTTTTTATAGTGAGGCAAAACCTACAAGAGATGATTATTCTTTGCCGGAAACAGGACACGTGCATCATCAACTTTCCTACTTTACCAATGTTGTGTTGGAACATCTCAGGACAACCTTTAACTTCTCATCATGTCCGAGTTGAGCCCCACGGCACCAAGTCTTTCAAGTTTCAACTCCAACTGATAACTATAACCCTCCCCAACGCCAACTACCTGTCCTTGTTTAAACTTAAAAAAAAAAAAACAACTCGGATTATTCTCAGCCATTGAAATCGTACGGAGTAACAAAATCTATGTCAACCAACGCCCACCCTCGTCCTTTTCTAAATAAAAATCACAGGTCAACATTTGTCAGTCTCCTCTCCAAATCTAGTCTTGTCATGATGGGGTGGCACATCACTTTATGTCACCCTACTGTAACGATATCAGAGCCCTGCCCTGACTGCCCGAACTGCCCAGAGGAACCCCACCAATTTCTCTTCCAAGTACCCGAAGTACAACCTTCTTTTTGCCTTCTCTCTCCCCCTCTACCTTGTTCTCTCTCTCTATATTAATACGGTCTCTCTGACATACACAGATCGGTGGGAGGAGCTATTGGTTCGGCTAATTGTGATAATCGGAGTTCAGTTGAATCGTGAAGTGGAAATTAGGGATTTGGTTGGATCTATGGGATTGGGAATTGGGGAAAACAAGAATTTAGGTGTAGTAATTGGGGGTTATGGATTGATGATACTGAGGGGTGAAAATGCAAGGCTATTTGTGGGAGCGGACGGACTCGGCACACGTGGAAAGAACCCACTCGTAGCAGCAATCCGGTTGTTATACTAGGTGGCGCCTTTTCCTCTTCATTCTCGTGTTTTTCTCCAGTTAATTCGTTTTTCAGTGTAAGTCTTTTCATGTTCTCATATGGTTCCTTTATTTCTGACGTCATGAGAAACTAGGGGCAGTGCTTGAAGTTGCATATTTTGCATGAGCGGGAATAACCGCTAGCATTCTTTAGGTCAGAGACAGTATTGATGTTTATCTGATGTAGCAGATGGATTGGATTTGGTTTGGAATAACTTTGATGGTGTGAATTGGAGTTTCTATGCCATTATTTACATGCTGGGATTCAAATGGAAATCTCCATTTGCTTATAGGATTTTTCTCTATTTAGTTTATTTTCATCAGTTCTGATTGTAATTTATAGTTGTAACTCTTAATTTCCAATTTAGGTTTATCTGCCTAAATTGCCCAGTTTCATTATTTGAAAGGTAACAATAAGATGGAACATCTATTTTTTGTGTGCATACTTGATTTAGTATTTCAGTTTTTTTTTTGGATATATCTGATGGGGTTGTATGGTAAGAAAATCTTGTGCAGTATACATTTTGAAATAACTCATTTCATTCTTTTGTATTTGCAACGGATTAACTACAACTTTGTGTACTTTAAAGTTTTTTTTTAATGGAAACTATGATGTTTCCATCATAGGGATGATATTCCTTCCATTTCCTTTTTATTGCAATTTGACACATTGGTTTTGCAATGTCAAATGCTTGATCTGTTCTCTACTTTCAGTTATAGTAGGTGCTTTCTTATTGCAGTTGAGAAGCAAGAACGATAATCAGTTATTAGCTCATTTAGAATCTGTGGTATCATGTTCTGTTGCTGATATAAGAAGATTTGCTGATTGATGTTAATGTTTGTCCATTGGTTTCATAATATTTTCTGATATTGTTGTTCTTTTCTTCAGTTTTTTGGGGAATGCGTTTTGTTTATTAACTTGCTAAATCCTCCAGATTGTTGCTTTCCTACTACAGGATGGACGCAAGATAAGTGTTGCTGACTGCTCTTTTTTGACCACCTCAGGATTCCCTACCATTCATTGGCACCATTTCTTTGCTGATTCCTGGTGAAGAGGACAAGTTAAAGTTAGGCGTTAGTTGGATTTACCAACTTTCTGAGGTGAAGCTTGGCAAAGGCATCCTATTGGAAGTTGCGGCCAAGTGAAATATTTAATTCCTTTCACAAGGATGAGATTCTTGCTGCATCACTACTTCATCCGTGTCAAGTTGCATTCCTTCTCGAACGTATTGAACTTCCATCAGGAATTTGCTCATTTGTGTGCAGGCAAGTTTATGACATTACAAACACGTGCTTATGGTGGTTTACTGATCAAGATTATATAGATGTGAGTGTTAAATCCCTTTTATCTTTTTCCATTTCATTCTGGTGCCCATAGGAACGAAAAGAAGGAGTAGATAAACTATTGTGTCATACACGTGTAGAAATGCATGCAACTGTACAACCACGTGGCCGCTCTCCAAAGTCAATGAATGGTCTGACATCACACGTAAAATCTGCTTCAGAAGGTGTACAAAATAGATTCTCTTCCTTTCCTTCTCAAACTAAGGGAAAGAAAAGGGATCGAGTAGATCAAAGCTCTGAACCAGTTAAAAGAGAACGTCTTGTTAAAGTGGATGATTGGGAGGCTAATAACCACAGACCAGAAAGCTTTTGGAAAACTGAGATCGTCAAATTTACGGAAAAAGGTGGGCTTGTGGATTCTGAAGCTGTCGAGAAATTAGTACAACTTATGCAACTAGAGACAAGTGAGAAAAAGATAAGCTTGGTTGGCAGGTCAATATTGGCTGGTGTTGTAGCAGCAACAGATAAGTTTGATTGCCTTGACCGATTTGTTCAGATGAGGGGCTTAACTGTTTTTGATGAGTGGCTGCAGGAGGTCCACAAAGGGAAGATTGGTGATGGTAGTAATAGTCTGAAGGACAGTGACAAATCTATTGAGGATTTTTTGTTAGTATTGCTTCGTGCACTTGATAAGCTTCCTGTAAATCTTCAGGCTTTACAGATGTGCAACGTTGGCAAGTCTGTGAATCACCTGCGTACGCATAAAAACTTAGAAATTCATAAGAAAGCAAGAAGTTTAGTTGACACATGGAAGAAACGTGTAGAGGCTGAAATGGATGCAAGAACTGGTTCCGACCAGACTGTCCCCTGGCCTGCGCGATCACGTCTTTCTGAAGGCAATAGACATTCAGTTCTATCCTCTGAGGTTGTGACGAAAAGCTCTGGTGCACAACTTTCTCCATCAAAAGCTGGTTCAGCGAAGCTTGTCCAGGGCGAGATGATAAAATCTGCATCCACACCTCAGGGTTTTGTGAAATCAGCAGCATCACCTGCATCAATGAGAGAAAATTTTAAAGAAGGATCAGCCAAAAACCTTGGTGTTAGTGGTGCATCTGATCTTCCTGTATTAGCTTCAAGGGATGAGAGAAGCAGCAGTTCCAGTCAGTCCCACAATAATAGTCAATCATGTTCTATTGACCATGGAAGAAGTGCAAGGTTTTCTGCAAAAGAAGATGCTAGGAGTTCTAGTGTTGTGTCAGTTAACACAAATAAGATTATCAATGGCAGTACACGGCATCGAAAGTCAACCAATGGCTTCCCAAGCTCAAATATATCTGAGATCAAAAAGGAAACTAGATTAAGCAGAAGTTCCTCATCACACAGAAACCCAGGTTCAGAAAAATTATCAGAGTCTGCATTGACATCTGAGATGGCAGTTGACACCCCCATGGCTGAGGTGAATAGTCCCAAAATAGTTGTTAAAATTCCCAACCAAGGGTGCAGTCCTGCGCAAAGTGCCAGTGGAGGATACCTTGAAGAGTCTTCAGTCATGAACAGCAGAGCTTCTTCTCCTGCACTTTCTGATAAGCATGATCAGTTTGATCACAATTTAAAGGAGAAAATTGAAGCTTATAAGGCTGCTGTGATTCCCGATGTAAATACAGAATCATGGCAAAGCAATGATTTAAAAGAGGTGCTTGCAGGGTCTGACGAGGGAGATGGTTCTCCTGCTACTGCTTCTGATGAACATTGTAGGAATGTAGATGATTCTAAGAAATTAATGGAAGTTGCCAAAACTGTTTCTTCATCTTCTGGCAATGAGCATAAGTCGTGGAAATTACGTGATGCTTCTTTTAGTTCGATGAATGCACTGATTGAAAGCTGTGCTAAATACACTAAAGCAAATGCAACCATGTCAGCTGGTGATGATGTTGGAATGAATCTGCTTGCTAGTGTAGCTGCTGGCGAGATTTCTAAATCTGATATGACTTCACCAATTGATTCTCCACAAAGAAACACCCCTCTTGGTGAGAACTCTTGCAAGGTTGACGATTCAAGAGTAAAATCATCTCCAGATGAAGACCATGACCACCAGTCTGCTGATGGTGTTGATGATGAACATGAGAAGCTGGATTTAGTGACCAGGGATTCAGATGGTAAGTCCAATTATGTTTCTCAGGAAAATGCCATAGAGAACCGTACTGGGCATTTAAATGTTCACAGCATGAATATACAACTAACTGCAGAAGCATGCCTAGAAAGTAATGCAAAATCAAAAGAAATGGTCATAACTACTTCTTTTGTACCTTCAGAATGCAATATGGACAGTACATCAGATACTTGTGATAAAGAGACAGTGAAGGCCATATTGGGTGTTGAAGTGAATGCAGATGGCATGTCTGATACTAAAGAAGAGTTAACTGGTACTATTCGAAGTGAAGGGAAGGTTAATGTTTCAAAAGTAGAAGTTAAGAAAGAACTTCGTAAAGGATCTTCTACATATGCTTCTCTGGGTAATGATGGTGATAGGAATGAAGAGTTTAACACTGCTGCAAAGATGGAGCAGAAACCAGGTGCTCCATATACTCCTCTCAGTAATGATGGTGACAGGAATGAGGAGTTTAACACTGCTGCGAAGATGGAGCATAAACCAAGTGCAATGGTGACTCAGATTTCAAAGGGAACTGATGGGGATATCCAGTCTACTTGTTCCACTAAGGATGTGATCTCTGAAAGCATTGATGACCCGAATGGTGAAAAGGGTGATGAAATAGATTGCAGGAGTCAGTCTGCTGAAATGCAGAGAACTGAACTTGAAAGAAATGTAGGTTCAACTGTTTCCAAGGGTGGTGACTTGGAGGAGATTCCTTTAGGTAATCAAATTGATGTCAAAGATAATGGAGGGCCAGTTTCTCAAAGGGTATTGTCCACACATATGCAAGAACCCGAACAGCAAACTAGATCTAGGGGATCCAAAATGACTGACACTGAAGCTGATGAAGCTGAAGAATGCACATCAACAGTTGCAGATGCTTTATCTGCTGCAGGGGGTCCAGACATGGAAGCAAAAATCGAATTTGACCTGAATGAAGGGTTCGACACTGATAATGGAAGATGTGGGGACCCTGTTGATTTGAGATCTTCTGGATGTCCTGCTCAACACTTAATTAGTCCTTTGCTGTTACCAGTATCCACTGTATCCACTGGTATGCCTGCTTCAATTACAGTGGCTGCAGCTTGCAAACGACCATTCATACCACCAGACAATTTACTGAAGAATAAAGGGGAGCTGCTTGGTTGGAAGGGATCAGCAGCCACTAGTGCTTTTCGACCTGCAGAACCAAGAAAAGTTTTGGAGATGTCAGTAGGTCCAACGATTACCTCTGTACCTGATGCAACCAATACAAAGCCCAGTCGTCTTCTGTTGGACATTGACCTGAATGTACCTGATGAAAGAATCCTGGAAGATTTGGCTTCTTGTTCTGTTGAGGGCTCAGGTGCTACGTCCGAATGCAAAATGAATTTTGATCGGACAAATGGTGATTTGACACGTTCTGCACTTGGTCGTAGCTCTGATGTGCTTGATCTTGATTTGAATAAAGCGGATGAGCCTACAGATGTTGGCATTCACTTAATTGATGATGTTCTTCAGCAGTATGGGCAACTGCAGCCCTCCAAATCTTCTTCAGGTGGACTTCATAATGGGAATTCTGCTAACTGCTGGGACTTTGATTTGAATAATGGGCCTCTTGTTGATGAGATCATTGCAGACCCAACAGCACTTTTGCAGCTCGGTAGGAACTCTGCACCATCCCAGCCATCTGTTTCTGGCATTCAGTTAAACAATACGGAAGTTGGAAACTTCTCTTCATGGTTTCCTCAAGGGTATCATTATCCAACTATGACCATCCAATCCATCTTACCAGATAGAGGGGAGCAACCTTTTCAGATGGTTGCACCTGGTGGGCCTCAGAGAATGTTAGCTGCACCCCATGGAGGTGCTCCATTTAGCAGTGATATCTACAGGGGGCCAGTGTTGTCATCTTCTCCAGCACTGCCCTTTCCTTCTACATCTTTCCAATATCCTGTCTTTCCTTTTGGAACCAGCTTTCCTTTGCCCTCAGCTACATTTTCAGGTGGTTCAGCACCGTATGTAGATTCATCAAAGGGTGGTCGGCTTTACTTTCCTCCAGTTCATTCTCATATATTGACACCCGCTGCTCCAGTCCCAACCCATTACCCTAGGCCATGTCTTGTTAACTTTACAGATAGCAACAGCGGTGGTAGTGCTGAGAGCAATAAGAAATGGGGAAAGCAGGGTCTGGACCTCAATTCAGGGCCTTTTGGTCTTGATGCAGAAGGTAGAGATGAGATTGGGTCTCTTGCGTCAAGGCAACTGTCTGCTGCCAGTTCTCAGGCCCTTTTAGAGGACCAATCGAGGATATACTCACTAGCAGGAAGTGGGATTTTGAAGAGGAAGAAGCCAGAGGGAGGGTGGGAAGGTTATAAACAATCTTCATGGCAGTAGAGACAAGCTTTTGAAGTGCCCAGTTACCAGTGAAGCCTGTAAGTTTAGCATGCATTCCACATAATTTTCTTCAGGTTGAGCATTGCTGTTGGAAAGCTAGGTGTTATTCGCATGTACTTAAATGCAAAACTAGTATCTCTATTTAATCTCCTATTTCATTTTTGCTTTCCAGCTCTCTTCGATGGCTGTTAGTTAACTTCCAGAGATAATAATCTAACTGGCTCTCAGAGGATGGGTGGTAAGTGGCTTATTTGGTGTTAGCCCTCTCTTCTGTACCAGTTGTATCTTAAATCCTGGGCCTTTTTGTTTTCCCTGGAGTTCTTAGTGGGTGGCTGCAGTTTCTTTCCCACTGTATATATGTCAACTGTTGAAAGCAATCTGCGTTGCTCAGGCATGCAGAACTGGTGCCATACTGTTGTTCACTGCACCAAAACTTTATACAGTTGGAATTCAAGCCTTCACTAGCCTTTTCCAACTGTTCAGATAATAGTTTGGATCGGTGAAACTTCTTTAAGATGAAGCCTTTTGTAGATGCGTTGTTCTTAAATTAACTTCACTTGTTTTACCCTTTCCTGGTTTCCTTCCCCTTGATTGCGTATATATAAGCAGAGAGGACAGCTGGTGTTCTTTGAGCTTTCCTTGTTCTAACCTTTGGTTCAGCTTGTATTGTCAATTGGTGCTGTGTTATAGGTCACTTCTTCAAGTTTTATAGGGTTTTGGAGTAATCTACGTTAAGTTAATGGCGTCTCTCTGTATTGGGGCTGTGTTGTCCTCCAGCATTCAACATGTAAAACACCACATTGGAAATTGATATTTGCTTTTACTTCTCGGCAGTTGGCTGGGCGGGTTATAGAACCTACTGCAGTGACAATAAAACCCTCTGATGTCAAGAATACCTTGATAGTTGGTACTGTCAGCATGTTTTTGTAGTGTGCCTATTGCACAGAATTCATGAAATTGATTTCCGGTATAATATGATGTTAAGGCTGTAAAAGAAATAGACCTGCTTAATTGCCCTAAGTGGAAGATAGTTCGGTAGTGAAAAGCTTGATCTGAAGGCTGACATGCCCAAAAGCATCAAGCTTATTCTGAAATCAAGCGTTCTTGTTTGATATTTGATAATCGATGGAAGATATGATCCAACTGCTGGTTTATTTCTGTTGCGTTTCTTGGTTGTACGTGTGACAATTTTCCCCGCCTCCACGATTTTGATTGTATTGTTCCACAGAAAAAGTTTACCATTTTGAAGCAGCATCGTTGTCAAGTGCGTGGGGGTTGCTGTATTCATTCAATTTTTGTACGTGATTGTGAGGCATAAAGTTTTGAGATTTACTTTTTCTACAATCTGGTATCTCGATTTTTTTGTTGCTAAACGAAGTGTGAGTAAAAATAATGCCAAGTGATAATGCATGCGCTCTTTAGTGCCAAAAAGGGGAAAAAATGCCGAGTGATAATGCATGCGCTCTTTACTGCCTTGCGGTACTCCAGCTACTTGCAAACTTCTGTTGGAGCATTACAGGTTTTGCTTACTTGAAGGCTGTCTTTTTTGATGTTCTTTGTTTCCTTCCATACCATGTAGAATGCCTTGCACTGCCTACATCTGTGTTAATTCTACGCTTTCGAAATACTTTTTGTGTCAATTATATTGCGAGTCGAGACTTTGAATCAGTCTGTGGGGTGCAAACGCAAACGAAAAACAAACGCAATGTCCCATACACCCATTTTCCTCACTCCGGTTAATTCCTGAAGAGTTGCGACCTGTGATGTTTAGAGGGAAAATCCTGGTCAAGCTGTCCACAACTAGGAGATAGATACATGCCTGCTTTATGTTTGCATCTTAATGCCTCCCAAGTGACTCCGTTGAAAATCCTAAATCAAGCTTTAGTGGATATGGTTAAGAATTTTCACAACTAATTGAGACAAACTTCAATGCCGCATTCCAACAGTATTAGTTCTCACCCAGCAGAGATCATTCAGAGAGCATGAGAAGGATTCATTGGTTGTAAGCACTTATAGTATTTGATTATGAAAACTACTCTTTAACACTATAAATTACAACACACCGAGTATGTACATCTTCCATATAGAAGAGTTACTCTCCAACAAAGCTATGCTGCAATGAAAAACCATTGCAATCGAAATCAAAGCCACAAGATCCATACAACTTGAGCAACTTGTCGTCAATGTTCTAAAAGGCGATGCCACCTGTAGCAGAATGTGCTTCACTTGAGGCAAACGAGAGTCCTCCCACAGAATACATTTCTGTAATTAAGTGAACGACACCAACTCAGATATGAAATTGTAAAATTCTACAAAACCACACTTTGAACACATAAGACAACATGAAAACACAAAATTTCAATAATACATAGGTTAGGATGTCTATGAATCTTAAAAATACCACAAACATAAATGAAGATGCAAGCCATTCATGATTTTTCGGTACTTAATTGTGAATTGGGATTGACTGAATTGACTGGTTTGTGAATTGATCGAGTTGTAAACTGACTGGACTGACTGGAAGATGATTGAGTGAGAAATTGGGAATAATTGGGTTCAAATGACTGATTTAGAATAGTTTAAGAGTGATTGGCAATCAATAGTGGCTTATAGGAGACTTTCGCGGAATTCGGGAGGAAATGCCCGGACCGGAAATTTTGGAGTGACAGACTGATTGACCGTATATTGCTGAAAGAACTGTACAATGGCAATGGAAAAATTAGAGTTTTACTGTTAGATGAATTATAGTGTGGAGCCATTGAAAATTTGAGACTGAAATTTGAACTGATTAGAAGACCTATAGCTATATATAGCAGAGACTTGAAATTGGGGAAAAATTTTCTAAGGCAATTGCGAGTTTCTCTTCTCCTCCTCCCACGGTGACTTGCGATTCCTCCCATCGGTGAGGATTTCTTGATTTCTTCTTATGGTGTTCTCTTTATTGTGCAAGACTAATTGGTTTATTGTGTTTGATGAAGGATTGAGGAGTTGTAGAGTGGAAAATCGTTGATTTGAGAAAAGATTAGGGTTTACGGTGATTTCTGGAGATTTTCGGATCTGAGAGTGATTGGTAAGTTTTACTGGTTTTAATGTTGCTATTGATAGTTTCTATGGCATTTATTTTGGTTATTTGAGTTGTTGGGAGTGATTATGGAGGTTTTAATGTCATTAATGGCGGAAATGCGATCGGAGAAGACGAAGGAAATCCGTCTTCGCCGCGGCCTGCACGCGAGCCCAACGGCGACGAATATATATTCGTTCGCCGCGGCGAGTTGGCGTGGGACGCCACGGCGAGCGGATGAATTATCGCGCCGCGTCGAGACATACGAGAGCATCGCGGCGAAGGATTGTGAGCTGCACGCCGCGGCGAGCGCCCTTCACGCCACGGCGAGCAATCCGAATGTGGCGCGGTGAAGGCCGCGTGGTCGCGGCGAATGGGATTTTAAGGGATTGATTTTGGATTGTTGGGTATAACTTTTTGTGTAGACCTCCAATTGAGGTGATTCCAGATTCATTGTGAACTGGGAAAAGAGGTCTACAAAATGAGAATAATTATGGGAATTAGATTGGATTTTATTGGTAATGAATTATAGAGATTAAGGTCAATTATGGAGCATAGAGTGACCTAAATGTCAAATTGAGACTATTGGAGTTTTAATTGGGAATTTCAATTTAGGGTTTGACCCGATAAATAGGAAAATTGTTATAGGGAATTCAAATTGAGGAAAATTGATTGGATTTTAAGGATGGATCAAATATTGTCGACCTATTGAACAAAGAGATAGGATTGAGCATTAAAGTACCGAAATTGGGTTTTGGCACCGGAAAATCGTGAACATGCATGGTACATCATTTCACTAAGACATATGCATTACTGTATTGGTTAATTGAGCGATTAATAATAGACTGTACTTTACTGTTATAGAGGTGCCGTTGGATTGTCGTTCCACGGACATTGCTGGGACTTCCAGGCAGTAGCTCGGGAGTAACAGATGAGTAACCTAGATGGTTTTTCAAATTCCTGACTGCCTAAATGCCTTCTGTGATCTACGTTGACTACTGAATTGTATGTGATAGAAGTACACTGTAAGACCACTGAAATGTATATGACTGAATTGCATGTTCTTACTGTATGGAACCGAACAATGTGAATTGCACTGTATGACTACCTGATGACTGAAAAGTGTACGATTGAACTATATGCGCTTACTGTATTGGACTAAATTACTGTATGACACTGAGAAATGAAATACTGGGCTTTTATAGCCGTATATTGAATCACTGAAAACACTGCATTGCATGCATAAATGCATGATCAGATAATGGAATGTGACCCAAGTTGCAATTACTACTGACCGGGCCTAGCCCGAAGGGAGAAATCCCTGACGCGTCCCACTGATCAATGTTACTACTGACCGGGCCTCGAGCCCGAGGGGATTTATCCCTAAGCACTGTATTGACCGGGCCTAGTCCGAGGGGAGAAATCCCTGACTCGTCCAACTGATCACTGACTGAGCACTTGGGCACAACACTGAATATCTAGAAAAGAGTCGCACGTGCATTGCATACTGTATTGAATGTCTGAAATGACTGTATGTGACTACTGTGAATGACTGTAACTGTCGACTGTAAATTATTGTGAATGAATGACTGAATTGTGACAATGACATGATTTAATGTGAACTGCAATATGATACTAATAAGTGTTAGTGCTACTGTAAATTGCTGCATAATACCGTAAACTGTGATGAGATACTGTAAACTATTATAGACTACTGTAAATTGTATATAATACTGTTAACTGTATATTACTGAGATATGTTGTACGCAATATGCGTAAATGCATGATTTGAGTGAACCATCAATGATGGTTTCTCACTGAGTTCGCAAACTCACCCAAAATTGCATTATATTTTTCAGGACTGATAGAGTAGACTCCTAGCTCCGAAGATATTATTTCCTGCCATGGGAGCTGCTGGCAAGAGGCGTGATGGCACACAGGTCGGTCAGCTGGGTTAGCTTTTGAGGATGACTTAGGATAGATGCTTGTATCAGTTTCCTTTTTGATTTTGTTAGGAGACTGATAGACTTGTCTATTCTGACATTGGATGACTGTACTAGATAATTATTATGTTGGATGTTAATTTATTGATTTCTAATTTATTGTGATTAAATTACTACGATGCCATATGGACTTTTAGCAAAATTTTCTGGTAGTAAACCTTTATCGTGGGATACGTGTCGGAGTGATCTTCGGGTTTCCCGATATGTACCCTACGATGAAGGGGCGCTACATTAGTTCTCTGGCATAAGTAATAAATTCTATTAATGATATTTGTAAATTGTTTTACAAAGTTTTTTTTCACCTTAACTAAGGATTTCTTAAATCAATACTAATCGAGAATAACATAAAATTCTTCCTAATTACTTTAGGGTAATAAATCTTATATTGATTACTCAACTACCTTAATTGTTCATATTATATTTAATAACTACTGACTAAGCAAAACATTGTCTAGAATAGGTCATAAGTAGTACCCTAACAATCCCCATATAAGATACTTTGGTAATCTAAAGTAAAAGGATAACTTATATAATAATCACAATGAAAATTTCCATATATCTATAAATAATGTTCTCAATATAATTCTCATATGTGGTCAATTCAGTAGACTTGTTCTCTAAAAAGCACCCACATATTTGTTTAATTATCTTAATCCTTTAATACATAAGATCAACTACTTTCTTCATAAGAAAGAAACATAACATGTATTAGATTTTTCAAGCTCTATTAATGTCTAATCTTAATAAAAGCAATAATTAGGAACAATTTAATGATAATATATAAATGCAATATTAATCTTATAATTATTATCTCATCATAATTTTATTTTTTATATACATTTATCTTATGAATTTTTTCATATACATTTGAATATATATAAAAATGTATTGAAATAATTAGGTCATTAAATTACAACCAACCGATTAGCTATAAGGCATAAACCAATAATGAATGGTTACATCACAATTCCTTAAACATATTCTTACACTTTATAAGAACATATTTCTTATAACCTTAAGATGAAGATGCATTCAAGAGAGTTTCTCCTATAGTTATTCTGGTTAGACCAACATAATTTGTTGTTTTGATTTGAATATGTTGATGGAAAACTTAGTTTGACAATCCATATTCCTCCATCTAAAGACATATATTTTCAGTTAATTATTACGTATCACCTAAGTAAGTGCTAACAAATAGGAAGATAACTAATGAAAATAGAAGAAAGGATCAATAAGTATGATATGCCATTTTTTTCTTTTCAAGTTGTCAGTAGCAAGAGTGTAGAGGAAGGTCTTTAGAGGAATTTAAAAGATCTTTGTATGTGGTATATCTAATTTTATTATATA
Source organism: Erythroxylum cataractarum (assembly GCA_024703695.1). Lineage (NCBI taxonomy): Eukaryota > Viridiplantae > Streptophyta > Magnoliopsida > Malpighiales > Erythroxylaceae > Erythroxylum > Erythroxylum cataractarum. The sequence continues at coordinate 47,714,667 of JANJEY010000005.1, forward strand.
AATGGACTTGTTTTGAAGTCATTCATAGATTCAGTCACATCTTTATATATCTTTTAGTTATAATTTTTTAGAAGCTTTAACCTAGTAGCTAGATGTTAGACCCTTAAGTCCTAATAGTGGAATCGTGTGGACATTGACGAGCCTTAACCAATTTTTGACACTTGAAACAATAAAACAAGGCAAAGACTTACATGTAGGTAACAGAAAAGGGGCAATGTCAAGTGTTGATGTGCATTGGTGCACTTTAGCCAAACCTTCAACAAGATGTAAGATTCAGATGTGGGACCAAAAGAAGACTTGAGATGGACATCGAGTGGAAAGTTAGCTAGATCACATGCTTAATCGTGGCATACGAGAGTTCCAAGATGACTTAGTACGTTAGATCAAGTTTGGTGAGAGTTTTGGTGAGAGTTTCAGACCTTTTTTGAGCTAACTTGGCCAAGACTAGGTTCTTGAGGGATTAAGGACTTAGTGTTTGCTCAAATGGATGGTCCATGGCTAATGTCGTTAGTATAGGAAAGCATTAGGTGAACAAGTTTGCTATTGTCTTGGCTGAATCATCATCAATGGATAGAGATAAGGAGATCTTAGATGATGTGATGGATAAGATCACAGTGGATGCATATCAGGTCTAAGAGATAAAGATCATGTGAAATGATCATCTGAAGATAGAGGAGAT
>JANJEY010000005.1:47908641-47920051 GCA_024703695.1 Erythroxylum cataractarum
GTAGCAGTTTTATTTAAATAATTTTCAAAGTATTATATTGATCCATTGTTTGTAGAAATTTATCTTTTTAATTGTCTTTTACCATATTCAATTTACTTTTAGAAGGAAATACAAAATAGAAGTTTAAATGGAAATTTAAATAAACAAAATTGTGAGTCACGAATACACCACCTTTAACAGTTTTAAAAACGTAAATAAGATTTAATTTAACATTTTAAATTGTTATCATACGAAATTAATTTTGGAAAGAATTAATGTGTAAACGATTTTTGATTTTATGTATATCTACTAATGATATTTATAATTATCTAGAAATGTAATTAGGTAGATTATACTAAGTCTCTCGTAAAATCAAGTTTTTATATAGTAATTTTAACTTGAAAAGATGCCAATACCATTTAATAGACATTAACATAGGTCATGATCTCAATATTTCTTCTACATTACAATATAATATTAATTAATTATAACATAAAACGATTTGATAGTTTTTGTTAAATAATAGTACTTAAGTCAATTTTCAATAAAAACATAATCAACAATGAAAATTTATTTTATATCTTTATTTTCTAAATAGTCCCTTACAATTTTAGTTTCTTTACTTTACATAATCAACAATAAAATTTTATTTTACATCTTTATTTTCTAAATAGTCCCTTACAATTTTAGTTTCTTTACTTTATTTTCTAAACAGTCCTTAGCAAATTTTGTTTCATTAAAGAAACTTCAAGATATGATAATTTGTCAAATAGGTCTTTCATAACTATTTTATAATTATACAAAAGATAATTTGCACTAAGATGCAAGTAAGAATATTGTATACAATTATGTATCAAGTATATGGTTTTTATAATTAAAAGTTGTACCAATTACCTTTTAAACTTATTAGATAAATTCTTAGGATAAATAATAGTCTGCTAAATTATATATTTCAGATAAGTAATTCAATAAATCAATAAGATGAAATTAAGTAATAGATTAAAGGCTAGTAATAAACTATAATAGACAATACACTTATTTCAATTAACCTAATAACTATGGGTAAGTCTGTAGATAATTCTTCCCTCCTCTTCTTTTCAAGGATGTAATTTGAAAATTCTAATGCATTTTTTCCATTAAAGTTTATGGGAAAAGTCTCTCTTATTATATTTAGATGACAACTTACAAGAAAATTCATTTAGAAGATGATGGTTTACTTGATCTTTCATCTTAATTTTATTTCAAAAAAGTGTAAATTTCATCAAAATATAAGTTAGATCATAACGTTTTAGAATGTCCAAAATAAATATTGATGTTTGTAGAATATTTAAATAAAATGATAAATAAATGAAATTTATATCCATTCAATCTTTTATTTAACCATTTTAAAAAAATTACGCTTGAATGTTTCAAAATGTTAGTCTAACTTATATTTTAGTGAGAATATTATAGTTAAACTTTCACTTTTTACCATTTTCATTTTCAATTAATACGAACTACAAAACATTGTTAACTATCATATATAGTGATATGGAATATTACAATCAATATTTATAATATTTATAACTATTCTTTTTAAAATGACATCTACCTAGTATGTTAAACGAAACCATGAGCTAATGAGTATCTCCTATCACTTCTCTCATATGTCCTATAATAACTGTCACATTTAAGATGTATTGTATTGTATAAATCATTCATAAGAATTATATAAATTCATATCAGTATAATAATACCTTATTACACATCATCATGAACTCTACTAGATTAGAAGACCATACTAAAAATATCAATAAACTCATAACTCGTATTATAGTAATAAAGATATTAACCTTTGTTAACATTAAACTAATGATAGTAAAAGAGATAATCATTTCCTATTTAAATGGCTCTTATCTTTCACCTAACCCTTGCTAGTCGGGCTTCTTTTGTTTACGAAGCTACTTCCCTACTTCTCTCTTCTTCTACTTTTTTTTGCCTACCTTTTCCTCCCTCTTTCCCTCCTCCTATAGAAGCTCTCGTAACTACTCTAATGCCAAGGGCATTTTGGACTTTATCTTGTCTCCTACCCTTTGAAGTTATCATTTTCGGTAACAACTTTTTGAAACTATAAGTGCTTGTGTCTTTCACTACCCCCTACATGGCTTCTATAAAGAGTCCCTTAGACATTATGTAGAGTTCCTTAAAGGAAATCCCTCCCTTACCCTCCAAATCTCTTCTTTAGCATGGACCTTCCTTGTCTCTGACCCTAACGGATGGTGAAGCTCCAAATCGAAGCCATCTCCATCAAGTACATGAAGCTCCCTTTACGATGATACCTCCAATTATGTGCTTCATTATTGTCCACTTACCTCTATGATGGAGACTCGATAATTTCAACCTCACTTGAAACTCTCAAGAAAAGGTCAGACTTGTGGTCATTAATGATGGTAGGTTTCTTCTTTGGGAGGTAACTAGCATTGCCTTTAGACAAATAATAGGCAAAGAAACAATGGAAAACTTGTCATCTTTTGGACATTTTACTCACAAAGGCCATTTATTTCTCATCAAGTTCACTAACAAGTTTGTAGTAAATCAAGTTATAGAAATGAGTCCTTGTTATGTGAACAACCTCCCTATTTTCTCTAAATGTGGAAGCCTATAATTAAGCTGGAGGAAATCTAATAGAATCGGATCCCTATTTGGGTTAATTTCTACCAAATTCTTTTGGGATACTGGTCAACAAAAGGGCTAAGTATTCTAGATAGTTTTATTAGGAAACCGAAGTGTATGGATAAGGTGGACTTGATGAAAAAAAAAGTTGGTTATGCTAGGATATATGTCAACGTAAATGTTGCTAAATAACTCATAGAGGAAATCCCTTTATTGCAACTTGGAGATAAGGATAAGCTCATAAAGGATGCTATTCATATTTCCTATTAATGGAGGCATACTCTAACTATGCTTATGAAGCAATGGCAACCAACATGTAAATTATTCAAGAGAGGCAATTATGAGGATTTGGTAGGGGGTTTAGTGGACATAGAAGAATACAACACAGAACCTCTAGATGAATTTAGACTAGATCAATTCCTAACTTTGTCTAGGAACCTCCTAAGCAAACTATAACCTAGGATAAATCTCTATTGGAAAATATGGAACCATTATTAAATTGTAATGGGAAAGCTCAAGTAGCCTAGAAGCTTCAATTTAGATTATGGAATGCCATCAAAATACACCTGAGGAGTCTTAAATATAGGTACCAATATCAATCCTTTTAATCATAAAACTAGAATCTATGTAAGCTCAGGTGAGGATTTCAAAATAGTGGAAAAAAGGAGGTCTAGTTGCAAAGAAAAAAAGAAGTAAACTAACCTTTAGTATCATGTCAATCTTAGCTTGGAACAGTATAGGTATTGATAACCAAAAAAGAACAACTTTTGATCGCTTTTTTCGTTAATAATATTAATCATATGGTTTTTAGGATACTATAAACCAAGCAGAGTAAGGAGGCATGTTCTAAAGTATGGTTTCTAAATAATTAGAAAATGATTTCTAATTACTCTCACCACCACTTAAGTAGAATTGTGGTGGCTTTTTGTCTTAACCTAATAAAGTTGTTAATAATGTAAAGTGGCATGTAAGGAATCCATTTACAAGTGAAAGGTGACAGTTTGGGAGTCATGTAGATAAGCTTTATTTTTACCTCCAACTATTCATTCTAACGAGAGGATTTATGGAAGGAGCTTAACGATTTTACTCTACTAGTAAAGGGCTCTTAGATCATCCTGGGGGACTTAAATTGTACTCTTCTAGCCTCTGAATCTAAAGGAAGCATATGCAAGCATCAACCCTAAATTTTAGAGGTTATCATCTTACCTAAAGTAATAAATAGGAAGGAGATTGACTTATTCATAAAAAGCTTGATAGAGCCTTAATTAACCAAGATTGATTAATAAGTTTCCCAAGTAAATTTGGTTACTTCTATGAATATATAAACTCCGAACATAGTCTAATTATGGAAATAAATATAGCTAAAAGTAAATTTAGAATTACTCTGTTCGAGTTTATTAATTATCTGGCTTCCAAAGCAGGGTTTGATAAAGTTATTTCAAGAGGACTAAGATAAACTACTCAGTTATGTGAATCCTTCCAGATCTACCACAAGATAAACAATCTAACATGAAATTAAGAATTGCATGAACAAGCCATGCTAGACTCTATAAAGAATAAGCAAATGGCTAATGAGACATATCTTATAAGACCAAAGAAATTGTATATGATCAACATAAATTTATCTTCCTATTTAATATATATAATTTTAACTCCCAAATTGAGACATCTAGACTCTCCTAACCACACCTTAGATGCTCTAAGACTAAAGGATAATATAAAAATATCCTTAAAAAAAGAGACAGTAAAAGCATAACTAGAATCCCTTCAAATTCATAATTTTTATTATAAAGTAAAAGTCAAAGGTAACTTAGATGAAGGAGGGAGATTCCAAAAAAAAAAATTCTTCTACATGAGCTTACTAGCTAAAAGAAATATGAATAATATCTCCATACTAAATGATGAAATTGGAGATATGATTATTGATCAAAAACCTATTTAAAGCTTACCAACATAATAGGAACCAGAAGTAGCCCAATGTAAGTTCTGATTGGCTTAAGTAACCTAGATCTTAAGTCTTTATCCGAATCCCTTAAAATTCACAATTTTTATTATAAAGTAGAAGTCAAAGGTAACCTAGATGAAGGAGGGAGATTCCAACAAAAAATTCTTCTACATGAGCTTACTAGCTAAAAGAAATATGAAAAATATCTCTATTCTAAATGATGTCATTGGAGCTATGATTACTAATCAAAAACCTAGTTAAATATTGCCAACATATTAGGAACCAGAAGTAGCCCAATGTAAGTTTTGATTGGCTTAAGCAACCTAGATCTTAAGTCTTTACCCCCCTCCCTTGTCAATTACTTTGCAATCTTATTATTTATGAATAAACTAACGAAGCAATGTTTAGTAACAATCCTAACAAAGCTCATGGCATTGAAGGATTCAATGGATTTTTCTTCCATTGACCCTAGCACCTAGTAAGGTTATGAATGAAGTTGTCCTTAAATTCAACAACTCTAAAATGTTAAAAGCTTATGATAAATCTTTATTATGCCTTATCCCTAAAGAGCCTTGTCCTTCTTCACTTAGAGACTATAGGCCCATCTCCTGTTATGCTAAATTCTACAAAATTATCTCTAAAATTATTACTGAGAGAATTAAGAAAGTTTTACTTGATTGATAAACTCTCCACATGCAGCCTTCATCAAAGGAAGATATATAGGTGATGACATCTTAATTGCACAATACCTATTAAAAAATTATGACAAAAAAAGTTCAAGAAGGAATTATGCCATTAAATTAGACATCTACAAGGCTTTTGACAATCTAAAATAGGATTCTTTGTTTAGTTTCCCAAGTCTATAGGGTTCTTTAAACTATTTATCTCTTAGATCCAAACTTGTGTTGTCGTTACTTCCTTTTGCGTCATGGTAAACGGAGAAATGACACCTATCTTTCAAGGTATAAGAGGGATGAGGTAAGGGGACCATTTGTTCCCTTACCTTTTCACTTTAGCAATTGAAGTCCTATCTAAGATATTGGAAAAGAAAATTTGTTAGGATAGTGGAAAAGAGAACCAATTGGGATAGTAACTTTAAATATGACACTAATGTTCTCAATAGAAAAATCTCCTTTATTGATAATAATGATGTCCTTCTCTTCTACTATGGAAATATCCTTTTTGTGAAACTTATGATGGACTCCCTAGAGACTTTCAGCGACTTCTTGGGCTTATGTATCAACAAGAAAAAAAGTTCACTAATTTTTCCTAATGATTATGGGCATTTGAGCAATGAGCTAAAAAGAACCATGGGCATTCCTTTCGCAGCCCTCTTAATAAAATATATGGAAGCCCCTATTTCCTCTAGGAGACTATCTTAAAATGATTTTCAAGTGCTATATGATGCTATCAGGTCAAGCATAAGTAATTGGAAATGTAAGATTCTATCTTAGGGAGAATTCATGTTAACTAACCAGAATAATTACTAGGATTTTAACTTATTACTTCTAAAGAAATAATTGAAAAACATTGAAAAGCTAATGAGAAGTTTCCTTTGGATTAGGGGTTTGAAGTTTTGGTAAGGTAAGTTGGTCTAATGTTTAACTTACTAAGAAGGTAGGAGGCTTGGGAATATTATCTCTATAAGACATATATTTAGCTCTTCTTGCTAAATGCATATGGAGGATTGATAATGAGAAAAGCTCTCTTTGGATAAAATGGTGTATGGGTATCACTTAAAAGGTAAATGCATCTAGAAGGAAAAACCAAAAACAAGCTTTCAAAGAGTGTGTTACAGATTTTTAAGCTAAGTAATTCTTTTTAGCCTTATATTAGGATGGACATTAGGGATAACTCCATATCGTCTCTTTGGTTTGACAACCGGAGCCCTAGCACCCCTTATATCTGTTACCAAGTTACAATGCTATAAAGTTTTTCTTCCAATTGAAGCCAGAGTTAATTCTTTGATTTTCTCTAGACAATAGTGTAGTACTGACAGAGTCTCAAAAACTTTAAAAGGTTGGACCCCGAACTAGTTACCTCATCTATCGTTGCAGGATAGAGTTATCCAGAGCTTAAATTCCTACAAGTATTTTTTAAATAAAATCCTAGAGGTTAAGCCTTAGGTCTATAGGGAATTTAGATGTTAAAATAATTCTTTAAAATAAATAAAATCTTAATTGTTGAATAAAATGATCATAATTTTTGTAATAGATTAATTTTAATTAATATTTATTCCATGTAAAATTATTAATAAAATTGAATTGTTATAGAATAAAAATAATATTTATAATACTATTCATTAAAATAGGATAACTTAAAAATTAAAATGAAAACTCAACTAAGCACATTTTTATTGGTTTAAAAAATAAAAACAAAAGTGAAACTGTTTAAACTAGCAAACTTGTGTTGGGCTTGTTATAAGTTTAGGATAGTAGGGTGGAACATTGACACTTAAGTTTGTCAAAAGTATAATTTTGCTTGAAATCAATAAAATATTAAAAGAGAAAATGTAAATACGTATTTTTTTTGCTTTTACTTATTTGTAATCCTAAGACCCATTTAATATATTTTTACATATATGTGAAGTAGGATTATTTTTGGTTTATAAATTTTTTTTTGGCACAAAGTGAAATGTATTTGATAATAGTACTTCCTAAAATGCATTTGTTTGTAGAATTTTTTACATTATAACTTAGTTTTCATGAAAAGTTGAAATTTAATATAAGAAATAAAGTACATTAAATCGCAACTTTTTACAGATTTCTCTTTTATTTTTACCATTAGAGCCCACAAGTTACTATAAGAGAACCCACTGTCGTCCCGTAAAAAGTAGAATTTGAAGTCTTGGAGAATGTAACTCGGCTTTGCATAAAATCTCGTGCCTGTAAAGAAGTGATGTCTCTAATTCCAAGTCCTGAATGCCGACTCATTGCTCTATGCGGTATTTCTTACATGCACTAATTTCGAAGAGATGTATACAGTAAGAGAGAGAGAGAGAGAGTAAAAGATCATCTTACTTGTATTAAGAGCTAGAACCTTGGAGATTTTGAGGAACGTTGGATTGATAACTCCATCTCAGTATAATAATCATAATAAACCCACGTGGATCCTTGCCACTTGCAGGTCTGTTTTTACCAATTGGGTTAATTCCTCAAGACCATGTTTCCACCATATAATTTTGCTGCGAAATCACGAAATTCATTACTTCCATTCCCTCTCTTCTTTCTTCTTTTTCACTTTCCTATTAAGTATAAACCTGTATTTAATTACTTTAAGAGGTATTTTGTCACTCAAGTAAGGTACTTGATATTAAATATGATAGTAATCCTAAGGTGTCTAAAATATCGAAATTGGCATACTTACCTTGAAATATGGAACTAACTTTTGTAATAATAATATGGATTCAACCATCATTTCCAGTGTAGTAAATATGATAAGAATATTACTGTTAGCTCTAGTAAACCTAATTGGAAAGTTCTCTTAATATTTTTGCTAAGAACCATATAGACAATCCTAGTGCTGACTTTACCAAGTAGGCATTGGAGGTAAACCTTGACCCTTAGAGTATTTCCATAAAGAGGATAGTAAATTTATTACTAGAATGAAACTTAGAAGAAAGCCAAACAAGAAGAACCAAGTGGGGATCACCTCATTTATTCCTTCTTGATGTAATTTCCAGTTTGGAGTACAACAGGATTCAATAATTCTCCTAAAAAATAGACAATGATAGATATTGGAAATGAAAGGAAGTCCTGTTTTTTTTTTTTTTAGAAACTAAAGGTAATGAGCTTAAAGGATAACTTGGATCTTTCAGGACCCAACTGAAGCTACTTCTCCAACCATTTACTTTATTATAATGAGAGGATTGTTATTACCTATAATCCAATTATTATTCATGTTTCTAACTTGTTCATGTTTGATTAAGTTATCCATATATCTTACTCTACTTCTTAGCTCCCTACCGCTATAACTATCTCCTTTAACTAAGATAGCATTCCAAAGAGTGCACCTATAAAATTACCTAAAGAAGCTATATTGGTTGGTGTTAGAAGATATGAATTGCATTTTAAATTCTCAAAAGGCAGAAGGAAGGAAGCTCATCTGGAGGTTAAAGAATGAGCTTAGCCATGTTATTAATCATACTAGACTTGCTGATTTGAATCATAAATTGACAGTTATTCACTTGGAATAACAAGTAACAAAGGTGCTAATTCATTAGAAAGAAGCTTAATAAAGCCTTATTAAACCATGTTTGGTTATGATCCTTTCCTTTTAGCGATACCCATTTTGGTATTATCTCTATTTAGATTTCTCATCCATAGTTGTGCTTTAACTTAGTAACATGGCCTTTATTAAAACCCTCTTCAATTTTAACAATTATTTGACTAAAGTATATGGGTTTGAAAGGGTTGATTGGTCTAGTATGTAAAAGCAGGTGAAGTTAATAGCTATCAAAGATGAATTTAAAACATTTAATAGAAGACCTTTTTTAGAGACTAAGTTTGATGTTAAGGTGACAAAAGAATCAATAATTCATATTAACAATGAGTGTTATACGGACCCTTCAAATTCTTAGCTCAAGAATCAAGAGATACAAGCATTGAATAATTTCACCCATGCTCTAAGCATCTACAACTCATTGCTGAGAAAAAAATCTAGGATTCTTTAGTTGAAAGAAGGGGATCATAACACCAAATTCTTTTCAACTCCTTGTAGACTAATAGAAACTGCAAAAAGATAAGCTCTCTTACAGATGATTTAGGAAATTTTTTTAAAGATTGAGTTATGTCTAAGAATATCTTTTAAACACTTTAAATATCTTCTAGGTGAGAAGTCTTTGTGTGAGTCTTCTACTTATGATCTTAAAAATCTCATCGATTCAAGCTTGGATTAGTCTTTGACTACGATGCTCACTAGCTCCTTCATTACTTTTGATCTTAAATTAACTTTATTTAGCCTTATTCCTAATAAGGCATCTAGACCAAATGGATTTAATGCCTTATTCTTTTAGAATACTTGGTCTTCTACATGTGATCTAGTTGTGGAAATAGTCTCAGAATTTTTTGATAGGAAGAAAATGTTAAAAGAGATTAAAAAGATTTATTCTGGTCATAAATCCAAGAAGAGCAACCCAAGCTCCTTATGTGATTACAAACCTATTTCTTGTTGCAACATGATCTATAAGATCAATATAAAAGCTAGCAAATAGATTAAAATTTGCTTTGAAACTCATTATTAATCTAAGCCATAATGCATTCATTTAAAGAAGGAATATGGGTGATATTATTATTCTTGTGTAGGAATTTCTCAAAGACTTTAACGTCAAAAATTCCATCAAAAAATGGTCCTTGAAGATTGATTTAAATAAATATATTGATTGCTTGGATTCGATTTTTATCATTAACTATCTCCATACCTTTAGGTTTTTATAACTTTTCATAGATTGGATTCAAGCTTACATCACTTCCACCTTTTATAGTATAATTGATAATGGATAATCTACATATCTATTAAGAGGGGCTAAAGGCATTAAACAAGGCTTATCCCTTTCTCTCTTTACCTATTTACAATTGTAATTGAAATCTTCATTAGGCTAATTTCCTACATAGGAGAGAATGGTTCTTTTATTTTCCATTATCAATTCCAAAACCTTAAGATATTCATTTAGCTTTTATTGATTCCATTTTATGGATTTTATCCTAACTCTTTGGTGTACTGATGAGCTCCATTTCATCCTTCTTTAAGATGTCTACACTAACTATTAATTCAAACAAAAATATCATTTATATCTCAGTTGGTACTAATGTCACTTCTCTTATTATGATTTCAAGACTCGAAATTCATTAAGCTCCCATTAAATATCTAAGAGTTATCATATCTATAAAAAAAAACCCTCATTTAGATACTATATGATACTCAAAGAGTCCATCAATAATAGAATATCAAGTTGGTGGAATTGTTTTCTCTATTATGTTGGTAGGTTAGAACTAATAGCACATCTAGTTCTTCTTAAGTGAAATATTCAATATATTGAGAAGATGCTTAAGAACTTCTTGTGGAATTTCTAAGGTTAGGTGGACAAATATTTGCTACCATAAGAAAGAAGTTGATTTAGGATTAATCTCAATTAAAGTATTTAGTTAGGTATTGCTCTCGAAGAGAATTCAAATATTTTTTAATGATAAAGACGGAGTTTGGGCGAAATGGAAGCATAAGTATTACTTTTATGATTATAGCTTATAGGGTTTATTTCCTAATAGGAAGCAATCTTGGTTTCTGACTCAGATGTTTGAATATAATATCATCTTAATCTGGTTTTTAATAACTTGATTAGCGACAACAAAGGTACATGGTTTTGGTTTGATAACTAGTACAAATTATGTCCACTGCATATTATTTTAGATTTGACCTCACTAATATTAAAGATACCTATTAAAGATAAGGTGAAAGAAATTATCAATGTTGATGATTGGAATTGTAAGTCGAGAGGTCTAGTGATAATTGAGGTAAAACTCCACAATCATAAGCTTGATTCCTTATCCTCAAATTCCATTGCTTTGTTGAAGGATCTTTCCAACTATTTTACAAATAAATATTGTTTGGAAATCTACATGTATTATTACCAAAAAAGTATTACAGTTTTAGTTGGTGTGGTGTAAGTCTCAAGTTCCTTAAATTCTTTTATATTTTGACTATCTATCAAGATGCATACAAGATAAAGGATATGATAAAATGATGTTTAGACTATATTTTTTTGCTTTACAACTCTTACTAGAGTCCATTAAGTATCTTTACTTCCAGTGTCAGTTTGTTTAGGCTTTATGGTATATA
>JANJEY010000005.1:47920151-47932462 GCA_024703695.1 Erythroxylum cataractarum
CCTATTCCACAAAGGTAATACCTAGAACCACACCAGTGGACAGGGAGTCCGCATATGGAAGGGTTGTTGAGCAATATAAACATCCAAATTGCAGGTGCTTATGGAAGACATGAGGCATAAAAATGAATAAACATAGAAATTGCAAATGGAACTCTCAAACATAGAAATTTCATTAACGTGCTTCGAATAACACAGAGGTTCGAAATATTGCATATTATATACGAATAAGAGAATGCATGGGCATTGGGGTGTACCTTACCAATCCAGCCTTGAGGACAGATGTCGCGTGATTTTGAGAGGGAGAATAATCCGACCGTGAGACGAAAAGGAAAAGACGGGTGGGGCAGCGACGTTGAGTAAAATGGGAACGAAATGGAAAAACGAAAAAGGAAAGACAAAAAAGGAAAGACAAAAAAGGAAAGACGCGCGTTGAACGAAATGGGAAAGACGGGTGGGGCGGCGACGTTGACGAAATAGAAACCTGAATTATGGAAGAAGACAAATATGGGAGGCGGGAGGCGGCGAGGTTATGGAAGAAGACAGATAGAAACCGAATGAAAAAATGACTACTTGTTTTAATTTTTAACCAACACTTCCCCGACGTTTACTTCATAAAGACGTCGTTAGATGTATTTCACCACGTTTCAATAATAAAACGTCTCAATTACTTCCTACATTCCACGACGTCTGAGTACCACGTCGCAAAAAACTCTCACATTTCCTGACGTTTCTAAAACGTCAGGAAAGGTATTGTTTTTTTGTAGTGGGCATATGCGTATTGTAAACAAGTTTCTTGTAATGTCTTCTTTGTAAATTTCGTTTAAATCAAGCCTCTTTAATATCCTAATTATACCTTACTTAAACCCCTTACAACCTTATAAAGACCTTTTGATTTTTGTTTCTGGTTTACTTACAAGTGGTAGAGATGTGACAAAATTACAACACTATGGTAAGAGTTCTACTATGCATTGATTTGAGAGTTTTATACCTTTCGACTTAAATAATTGAGTGCATTGAGAGCAATCTTTTTGAGAGTGTAAAGATTTATGCTTTTGCTTTCAATCAGATTATTGATGTAATTATTATTAATTACATCAAAGATTTATGCTTTTGTTTTCAATGAGATTATTGATGTAATTATTATTAATTTGACTTGTAAAATTAGTTTTAGGATAACTTGATTTTACTTTTATGTTAATTTGATTAATATGAAATGATGATTTATAGTGTGGATGGATAGATTGAAATTAACGAAGGATAAATGTTGTAAGATTTATAATTGAGATTATGATTTACTAAAGGGCAAACAAAAGCTTAAGTATAGGGATGTTTGATAGATGCATATTTGACTATAATTATATACCCATATTTGATGTATTTTGCTTAATATTTTATAGTTTTTCTTATATTTTTGGTACTTAATTCTATCTAAGAGCATTTACAAGTTATAATTGCCTTCATGGACCAAAATGAGACAAATTTAGATGAAATTGAGGCATAATAAAGGATTTGAAGCGTCTTAGACATACACAACCATGTAAGTCTTTGTGAACATATGAAGTCACAATTTTAGGAGTTTTTGGAGTTACATAGGCACCTATATGGTAATGTAAATGATCATTTATGTCCTAGTAACCTTAGTTTTCACTATAAAAGGAAGTGAACAGAGGCAAACAAAGGAGAGCAGGCTTTTGTAGCAACTTCTAGATGTGAAGAATGTACAGAAGGGATGACTTTGATCAAGGAATGAGGAGAGCATGAAGAATTCATCAAGAGATCCAATATATGACAACATCCAACATGAAACTTGTAAAAACATTCAATAGAAGAAAAAAGGAGATTTAGAATTATGATTCCTTTGTTTTCTATTCATTTTCCTTCTTGTTTATCTTTGATTTCATTTTTTATTATGTGTACGTGTAACTAAACATGTTTAGTACCTAGGTGTAATGAACCCTAGTTGGGATAACAATATGTCTTGATTCTTTTAGTTAATACAATTACTTTGATTGATTTATTATGATTCAATTATGAGTTTTATGCATGCTCAAATATATCTAAAATATTAGTATATGATTTGATTTCATATCATTGAGATTTAGAAATTATTTAAATAAATATATCTACCATAATTGAATATAGTTGATTGCAAACTTAGAGATAGGTCAATAAAAATCTTCTAGATTATAGTCAAACCTAATAATGAAATTCATAAATCAATAATGCAATCCTAGGAAATTTAACTAGAAAGATTTTTCTTAATCAACCTATAGATTACTTGATAGTAATCTCAAGAGAGTTATTAACATAAGATAGGAATTTTCATGGTTTAATAATCAATAAAATAATTTCACGGTAAAAAGTCAATTAATTAATAATTAGTATTAATTTTTCTAAGTAATTTCCTCTATTTTTGTTTATTATTTTTTCATATTTTATTTTATTTGTTTAAGTTTTTTAATTAAAAACTAACATCTAATTCATAGGTTAAATAATAGGAGAAAAGTCATTACTAATACTTATTGTCTTTGTGGGATTGACTCGTACTTGCCTGTGCTAGTTACAACTACGTCGTGCATTTGTTGTTAAATTAATATTGGTTTAGAAATGACCATCCAAGTGAGCGTAGAAGATAGAACTAAACAAAAACACCATTGTGTAACTTTTTTGTTGCTTAAGTTATTTAGAGCATAAAAAATCAAACATTTTCTTGGAAGAGCTTTCCAAATATCATTGGTAAACCTACAACTGAAAAATAAATTACCTATATTTTCTTTAACATTTCTCCATAGTGAACACCAATTGGTGAAGTTCATGAATTTAGCAAGCTTATTGACAACTGGCAGTTTATTCTCATAGAAAGTCATAGAGTGATGGAAGCTCGTGGAAGAAGATGATTAGATCATGCCACTTGGTCCTAGATATGAATGCTAGATCACTAAAAAGTAATTTTTTTTACATATGTGGTATGTGAACTTGCCATTATAAGTTTGTTTCTAAATGAATATGTCTTCTTCTATACTGATTGTTGTATAAACAATCTCATTTAGCAAGGAGCTAGCAATGGAAATTTATTTGAAGATCTCATTGTTCAAAAGTGCATATGCTACTGATGCTTTTAATTGAATAACTACTTTGAGGGATGGGGCTTCAGTCATATTATCCAAATGAATAGATAACCAATTATCATGCCAAAAGCTTATGGATTCTCTATTTCCTATCAATGCAATGAAATTAGGTCTGAACATATCGCTCATCTTGAGTATAGTTTTCAAGTAGAAGAAGGATAATGCTTCACATCTATAGCCCATACGCTCCTTTTTTTATGAAGTAGCTATGTATCCATTTATACCAATGGGACCGTTTATTAAACATAGGTCTTCACAACCTTTTGGTGAGCATTACAGTGTTCATTTTTTTGACCAAGTAAATATCTAACATCTCTTATGCCAACCCTATAAGATGTAATTAGAATGCCAAGATACCTTAATGGAAAATCTTATTGTTTAAATCTTATGATGGCTGACAATATTAGATTATGATTCGTATCACTTTTAAAGAGCAAGAAACTACTTTTAGAGCAATTCACCTATGGTCTAAAAATTCTTTGAAAGACCCTAAAAGCATTTATAAGAGCAAAGATAGATATGGCATCTACTTTGGAAAGTAAGATAAGGTCATCAGCAAAATAGAGATTTGTGATATCAAGTTTCCTACATTTAAAGTGATATTTGAATCCCTTTTTCCTTTCACCAATTCTAAGAAGTAATCTGTTGAAAACTTCCGTGACAAGTGCAAAAAGGTAGGGAGAGATGGGATCACCTTGGCGAATTCCTTTACAAATTTAAAAGAACTTGGTAGGTTGAACATTTACAAGAATGTTATATGAAGGTGACATGATAAATTTCTTAATTCAGTGTATAAAAGAAGTTGGAAACTCCATAGTGGTAAGAATGTTAATTATAAATTCGCAATCAACACTATCATAAACCTTTTAAAGGTCAATTTTGATGCAGCAATTAGGATTGCCCCTCTTCTTAAAATAAGGTTTAATCAACTCTTGGAGAATCAATATGTTGTCCCCAAGTACTCTATCAGGAATATATACACCTTGTGTAGGACCAATTTGGTTTTAGAGAACCTTTCTCAATCTATGAGCAAGGATATTTGAAATTATCTTGTAGGTAAAGTTGTAACAAGCAATGGGACGAAAGATTGTAAATTGATTTAGCTTAACATTTTTAGGAATAAGAGAGATGTATTTCTTATTGATTTCTATAGGTAAGGATCCATTATTAAAGAACTCTAAAACAACTTCAGAAACAAGGTTACTTGTGAGAGGCCAAGTTTTGTTAAAGAAGTTGATATTGAATCCTTCTAGGCTAGGAGCTTTGAGGGGATGAAGAGATCTTAAACTATCTTTGACTTTGTAAAGAGTGATTGATCTGCTCAATATATCAGTTTCCAAAGATGAAATAGAATCCTGTAAGATTTCTTTGAGAAAGAGTTCAAAGTCACCTTTATCTATTATATTTTGCTATTTGGAATGAAGGGAATAACTAGCATTATAAAGAAAAGTCTTCAGCTAGGTCAGTATTTATAGCTAAGACTACATGTAAGATTAGGGAGATTAAGATGGATACTCAATCTTATACTTGACGCTTCATCTTGCTTAAGACTCAGTTGGACCTTTCCCTTTACTTGATGCTTTTATATGATAGCATTGATAACGAACATTTGGAATGAATTAAATAATATGCTCTATAGCTCACCTATATAATTGTCTGCATGCTTGAAAAAGTGGTGCCCTTTAAAGGATATAAATATCCTTGATTATATTATATTTTGCCATTTTATAAAGCCTTAGGCTTCTTTTTATTAATATAGTCTATTTCATTTCCAAAAAAGTAGTAGTAATAATATTAACATTAACATTAGGCTATTGTACAATGAGTTAGTTAGATAAAAATCAATTTCTTTATGAAAATTAAGGATACGTAGTTATTTAAATAGTTACAAGCTCATCTACCTAATTGAAACAAATTAAATTCTATCTTATTAGTGAAAATTTTTACGAGATTTAATTTTTTACATAATATTCTTTTGTTTCCTTATTTCATAATTTAAGTTGGTTAGTTTGTCCTCTCATAGGTACAGATATAAGAAATAAGCAAAGATACTGTGCAAAGGAGCTTGAAGCTTAATTGGAAAGTTTATTTAAGTGAGAGTACTTTAACATATAATATTTCATGTTCATTTTCATTTAAGAAATGTTGTTTTGTTATGTTTGACAATAACTTAAATGGTCAAAGTATTGACTATATCCAAATTGTAAGGAACATGTTTAATAAATAATTAATTCACCTTGTCAACAATGTGATTACCATAACAAAGTATGTATGTGTGTGTTTGTAAAACATAGTTTAATAAAAAACATAAATATAACCAAGAAAAAAGAAACTCTTTGCCAACCTTACCAAGGATAAGAATTTAATTGTCATCAAATAGGAGAAAGATCATAATTATGGATCCTATGTAAATTATAGAGAACTTACACATCCATCTATTCAAATTTATCTTTTTTCCTTTCAAGAACCTTATTCTTAAGAAATCAAACTTCAAAAACTAAGTGTAAGCTTGATTGATATTTTTCATAGAAAAACCCAAACACTTCCCCCTAGGTTTTAATATCCTACCTTATAAACAATAAGCCAATAATAAATCTCTTTAAGGATTTTCGTACATAAAAGTTTCTATACAAAATAATTAGCATTTCAATCACTTTGAACAAAGTTATAGAGCTGTAAAATAAAAGTTGAAATGGCGATGTTAATCCATTTAATAGAAAGCGAAGTTTATCCTAGCCTCTATAATTACATTATAACTAGTTTGATGATTTTAAGTATATATATATATATATATATGCATAATTTTATAATTGTTTCTTAGAGTGTGTTGGTTGAAACATGGTATATTCACCAAGTGAATATTGTTGTGTATGACTAATAACAAGTGCAATTTTGGAGTATTTTAAGAGAACATGAGTATTTTCTTGAAATTCTCTTAGTGAACACGTCTTACGACACAAACTTGGCATAGTTCATATTGCCTTATGAAAAGTAGAGATGGAGTTAGAGGTTGAAAATATGAATATATTGGAATGACAAAGGTTCTACCGAAAACATGATCTAGGACATGGTTGTATCATAAATTGTTTTCAAGTGCATGAAGGAGTAAAAGGGACCATGTTTTGGGGATACATGTTTCCATATATATACAAGAGGAGAAATATTACAATCTATGACCTAAGATACAACCATGACCTAAACCATGATTGGAATGAATAACCTTATTTAAAAATACATTTTTAGAGGAATATAAACTCTACAAGGATTCTATCACTTGTTAAAATCATAGCAAGTTGAGTTGGTTTTGGGTAACATAGCAAATCGTGTTGAACTATATCATATATAATTTATAATTAACTATACTTGTGTAACTAACCTACATATCGAAAATTTGTTCTCCTCACTAATTGGGAAAGTTATTAATCAATATAGTGAGACTAATTGCATTTGGCTCCCGAGGATCTAAGCATGCCAAATTAACTAAAACTTATCAAAAATATTTTTATCTTCTTATTTGTTTGTTTCTTTCATACTAATCTATTTCTTACTAAATCTATCTTATTTCTTAACAAATGGTAAGATCATATTTGAGGCAACAATGACTTCAATTACAAAGTTTTAAAATAGAAAGGTTTAATAGTAAAGTCAAAGGCAAAGGGAGATAGTATTGCATTATGATACATATAACTGGGTTAGCTTGGTTGGCAAAGATTATAAAAGTTTATAAGGAAAACTTGTCAAATGATTTCAATCACTAAAAGGTAGACTTTTACAAGTTTTATACAAATGGTTAAAATTCTAGGGTAACTTTTAAGGATATAATATATGGAGGCAATGTATGTTAAGAAAAATATATAGAGAGGACTTGCTAGGACTAGTAATTGGCAGTACTATAGTACTACAAGCTAAACTGGAGTAAGATAGAATAGATGCTAAAGGTTCTAAAAATTTTGGTTTTGGAGATAAAACAATGTCAAGAAGAAATCATCAATATGACATAATGAAAGATAAAATGAGATGAGCCATAAGGATACCAAAAATATATAGGTGGAAAGACTCAATTGTGTATGCTTTTACTATCAATGATAGGGATCCAACTACCATTCAGAGGCTAGAGAAAGTTAGGAGAAAGATAGATTGATGAGTATTGTGATGAAGGATGTGAGGTTTTACAAGAAAAAGGAATTTATTACATCTAGCTAGATCTTGTTAACAAATATTCATACTTCAGAGGAAGCAATTGACGTGTTGACAAAATTAGTTATTAAGGAGAAGTTCAAGCATCACTGGTACTTGATTAATCTCTTGGGATGCTAGACATGATTACAACTCAACTTAAGTATAATAAATTCTCCAAATGTAGTGATCATTATGTATGGCTTATATACTTAGACATGCAATTCTTGAGGTGTTTCTTGAAGTATGTTGGTTGAAACATAATATATTTTCCTAGGTGAGTTTATGGATATGGATCATAGATACATGTCTTAAGACGTGATGATACATGATTTAAGGACACAAGTTCGATTGAAATTGTGTTAATGTACAAGGAAAAAAAGTGAGATCCACAGTTTGGGACATCGGGATCCAAATTGTATCTACAATAATAACCTTATTTAGAAACAAGTTTTTGATATAATACAAATTCTATAAGAATTCTATGACTTAATAAAATTATGGTTAAATTGAATTGGATTTGGTAAAAGGGAAAGTTATATTAAACTGTACTAGAAAGGATTTATAATTAATTATGCATTTGTAAACTAGGTATGATGTCATTAAATTTCTTTTGGCAATAAATTATGCTTTCCTTTAATTTCTAATAATGTTAAAATCTTGAAGTTGGAGATGCTGATTGAGATTAAGTTCGTACTCAAGAAACATGTTTGGAAATATCTACAAGTATTTGCTTAATCAATTATTGTTTTTCCACATTGTTAATCTGATGAACTTGTACAAAAATTGTGGCATTTTTTTTTCAGGTTCCTTAACTAGAGACTTACAGGTTCAAACCTTATTAGGGGGTTAAACATTTTTCTGTAATTATCTTAATTAAATATTGCCTTTTCAATTAACTTATAGGTTCATTAACGGACATGCAGAAGGAAAAACATAATTATTAAATTCATTAAAATGCTAAACATTTTTTGTCCTATATAAACAAGACGTACAGATGGTTTACTTTGACGGGCGATCATAGTTGACTGATTTTTAAGATTTACTTTCAAGAAAATAAGGACGGAGGCAGAGACAGAGACAAAGACAAAGAGCAATGATAGAAACAAGAGTGCTTAGAGCACATTCAGTTGTTTGGATTGTGCTAAATATTTTAATATAAACCAACGTTGATTTTCAGTCAGACTTCTTAACTTATATCGTACTATATTGTTATATAATATGAGATCAGGCGATTAACTACTATTTGTTTACGTAACATTAAGTATTCATTGCCGTGGATCAACAGCTATGCATTATTTAGTAGGGTTGATGTATCCTCATAAGTATTGTGATTTCATTACGTAAAATATGTTCCAAATTGATTTTTCCATGACACTGTATGGGATTTAGGTTAGTTAACATATTCATATCATAGCTCTACTTGATAATGTTGAAGAAGCTTCAAGTTTAGAAGTATATTGTATGGAAAATTGTGATGACCACCCAAATGTAGTTTAATACTAAACCTTCTAATGGTCACTATATATAAACCAATTATAATAGGGTGTATCAGTAGTACTACCCTTCCTTCAAATTGAATAATGAATGCTTGGAGCAGCGATTGAAAGTGAGGCCAGAAAACGATATTTTCCTTTCTTGTATTTACGCTACACTGATATATATCATGCAACTGGTCCACTTAATTTAAATATTTTTGATTGGGTACAGATGTTGCACTTAGTCATTTTTATTTGGTTTTCGTACCAAGTTTAGTTGTTAATTAGTATAATTAATTACTTAATTTATCTTACGAGTCAGAATAACATGACATGCAACTTAATATTATGTATGAAGAATTATTGGTGATGATGAACCCTTTTTTTATATATATTTGACGGCAAGGTGCTCTATACTGATGAAACTCATAGTATGATACCAGATCCGTGCGTAATGGATGAAGTTTCTTTATTAAATATAAAATCATGATAGTTCATTGCTTAATAGGAAAAGATCCAAATTCATATCCTGTCATTAGCTTATGGCTTATCTAGCCTGTAAAATCTCACGACGTTTACATACTTCGAAGTAAAAATAATATCATCAACGTATTGAACATGTATTCGACATCTCAATTCAACACGATCATCATAAGAAATAGCATTAAATACACTATATTTATCCTCTTTTTCTTTATTCTTTATAATTTTAGAACTATTAAATGTTTGCATCTACTTAATTATTAATTTCAATTAAGTCCAAATTGTTAGTGCATGTCGTTTTAAGTATTCATCACCAACTTGTTTATCCAACAATTATAAGAAATATCATTCGGAAAAGAAAATAACCCGCTACACAACATTGTTACATTTGTTGAAAAATAAATAAACCATTCATTGCTTATAGTAAAAAATGAGTTCCAAACATGATAAATAGATGGTTATTTACTACACTAGATTACCATCACTTGTTACAATACTATCACATGACGAACTAACATTTCCATTATAAGTGTCTTAAAGTTTCTGCTCCACGTACTTTCTCCTCCAATTAATGCATGGTATCCTCGTGTTCAGAGACATCTCTCCATCACTTAATTTGTGCTGGTTATTGCCTTGTACACTCATTCTCGTTGTTGATCTGCTTTAAGATTATTGACTATATGTTTGGTTTTTCACAGGTTTCCTTGTTGGGTGGCTCACCTACGCACTAGTTTGGATGCATGACAGTGTCACATTTATAAGCTACATAGAACCTGTAAATCCCCCGGCTATTTTCATTGATTTCACTTCTTCATGTATAATGGGTTTGTATTATTCGTTTCTTGCACGGTTGTACATCTGCCCCTGGATGATGTTTATGAATGTGGTACCTTGTAATTGTTTCTCCATGCTCTTGCTAACTGACCACTAAAGTGCTTTGATTCTTTACAAAGAATAAGTTGTTCCCTTGGATTTGTCAGAGATAAATTTTATACTATTTCCTTGAGTTTCTCCTAATGCTTGAATCTCCAAGCTTTTCTTTTCTTTTAAATCATTTGCATGCTAATTGTTGGAAAAAAAAAATGGAAAGGAAGGCAAGAAGTTTAGCAGTTTAACTCATGTAATGTTCCATTATAAAATGAAAGCAAGGCTATGCCTACTTAAGTAGGCTCACAAACGAACTAAGCTCAGCAAAAAATATGCAACTATATAAGAAAGTATGTAAACATTATCCCACATAATCTTCTACTAACAGCTAGAGAATACCAACAAATATCACATGCTAATTGGATCACTTACTCCACTAACATCCTAATGCTTGAAAATAGGAACTAAGAAAATAAATTAATTTAATTATTTTGAAGCATTTGCTAACACTCCCTCTTGCTTCAAAATTTTATGGATTGAGCACTTTTCTCCTAATGTAATGCACTTCATATCACCGTCTTCAAATTTGTTGATACACATTATATCATCTCTCTATATTGCACTTCTCACCAACAACTTTAAAAAAGGGTTTCATCTTGTGCCACCTTGTGCCACTTGTGAAATGTTTGTTTCTTCGTCATTTTGAAATATGCAGTCTTTTTGTAAATACGCAATCCTTTTGCACTTGAAGCATTATTGTTTTCTTTCGTGAGAATAATCCTTCTCTTCATAGCTAGGCTTTTTACCATTTAACATTGGACAATTTTACTTTTACCCTTTAAAGAGGAACTCTTGACCATATATGCTTCTTCAACCTTATTACCATTTTCTCCATCCCTCATTATTCTTCTTTAGTCCATAACTTGAAAAGCATTTAGTAACTCCACAAAGCTTATATTTGGTAGATCTTTAGTAGCTTCAAGTGATGAAATTTTTGACTTGTACTTATCAGGAAGTGTCACAAGAAGCTTTTCTACAACCCTTTAAGTAGGAAATTCTTTACCAAATAACTTGATTTTATGAACAATAGATATAATTTTGCTCTCATATTCCTTGACACCTTCAAAGTGCTTCATTTTTTACATCTAAAATTCCCTTTTGAAATTCAAAATTTGCATCATCTTAGTTTGAGTGTTGCCCTCAAATTCTTCTTTTAATTTCTCCCATGCTTGTTTAGGAGATTTAGATTTTGTGAAAATTCCTTCTGTCAAGGCCGAATGGGGGCAAGATGGAGCTTTTGGTTTCTTTGCCCCTTTTTCATTATTTTTCTTGATTTGGTTTAGGGTTAGATTTTGTGGAAGAGGTGTAGGCTTAAACTCACTTCAATAACCTCCCATAAACTAACAACTAGCAAATAGGACTTCATGTTGATAGCCCAAGAGTCATAATTTTCTCCATTGGAATAGATAAATTGTTTGATGCTATTGCTAGGGTTGAACACACATAATTTTTAAAAAGGTTTTGCTACTCAATCCTCACAAGCCTAAGAATAACTAGAGCCCTAATACCAATTCGTTGGAAAAAAGAATAAAAATGGAGAAGGAAGGTAAGAAGTTTAGTAGTCTAACTCCTGTAATGTTCCGCTACAAAATGAAAGCAAGGCTATGCCTACTTAAATAGGCTTACAAATGAACTAAACTAAAGAAAAAGTAATCATCTAAGAAAGTGGGTAAACATTATCCCACCTAACCCTCCACTAACAAATAGAGAATACTAGAAAAATATCATATGCCAATTTGACCACTTACTCCACTAACGTCCTAATGCTAGAAAATAGGAACTAAGAAAATAAATTAATTTAATTTGAAGCACTTGCTAACATTAATTCCAAGTCCAATTAAGTAAGCTACAAGATCACCTTTAGGAAAGCCATTAATATTTTTGTAGCCATAGATGTTGGACCCCGAATTTCTGGTGAAAATCAGAATATTAAAATGATTTTAAAAGAGAAAGAAATTGGTGAGACAATTTATGAATTTAAGGACATTTGAGGAAATTAAGAAAAATTTATGAGAAAAGAATTGTTTAATTTTGAGGACTTTGATATTTGAGTGAACTTGTATGGATTATGAGAAGAAAGTGGATGAGTTGATTGAAATGAAGTTAAATAGCAAGAATT
>JANJEY010000005.1:48132655-48143238 GCA_024703695.1 Erythroxylum cataractarum
TCATTTAGGATAACTCTTGGAGGTTCCTGCTACCCTCAATCATCTACAACCATAATATTCCAAACTCATCTAGCTCAGATTATTTTTATTGGAAGGATCATCCAACTTCCAAACTATCGAATAAGTTTACTATGGATATAATCATACTAAAGAATCGTAAAGATGATTGTAGTATAATCATTTGGCATAAAGTTCTTCCCTCCAAGTTCTGCTTTCTTCTTTAACTTATTGTCAAGAATAGACTCAATACTGCTGATAGACTCTCTTATCTTGATATCAACCGAAGGTTGTCTCTATGGTCAACACATGATGAAACTAGAGATCACTTATTCTTTACATACTTAGTTACTAAGTTCATTTGGGAACAAATGACACAGAAATGCCTATGGATTGGTCCAACTAATTCTATTTTGAACATTATACACTAGCTAGCTATACAAGTATCTCTTCCTAAGACTAAAAGGCAAATCTACTTAATTATTATAGGGCACTGTGTGCAAACAATCTGGAAAGAAAGAAATATATGAAGGTTTGAGTCCAAATGAAAAACACTTAAATTACTTATCAATGAAGTTATCAATGGGATTCAAGTGCTTATTCTTCTAAAGAACCTTACATTAGCTTACAGTTCCATTTTTTTTTTCTTATGTGAATTGATTTGCTTGATTAAATTGAATTCTCATTTTAGATCCATTACATTTTGAATTTTGTGAATTATTTTGGCCTTAGATTTTAAGATTAAATTATCTCTCCTCATAGGATCAACACTGTAGGTACTACACGAATGAACCGTGTGCTTGCAGATTATCGAGGTTAATTAATTAAAACTTACACACATTAACAACAATTGACTACGTGGAAAATAAATTATTTAACACGATTATAACACCATTAATTAAGAGACTATAACAAACTATTTTTGGACAATTTTAAAATATTTTATTACCTCTTAAATTTTAAATTAGAATTACCAAATTGAATAAAAATTAAAATTTTAATAATTAACCCTTCTTTATTTGTCGATGGTGTAGATTTGAGACTTAAGTTTGTCATACTACCTTACACTTTTATATCTTACTTAATTATTGTCAATGGAAAGCCTACATAAATCACGATATATTAGGTGGATTCATTCCTACTTTCTCAAAGGTGGATGTATTTAGGAGATGAAGAAGAGTCATCCAAACTCTTACTTTTTGAATCAGTTACTACACTTAAGAAACTTAGTCCAAGATGATGTTACTTGTAAAATTGGTAACAGGATGCTAACCTCTTTATGGTTTGACATATTCAACACCTAGCCTCATCAATGCTCTCACTCTTTCCCCTTCATACTAAGCTCAGCATCTTCGTTTAGGATAACTCTTGGAGGTTCCTGCTACCCTCAATCATCTACAACCACAATATCATCCAAACTCATCCAGCTCAGACACTTTTTATTGGAAGGATCATCCAACTTCCAAACTATCGAATAAGCTTACTATGGATATGATCAAACTAAAGAATCCTAAAATTGATTGCAGTATAATCATTTGGCACAAAGTTCTTCCCTCCAAGTTCTACTTTCTTCTTTATCTTATTGTTAAGAATAGACTCAATACTATTGATAGACTCTCTTATCTTGATATCAACCGAAGATTGACTTTATGGTCAACACATGATGAAACTAGAGATCACTTATTCTTTACATGCTTAGCTACTAAGTTCATTTGGGAACAGGTGACACAGAAATGCCTATGGACTGATCTAGCTAATTCTATTTCGAACATTATTCACTAGCTAGCTACACAAGTATCTCTTCCTAAGACTAAAAGGTAAATATACTTAGTTATTATGGGGCAATGTGTGCAAACAATCTCAAAAGAAAGAAATGCAAGAAGGTTTGAGTCCAAATGAAAAACAGTTAAATTACTTATCAATGAAGCTATCAATGGGATTAAAGTGCTTATTATTCTAAAGAACCTTACATTAGCTTACAGTTCCAATTTTCTTTTCTCTTTGAATATTTAATATGTGTACTACTTACAAGATTGTTACTTTCTAGGTAATTCTAATGTGATCTAATTTGAGTTGTAAGGTTTTACTCATGAACCTCTCTCTTTATAGATGTAAACTTCGTTATTTATTAATTTATTTCCTTTTCAAAAACAAAACTCTTCAAAGGAGCTCAAGAATTAAGACAAGAGTATCCTATATTCCCTTATCTCTTTACAATCACTATAGAAGTCCTTTACAGAATTACAACACCAAAAATTGCTAAGAGCCCTAGGTTTAGATTCCATCACAACTGTCCAAGATTAGGGATCTCCTAATTCTCCTTTATAGATGCTCTTTGGATACCATATAGGGCATATACAATATCTATAAACATCCTAATCAATTCCTTAGAGGAATTGAAAACTATTTTAAATTTAAGGTTTAATCCAAGGAAAATTTCCATATATATTTTTACCAATCCTACTTTGATTGAGAGACTGATTCCTTCCTCATAGGAATTGGAACTACCTTTCAAATACCTAGGGGTCCGTATATCCTCCAAAAGGTTAAGTGCATCTTACTGCATCCAGCTATTGGACTATGTACAAAGGAGAATCAACTCCTAGTGAAAGAAATTTTTCTGATATAGAGGTAAGTTACAATTAACCATTTCAATACTAAGCAAAGGTGACAGGAAGATATGCAAGTTAGTTTTTAGGATGCTTATACACTATATCTCAAAGGAAAGGAACAATTCCTTATTTAGAAGCAATAAGATTGCCACAGGTATGCCTAGAATCTCACTCATTTTTTCTAGAATCTCACTCATTTCTCTTTGATTGCATTACGATTCCTCCATTGCACCCTTGCTCCTTATCGGATTCTATATATCAACTTCTCCCTTCTTCTTCGCACTTCCTTGCTTCTATTTCTTAAACACGAGGGCATCTTGGACCTTTCCACCAAACTCTATACTCCTACCCATTCTCCTTACCATTTTTTCATAACCAACTTTGACAGACTCTATACTGTAAAGTTGCACCTTTCCCTTTTCATGCTTAAACCATCATGATGTTCCATGCAACTTTACTCCCCACCCCCTTAATTTTCCATCTTTGCCATCCCTCACCCTCACCTTCGCTTCCACTCAAAAAACTCTAGCCACAATCCCAACCTCAGCTGCCCATCATGCCTAGAAGACTTCGAAACAAGTGGTAGGGGATCATATGCCCTTGAACTTGGCTTATACACCACCCTTGGAAATGAATGGCAAACTCTTTCTCTACCCTAACCTTGGGGTACTGAAGGAAAGAGCACGTAGTTAGGAATCCATAATTTTTGGATTCTTCTTTGACTAACAACTAGCTTTTCCAATAATATAAAAATAGGCCAACAAAATTTGGAAACATAAAGGACTGATGCTTTTCTCTCCGAAGACAATGTTATTCTATTTACCTTATCTTCAATTTCTAAAGCTCAAGAAATCCTAGAAGAAGGACCGTGACATCTTGGTAACTAATCAATATTTTTACAAACTTGGCAGCTGAGCATGAGACTACAAACCATTAAGATCTAAAGCATCCCACTTTGGATAAACTTCCACAATGTACCCCTTGAATACTAGACAACCCAAGGGTTAAACTCCTTAGCTAGCTACATTGGACGACCGTTGTGTATGGATGAAGACATTGCTAAGAAGAAATGAATAGGCTATGTAAAGATATGCATAAGTGTGGAACTTTCCAAAGATCTCCCAAATGAAATCCCGATTATGAGACTAAGGGAAGATGACAACTTATGGGCAGATATCATATCCATTTCTTGCCACTAGAAGCCACCCTTTAAAACTTAAGATAAGACTTAGAAACCAATGTGGAAAACATTTAAAACTAGAAGCTATCAAGAGCTTATGGGGGTAGCATAAGAGGTTCAACGTCTAGAAACCATAGAGAAACACAATCCTATATTCCCAGCTACAAAAACTATAGCTACACAAAATGGTACTATTACATTGTCAAACCCTGAGCTTTCACCACCCCTAAAAACATGGAGGTCCATCCAAAATAATGAGATGTAGAAGGAAGGAAATGATGAGCATAGTCCTAAACTCAATGATCAAAATTTATTGCACAATGCAAATAGCAAAAATATGGAGATATATGATGCAACACTTGCTAACCAGAATGAAGACAATATAAAATAACTAGCCACAAATGTTACTTCATAATGTCTGAATCATACTACAGCAAAGCTACCAAATGCTAATACCAACTTATTTAGTAAATCAGATGTCCCGATTAGAACTAAGTAAACTAATGATGCTAAAAGCAGTGCCAAATTTGAAATTGTGGAGAGAAGGAGATCCAAAAAGGAAAAAGGAAAATGATTTATAAACCAAACCCTTTAATATATCTATAATTATATGGAATGTTGGAGGAATAAATTATCCCACCAAGCTCTTATCTTTAAGGGACTTTGTTTTAAGGGAGAAGCCTCTCAATATTGGCTTCATTGAAACCAAACTTAGGTTAGAAAAACTTGCCAAGTTAGAAGTTTTTGGTTCCTATTGGAACATGTTTTACAAACCATAATCATATGCTCTTAGTAGAATTATTATCTGTTATAGGAAGGAAGAGATCAAAGTAGATTTATTGGACTTTACATATTAAGCTATGCACCTTAACCTCTTCTTCATGCAAGAGCAAACTGACTTGAATATATCATTTATATATGCAAGCAATTTTGTATTTTAAAGAAGAATCTTATAGAACAACCACAAAACTATCAAAAATAGCATCTCTAAATCGTGGATCATCTGTGGAGATTTTAACTCAACCTTATACACTTGAGAAGCACAAGGACACTGCAACTTAAAGAGCTACATAACTGATCTAAAAGAATGTGTAGAGGACCTAGGAGTGACTGATCTTAAGTTTGTTGGACACACTTTCACTTGATCTAATAAACAAAATCTGATTGGTATATTAGGAAGAAATTGGATCTTGCCTTAGTCAATGACATTTGGCTCAACCAATTCCCCAATAGTATTGCTAGATTGAAAGATCATCTCTTATCAGATCATACTAAAACTGTTTTTGACACTTGAAAGTCATTAAACATCATCCCTTTCGATTCAACAACTTTCTAGTGAATGTATCAAGGTTCTTTAAAGCATGTTCTAAAAAGGCATTAAACATCATCCCTTTTGATTCAACAACTTTCCACTAAATGTATCAAGGTTTTTTAAAGCATGTAGACAAGGGGCAAACCAATATTATCGAGGGACCAAACAATGTAGATGTGTTCAAAAATTGAATATTATTAAACAAGAGTAGAAAATACTGAATTCTTTACAAAGATCCACAGCTTTTTCTATTAACTCCTCTAAACTAGAACTCGAAGACATCCAATTCAAAATTGCTTCAAATACTACTAATCAAGTGATGTTGGATAGAGAAAAACTAATTTTGTATAAGGTCATGTAGGCTATGAACAATCATAGTTCTCTCTTACAATAAAGAGCTAGAATGAACTAGCTGAAAGATGGTGACAATTGCACTAGCTTCTTCTTTAACTCAATTCTTGCAAGGAAAAATTGAAACAAAATATACTCCATTATTTCCAAGGAAGGCTCAACACTTTAGACACCTCAGAAAATCTAAGAGAAAGTAGTCAGGTATTTTGAAGCTCCACTTGGTACCCGTAGTCCCTTAAATGTTTCTTTTGATGATCTAAAAAAACTCACTTAAACAAGTCTCACCTCTAGATTTGGATTCTCTTATTGAACCTAAGGATGACATTGAAATTAACAATGCAGTATTTGGAATGGATGGTTTAAAGGCCCCAAGTCTTGATGTTCTTAACATTTATGTCTTTCAAAAATCCTAAAACATCACTAGAAGCTTTGTTACATAAGTAGTATATGAGTTCTTCTCCAAAGGGGTTCTTCTCAAGGATATCAATAAAACCTTTATTTGTTTGATTCCCAAATGCTCTAAACCCACAAACTTTGCTGAGTTCAGACCTATGATCTACACAAATTTCCTTTACAAAATTATCTCAAAAACTATAACAACTAGATTGAACAGAGCGCTAACCCCTATGATCAGTAAGAATCGAGGTGTCTTCTTGAATGACAAACAAATTAGGGATAATATTCTCATAGTACAAGAGCTTTTAAAGGATTATTCTAGGTCCAACTACTCTCAAAATTGCATAATCAAGATAGACTTTCACAAAGCCTTCGATAATGTGAGCTGCGACTTCCTATGGGAAATGCTGAAGGCCTATAGGTTTCCAGACATATTCATTTGATGGTTAAGGGGAATCATATCTTCTACTTATTTTTTAGTATTGATCAATGGCAATCCTACCAAATTCTTTAAAGACATAAGGCCCCAAATTATACCCTAGTTGAAATGTTACATATTTATGAAGGTAATTATGATAGGAGTTAAAATTGTGACATGATTGTAAGTTGTATATGTTTGAATTTTGGTTTAATGGATCATACTTAGTAATTTAGAATTAATTGATATCATTAGAGATTTGAGGTATTAAAAAGTGCATTTGGATTAGGAAAATTGTCAAATTGGTACATGAAAAATTAGAATGACTAAGCCTATAAATTAGTGACATTTGGCATATCTAATGTATTGACATTTGGCAATATTAGATGAGTGATAAGTAGCCTGATTGAATTATGAAATTTGACATCATTCATTAAATGAAAAATGGCTTAATGAAAGTCTGACAATTGGTAGCTTAAATGTAGGACATATGTGATACATGCAAAGGAAACATATACCTTATAGTGGGAGTGACACCTAGCATCAAATGAGTCCAACTAAGGTAGAAGTGTCTCTGTTGGTTATTCTTTCTCTTTGTGCTCAATCACCATCGAAACTATCCCTTTCCTTCAACTCTGAAATTTTGTTGCAAATCTATGCATTACCACTCCAAATTCTTAGCCAAATATTGCATCAAGGAAGTAGATTATGTTATCTTCTATGTTGTCTTCTTGGTGCTAAGATTTGCACCTTGATCTTGGACTTGTGTTGGTTGCATGAAAGGTTTGATTGACTTATTATTTGGAGTAGGAATTTGAAGTTAAGAAGGTAAGGGAATGCCAAACTTGCTAGCATGCTATAATTTAAATTATTTGATGCTTGAATTGGATAGAATATGTATTGAATTGATGATGAATTTAGGTTTGGAACATGATACTTGTTTGATAGCTTTTGCTTTAGATGTTGATATTTAAAAGATCATAGATTGTGAGATGCTTAATGAATGATTTTTGAATTAGTTTGGATATGAATTTGATGAGGCATCGAAGCATGAATAAGGTATAATTGAAGTGAAATTGATGGACTTTGGTGAAGGTGTGTCGAATGGAAATGAAGAAGTTAAGTTTTGGAAACAAACTGAAGGTTGTGGGTGAGTGAACCTTCAGTTCACTCATCCCACGATTGTGGGATATATAAGGCACATTCCCATGGACATGGGAAATGATTAGGAAGTTGAAAAACTTAGTTTTGTGCAATTGTTGAGCTATATAAGGTTAGGTCATTTGTTTTGGTACATTGGGACTTAATTAGACTTGTTTAAGGTGTGAAATGAACTAAAATTGCGTTTAGATTAATTGAGTAAAAGTTAATTTAGTTATGGATTGATAATTGAGGTAATTAATTAAGGAATATATGGTTAGAAAATAATATGTCTAATGTTAAAATGTATGGTGTGTTCAAGGATAAATGTGTCCTTATAAACACAAATGTGTTTTTGTTAAGGCTTATGTGATGAAAATTGAATATGAATATTTGTGAATTGGGAATTTGTGTGATTATATATAATGTGTAAATACATAATGCATTTATTGGTACATTACTGCAAATTTTTATGTTAATGAGGTATGTTACCTTGTTGGATGTGAAACATTATGTTCAATTTGAGAAAAATGAAATAAAGACATATGTTATGCATTACATCTTTTGCATATGATTTTAAAATCTGAAATGGTTTGTTTTAAAACTGCCAAGTCTTAGTCGTGAATAAATAGGCATGTCTAGAAGAGTCTACAGTTGCTCCTATAACCAGACACTAAGGTTTCTTCTGTAACCAGACATTAAGGTGTCTTCTGTGCCAAACACTCCAGTGTCTTCTTATTTTAGACACTTCTATGTCTTCTGTTTTAGATACCAAGCATGGGTATCTTCAATTCTAGTCTCGTTACCCACTTCTGTAAAAAGGATTAGCAGGATAATTTGTTTTGTAGTCTATTACATGCTCAATTTTGATATAATCAAGCTCTGTTCTGAAATAAATAAGTTATATTATGATATAATCAAATATTGTTTTAATACAGACAAGTTCTATTCTGATACATTAAAGTTCTGTTATGATATTATGATATTCTGTTCTAATACTTGTAAGCTTTGCTCTGAAGCCAATATATCCTATTTTGATATGTAATATTCTATTATGAGATACATATTGTTTGGATTGCGTTTCAATATGAACAATTAAAGATTTCTTGAGATGTGATTTGATTCTGTATATGTGAATGTTAGACGACTATTAGAAACAATCACCAAATTATATCTTGTTTGGTTATTTCCCTACTAAGCTTTATGCTTAGCATGGTGGTTTTGCCTTCGTGTAAATTCTGATAAGAAGGTTTAAAGACTGAAACAAAGACAACTGTAGTGGCCAAGGAGATTGTGTTTTGTTTTGGAAATGTTCAATTTGTTATTGAGTTGTATTTTATGAAATGAGACATATTGGAATTTATATTTTGTTTGATAGTTTGTAATAACCTTAATATAGGTTGGATTTGGATTTAAGGCTTGTATGTGAAAAGTACCATGTGTATGTTATGTTCTAAATATGACCCAACCTATCGAATGAAATGTAGGTTACTTAAGTATCTAGAAATGCTTTAGCATGTTTTAGATTGTTTTAGTATTGTTTTGTACAGCATTTGCATATCCTCCCAAGAGGTATGTGGGTGTTACAAAAGCAGCTAGAGGTCTTAGACAGGGAGATCCCCCATCCCCTTATCTCTTCATTTTTTTTCATAGAGACTCTTAATTCAATCATCAAACACGAAGTGCTCCTCAACTCCAATTTCAAACATCATGTATAGTGCAAGAAAATTGGCTTAATTAACTTTTGTTTTGTAGATGATGTCCTCTTATTTTGCAAGGAAAAAATGGACTCCATTCAAACTTCTATGAAAGCTCTCGACACTTTCAGGTGCTTTTTAGGTCTACAAATAAACCCAAACAACAGTCGCTTCCTCCTATCCAAAAGTGCCAATGCTTTGGAACCTCTCATCTCTCAAACCACTAGAATGAAATTAAAAAATCCACCCCTTATATACCTGGGATTACCTGTTTCAACTAAAAGGTTCAACTTCATAAAGGTGCACACCACTTTTAAAGAAAATTTAGAAGAGGATCAACTTATGGGTAAATAAATTTCTCTTCTATAGTCGGAAGATGGAACTCATAAAATTGGTGCTAAATTCATCACACATATAATGGAGTTATCAAAATTTTCTCTCCTAAGGCATAACTAAATCGATTGAAAAGTTGCTCAAAAACTTTTTATGGAGCCATCTAAATGGTGCTAAAGGATTTGCCAAATTAAAGTGGTTAAATATATGTCTTCCTAAAAAAGATGGTGGACTGAACATTACTCCATTCAAGACCACAAATCAGACTTTGATTCTTAAAAGACTCTGGTGGATACTAACAGATAAAACTTCACTTTGGATAAGATGGCTACACTTCTACTTCCTTAAAGTTAGAAGCATTAGGGAATTAAGCAAATTGCCTCATACTCTCACTTTCTCAACCAACTTCTAAAGTTGAAAGATAGGGTACAAAATGAAGTCTCATGCATAATCAGGAATGGTAGATTGGTATCTCTTTGGTATGACAACTGGTCGGGCATGGGATAACTCATACAATATTTCAATAGCTTAAATAGTTCGCAAATCTCATCTCTCAATATAAGACTTAGCTTGATGATTAATGATGTATCCTGGCATTTCCCTCATAGCCTAAGACACCTACAACTTGCTTATCCACCCAACCCAACCTCTTTTGATACTTTTACTGGCAAGACCAACCCACATATAATCTTACCAATAAAAGTATCAAAGACTTGTTAAAAAGAAGAAGCTCATAGGTAGTTTGGCATAAGATCATATAGTGTTGGGCCCGGGTCCCAGATCTTCGATTCCCGAGGCGGCCCCTCGGGTGGCGCCGGCAACGGACGCCCCACAACGTCGGACCCGATCCCAACATCCATACATATAACAATACATACACACCTTCTACACATGCATTCTAAACATGCATTACTCATCCCAAATACATAAACCATCTGTCATTGTCATTCCAATAAATTCACCAAGTAGTCTCAAAATATCGCACAATACAAAATGAAATTTAAAATCCAAAATACATAAGTATGCTCCATGATGATATGCTGGCAGGCTAACCAAAGTACTAACTTAAGACAAGGCTCCTAACTAGCTTGAAGTTTCTGATGCCTTGCAAGGTCGACAATCGTCTCGATCTGCACCTGAGGAGGGG
>JANJEY010000005.1:48148636-48162247 GCA_024703695.1 Erythroxylum cataractarum
ATTGTCTAATGTATTTTTTAGATTAAATTCCTGAGGAAAGTAATCTAAATACCAAGGGGGTGTTGGGATTTAGAATCCAAGGAAAATGCCACTATTTTCCCTAAATTAGGAAAGTTTTGACTTTCCTAACTACTCAAAAAAAAAAAGAACCAAACATAATAATTTAAATTTTAGGAAAAAGATTACTTTCCCAGGCAACAATCTGTTATTCAATTAGGTCATATTTTTATTAATAGACTTAGTTGGAATGTTATTAGACCCTTTTAACGCAAAGATAAATATTTGTGATAAATTCTCCTATCACTCAACTAGAGCACATTTTTTAACTCTCTACTAATTTTATTTATAACCTAAAGGCTAGTTAAATAGTTATTTGCTTAAGATATACACAATTTTTGTTTGTTTTGTTTTCATATTTTATTGCCTACTTTATTTCTTTAGCTAATTATTTTCATGAAATTGACCTATGATTATAAATGTATGTAACAAATTTTCTAAAGTGAGCAAATTAACATGAGATCCTAATTAACATGTATATTTAACTAAAGATACCTAAAGCATGAATCACACAAGCTAATAAATCTTTACAACTTAGAAGACTATATTCAAATATAAACTGATTCCGTTAAGTCATATCTATTCATACAATTGACACAATGTCAAATTAAAAAAAACTTAATATGCAAAATTCACATTCATGGTGACAAATACAAACCTCCCCATACTTAGTCCATATATTGTCCTCAATATGATGAAAACAACAACATATAAAAGAAACTAGAAATGACAAGAAAAAGTAACCAAAAAATGGAAAAGAGAAAGGTTAGAGCATGAACAAGTTATGGTGATTGAGGTGATGACAATGTTGGTGAAGGAATTTTAAGATACTTCTAGCCATGAAGTTCCAGCAATTCACTCCTTACAAAATAAAAATAACAAAATACTAATAAAATAACAATAACAATAACAATAAAAAATAAAAATAAAATTATCCTAATTCTTAGGTTGCCTTCCAACTAAAGCTTAGTTAAAGTCATTAGCTTGATGTGCTTTTCCTTCCACACTAAACCTGGGTCAATTACGAGTGGTTTGCTTCCACTCGTTTCACCCAATTTTAATTTCGTAGCTATAAATAAGCTACAAATTGCAATATAATCAAAATGACAATATTGATAAAACTAAGAAAACTAATTAAGTACATTAATGTCCTTTTTACTAACAAACTATCAATAAAATAGGGAATAACAAAACTCGCTAAATCTTCTATTGAATTCAACAATTTATTTTATAAGAGGGTGAGTTGTTCTTGTTCTTCCTCATTCACCCCCATCTCATCTTCGTCTTTCACTTTATGAACTAAGACTTTCTTATCTTCTTCAACATCTATGTCCTATGTCCTATGTTCTTCGCTCTATTCTTCTTCAGCTTCTTGAATAGAGACTTCCTTATATTCTTCAAACTGTCACCTGTTCTTCTTCCTCTCGCTCCTTTAAAGATTCGACTTCATCAATTCTCATAAATGAGCTACCTTCTTTTAGATTCTTTAATACCTTATTGATGTCGAATTTTAATTGTTCATCACCAATCCGAAAGATGAGATTGTCTTTATGGACATTTGCCATAGCTTTTTCGGTGGTCAAAAATGGCATACCAAGGATTAGTGGATAGTTTCGATCCTCTTCAAAATCTAATACGACAAAATCCACAGAAATGATAATCTTGTCCGCTTTTATAGGTACATCCTCCACCACGCCAAACGGTTTCTTTTTCAACTAATCTATCAATTAAATACGCATAGAAGTTGGCTTTACATCTCTTAACCCTAGTTTCCTAATAATTGATAAAAGCATAAGGTTTATACTTGCACCTAAGTCACATAAACATTTTGAAATCTCTAAATTATTAACTACGCAAGGTATTGTAAAGCTCCCTGGATCTATCAACTGTGAGGGCATATGGTTAGTAATTAAGTAGTTGAAGGTTTCCGTCATGGCTACTATTTGATTATCATCCTAAGTTCGCTTAGCAGATAATATGTGTTTAAGGAACTTCATGTATTTAGGTCTACGTTTCAACATTTCCACAAAACACAAGTAAAATTTTCATTTCTTTAGCTTTTCCAAGATCTTTGTGAATGGTGCATCTAATTAGTTCTTCTGAATTCTTTGTGGGAATGGTATTTTTGGTGGATAAGACGAAGGAGGAATTTATAGAGGGTCTTCATTCTTTTCTACAATGCGAGGTTCAACTTATTTTTCCACTAGTTCTTTTATGTCTTTCTCACTCCTAAGTGTGATAACCTTAAATTGCTTTCTTGGATTTACTTCAATTTGCTTAGAAAGCTTTCTACACTTGTTTTACAGAATTCATTGGTAAACTGGCCCATTTGAACATATAGGTTGTGAATAGAAAAGATATGATCTTCCATTACTTCTTCGAACTTCCCTTCTAACCTCTTTTGGGCCTCATCTGTACTTATAATCTTGTCTAATTTTGAATCCCATGAACTAGATTTATTTTGGTGAAATCTTGACGTGCCTTGAATTCTCATTTGAGTTTTTTCATTATTAGAACAAAAGAAATTTGCATAGTTTTTCCACCCAAAATTGTAAGTGTTTAAATAAGAATGATTATTTTCCCGACTAAATTATGCCTTATTGAAGTTCATATGAGTCTTTTGCTCCCTATGATGTATTTCCTCCATCATCATTCTTTTTATCTCTTCTTAGCATTTAACTTTTCAGATTCCTCATAGTTTCCTTGTGATGGCCAAATTGATGTGTCTTCTACTTTGCTCCCAACTTCCTTCTCTCTCTCTCCTTTTATTTCTTATGATTGAGTATAGCAATCACAAAAAAGGAAATAATTCTTTAAACAAAAAAATTCAAAAAGTCTTAAACTAACTCCCTGACAATGGTGCCAAAAACTTATTGAGCAAGTTTTACAATTATAAAACTCCCAATATTTCACAAGTGCACAAGTTGTAAGCGTAATAGTTAAGGTGTTAATCACACGAGGAATTAGCTAAACTAATTGAATCCTAACCTTGTCTAAGGTCTAAAAATTATTATTAAAATGAAAAAAAATGAACAGAAAATTAAACAATTAAATATGGATCTATTGAGAATGAAATTATAAAATTAGTGCAAGGAAATCAAAATTGAGCATAACCACTTAACACTTAAGAAGTTGCACAAGACAAGATTAACCAATTATTAGAAGAGCGGATTCATTTGATCGTCAATTGCTAATTTAATTACTTTTGAGCTAATGGGTATCAATCCTAGAATTTCACAAGGTTGATTATCTTCTCTCAAAACCTAATCATTAAACCTCAAATCATAATCACCATTTGAATATGAATTTCTGAATTTGCAATTTCTTAAATAACAAAATAACGCACATTCCAGTTGGTTCTTAAGCACTCTAATAGACAGTCGAGTCCTCACCAGGTATCTCTCTTTGTATAATTACCGATTTGATTGTTTATGTGATCTACTAGGCTGTTAACTCTCATTACCCAACCTAATCATGTTACTATTAGTTCATTTTCTTGATTTGTTACCGAAGTATGTAAAAATGGCAAACAATCATAATACCTAAACACATTAACATCAAAAGTGATCAAATCACTATTGATTGAAGAATCAATCCCAAAAGACTTTAGAACATCCTTAAACAAATATTCATCATCCTTATATTCATCCCATATATTAAATGAATTAAATATCAAGAAGAAATGAGAAAGTTATCTTGGAAGGATGGTTGGAGTGGCTAGCAGCAATAACCCCTCTTCTTCTCTCTTCATTGACTTCTTTCCAAAAGTGGCAAAATATAGGCTCTCCTTTGATTAGGTCATCTTATTTTCTTTTATAGTTCTCTTGCATTTTAAGGAAAATATTAGGTTTTACCCAGGCCAAAAAGTAAAAAAAAAAACAACCCTCAAAAAATATAAATGAAAGCCAATCCTCATGTCTGTGTCATGTTTGTCACAATCGTGGCAGGTATGTTGCAAACGTGACCCTTGAAAATGAGGTTTTGTCACAATCATGGCAATGACATCATGATTTTGACCCTTGAAATGAGCTTTTGTCACGATCGTGGCCCATTCAGTCATGATTGTGACCTTAAGTTGGATCGCTTCTGTCACGATTGTGACAGGGATTTCATGATCATGGGTTGACCTTTTTCCAAGATTTCTCTGACTTCCCTTGATCTTTTTTATCTGATCTTAAACACTAATAAACACATCAAAATACCTCATGCTCATAAAATTAAAGTCTAATAATATGCTCTAAACCACATAACACTAAAAAATACAATCACATAATCACATTGACACAATTCTAAACCTAAACATGCACAAATCTTCTAATCAACAACTAAAAACACACTAAAATACTCACTAAAACATAATATAAACTATAACT
Source organism: Erythroxylum cataractarum (assembly GCA_024703695.1). NCBI lineage: Eukaryota > Viridiplantae > Streptophyta > Magnoliopsida > Malpighiales > Erythroxylaceae > Erythroxylum > Erythroxylum cataractarum. The sequence continues at coordinate 48,153,067 of JANJEY010000005.1, forward strand.
ATCAACTATCACTAAATTGTTCATAGTTAATAGCCTATTGAGTTTAGAAATTAATAGCATAAAAAGACCGACACACATTATCTTACTTCTTTAGTAAGGAAATAGTTGATATCGAAGACTAAAGTATTAAAATACTTACACAATTATATAAAGGCTTACTAAACAACAAGTTCACTAAATTGATCTAGTATGCAAATTTCATTTGGAGCATTATTTGTATATCTATGGAAATTCTCGTTGTGATGATTGTATAAGTAATCTTTTGATTTGAGATCACTACAATATCTCATATAAGGATTTTTATATTTTGATACTACTTATGACTTATTCTAGTTGAGGGTACATCAGTTGATAGTCATTAGATATAATATAAAATATATTGATGTAGTTTAGTGATCAATATAGGATTCATCATCATAAAGTATGTAGAGATAATGTTTCATTGTTCTCGATTAGTATTAATTTAAAAAATCTTTGGTCAAGATGGAATGATACATTGAAAATAATTTTCAAATATGATTAATTGAATCAATCACTAATGGTAGAAAACTAATATGATTAGACTCAAATATGGTAGACATTAATTCCATACCTTATATTCAATTGAAACATTATATAATAAAATGATTGAATTATATGAAAAATCATGAATGAAAAGGTTAGGCAAAATCATTTTGTCATTATTAAATATTTAGGTGATTATGATGAATAGGTAGTTGCCAATTTTTATTTATGGATATAAATTATTTAATTCAACAAGTAAAGACAAATTAAAAGACTTTAACTTATCTAATTCTAAATATGATTTAGAGATATAAATTATATCCATTACAAATGTATTTAGGAACCTAAAGGGCATATACAAATAACGGGTGCAAGATACAAAGTGTCTTAATAAAGATGGATTTGATTGTAAAGTTTGATAAACTTTATAGTTAGATGTGAGACATTCAATAAATAAAAACGGATACGAGATATTAGACCTTATTTACGAATAATTGAAATTTAATTGGAATGAATTATATTTATAATTAAATTTTAATTTGAATTATAATTAAATTTCTATTAAATTATTAAAATGTCCAATACTTATTATAAATAGACTTAAGTTTCAAGGAAACTTGCTCTTCTTGCTTAACTCGCTTACAATAGTTAAAGAATTCACTTAGCTCATTTGGTAGATATAATTAGCGGCTAGATAATTGTATGGCTACTTCAGTCTAGATGAGACAATTTTAAGAATGATTCGAGGGAAATAACAAGAAAATAATCAAGCATCAAAATAAAGTATTAATTAAAATTTATGCTTTATTATATTTTATATTTTAATTAAGTTATATAATTTAATTGATCTTAATTTTTGAAAAATTATATGAAAAAGCTTTATTCTTTTTCGCACGATTTTCAAACATCTACATGTGCTTTACCTACACTCCTTCCTCTCAAGTTTTTAAGCTTTCTATCTCAATTATAAGCACATTCTTTACAAAATTAAAATGAGGGTTTTTGTTCTCTTATCCAAATCAAGTCTTAATTTTCGTGTAAAATTCAAAATTATCATTCATCCAACAAAATACATACCCGAAGTCGAATATTCACCTAATTGATTTTAAGCAGCATAGAGAGCAGTTCGACAGATTCATTTATCTCATTTATAAACACCACCAAAGGTGCGTTAAAAAAAAAACATTTGTTTTGATATTTTTTTTGGTTCTTAGATAGCACTAACGGAAAGTGATTAGTAATTCAAAAATCGAATGCATCATATCATAACAACGTTAATACAACCGCTTATTCATTAAGAAGACTAATACGACTATGAAACTTTTTGTTTTTTTTCATAGAAAAGGCTTGCAACTTCTCCTACTTCCAAACCTTTTCATACATCAAAACAGCCACAAGAAAAGGATACAGGAAAGAAAATAATGGAAGAACATTCAAGGAACCACGGAGAATTAGGTCCTTCTACGACCGACTTCCATGTTGCTGAAGCACATCATAAAGCAACATTTGTTTCTGGTCTTCTCCAAAAACTGATCAAGTGCTTTCTCATCGTCACCTCCAGTATCGATCTCCACATTTGAAAAGCACGCTACAAACGCTCCTTTCTTCTTGTTTTGCTTGTCTTTCTTCTTCAAGTGAGAGGCAGCAACTGGAGGGCAACCGTGAGCCTTGGGAGGGGCAAGCAGTCGCCCCGGGATCGTTAGCGTGCCCATTTCCGACTTTGTAAATGTAGCTGAATCCATAGATTTGGTTCAATATGCAATTTGATTGACGAACTAGTATATACATATATAAGGAACTGCAACTTAAATAATGCCTGATCGAAAACTTCCTGAGCAAGTAGTCAACTTGAATTCACCTAAAGAAGGCATATAGTTGCACGTTATTACTTCTTTGACCAGGAAAAAGACAACACTAACACTTCAGTTGGTTGTGTTTATATTGTAACTGCTTAACACCTAAGCGATTAATGTTTAAAATTCACATCATATCACTTTCATAATATCATCATAAACTCGTTAATCTCTCTTAATTTGACAATAATTCCATTATTCAGTCCTTGGATAATATCGTCCAATATTATTCTTTTAGTTCACACATCTTCATTCCATAATAAATTTGTTAAGATTTCAAATGTGTTCGGTTATCCAAAATATGTGCCAGCCTACACTACAAAAAATCTGCCATTTATCGACTGAAAAAACTGCCGATAAACGGCATAATTCTGTCGGTAATAATAATTGTTGATGGAATAAAACGATAAACAATGGCGTTATTATCTAACTTTTATAATTTATAATTAACATTAGAACATTTTTTTCTCAAAATAAAGTTAATATTGTAAGCCTACTCACGTTCATAAATTTTATTTCTAAAGATAATATAATATATTGACTATATATGATTTCATATCATGCCGTAAATTGCCACTAAAAAAGTACTTATAAGTATATGATAGTTTAACTTTATAGTTATTCATTTGAAAGATTTAGTGGTAGCCCAAATTAGTTGCATAAGAGAAATTAATTGAAAAGCATAGATTAAATAAAACAAACTAACAGTGGAAGAGTATGAGCTAGCTAATTATTACATTAGAGATTGTTAATAGTTTGCACCATTTCATTTACATATTAAAAAATTATTTTGTAAATCATAACTAATTATGTAACAATTTTATTAAATGAATGCATGATAACTAACAAATATATATGCCTTTATCATCTGATATTTCATAGAAAAAATTTTAGTTGGATTAATGGTCTCCATTGTATTCACATTCTTTATGCATATAATAATATAAAAAGAAATTATAAGATAGTATGATAGATGACTATTAGAATTATAAAAATAAAAAACTAACATAGTAATACTATAGAGTTTATTTTTTGAAAATAAAAATGGGAAATATATTAATAAAGAATTGAAAAACGTTTACAACTTACATAAGGGGTTACCATGGCCACAAAAATTGTTACATTTCTACCTGATCAAAAGCATTAAAATAGCGTATATATGGCAAGTAACATTACAGAGACGGTAAGAGCTTCAGACTACACCTCTCAACATTAGTATTCAGTGATGTTCACAATCTCAGATATAAGAAGGGGGACATATTTATGCTTAGCTTTAAACCTCCTTGCATTTAGGGATGGATGTAGAAAGTTTTTTTAGTAGGAACAAAATTTTAATGAGGGTAAAATTTTATTTTTAGTAGGGACAAAATTTTAATGAAAGCAAAATTTTATTTTTTAATAGGATCAAAACTTAAAATAATATTTTTTATATAAAATTTTTTGGAGACAGTGGGGGCAGGGGCCCCTACTTGTCCTCAATGTGGATCCGTCCATGCTTGAATTCCATTCTTTCCAAAATGGTTTGTACACAAGCCAATTGTGACAAGTTAAAGCAACTTCGTGGGAGGACCTTGAGTAGATAGCCATTGTATAACATTGGATATGGTACGAGCTTGTCATGACCAACTACATCTCAACTTAACAGTTTCCCAAATTTGATTACTGAGTTCACAAATGAAGAATAGATGATCATTTCTTTCTTCTTCTGTTAAACAAAAGGGACATAAAGAATCAACATTCAAGTACCTGATCCTATTGGTTGTATTGAGACGATTTTGAATGGCTAGCCATAGGAGATAGGAAATCTTTGGAGGGATAAACTTGTTCCAAATAATTGGAGACCACTCCACTGCTGGTTTTATCAATCTTAAAAAATATCTCATGCATTTGTTTGATAGTTGGTGAATATGTCAATTGTGCCAAAAGAATGTATCTTGATGAAGCAAATTGGGAGTATATTGAGGTTCTAAATAGCTTATGCTTGCTGGGAACTTTGTCAGCTGCTTCCATTAATGAATGCAACATTTTTGTGTTGAGCAACATTTTTGTGTTGACTGGGATATTGATAGAGTTCCTTACTTAGCCGAGGAGTGTATGAAAGCTCCTCTACCCGACCAGTTGTCAAGGATATAAGTTTCCTATTGCCAATGGTGCAAGACATAGTTCGACTAATTGTTTCATCTGGAGAAGTTGATTCAAGAAGAAAGAGTGTGATGCCTTTTTACTGATTTCCTATATGCTTTTACCTTTGAGAAAATATGAATCAATCTAACTAATCCATAACGATTTCTTGTCCTCAATGATCCACTAAAGCCGCTTCAGCATGAGTGTTTGATTTGTGAGTTTAATCGAATAAAAATTGAGCCCCCTTCTTCTTTTGGATTAAAAAACATCTTTCCATTTCACTTTTGCACTTCCTTTTGCACCATTTGAGTTATCCCATAAAAAATCCTTAAAAATCCTCATTCTTTGAAAGGAAAATGTGTGGGCTCCAATAAATGTGCAGATAATTAAGAACTAATTTTATAAGCTGTAATTTCCCTACAAAGGATAGATATTTCACCTAAAAGCCTATTCTCTTCTAACCGCTCCTAATAAGGAGGTTGCATTCTGTTAATCTCTTTGTGGACACTAGGAGGCCTAAATAGAGTATTGGTGGATCTTTCTCCCTTTTTCCCGTTAAGGAAACAATTTTTGAAGCCTTCCAAAAGGAGTAAATCATTTAGCTATTAATAGAATATGTTTTTACATTGGAAAAGAGGAGTAAATCATTTACAAAATCAAGATTAGTGAGTCCAATTTTCCTACATTTCGAGTGATGTTTAAAAATGGCATTCAATTCCACTTCAAGATTTATTACTAAGTTAAGAACTTCCATACATATATTGAAAAGGTAAGGGGAAAGAGGATCCCCCTACCTTAGGCCTTTCCCAAATTTGAAATATTTTGAAAGGCTGCAATTTATAATGTTTGAAAAGCTTACCATAGATATGCACTCATGGATCCAGTTGATGAATGTTTTTTGGAAATCTGTAACCAGGCATCATCTTCCATAGAAAATTCTAGCACATACTATCATAAGCTTTATGTAAATTGACTTTAATGGTGTAATTTGAATCTTAATTTGCTCTTAGTAACCTTTGAGAAGTTCTTGCATGATTAATGTGTTGTCTCAAAGCTTCCTATTGCTTATAAAAAGCACCTTGATTGTCACCGATGAAGGGATCTATTACTTTCTTTAGTCTTGAAGCAAGAATCTTGGATATAACCTTAAAACAAAGTTTGTGCAATCAATTAGGACAGAAGTCATTAAAACTCAAGGGATTAACACTCTTTGGTATCAAGCAGATAAAAGTTATGTTGATTTTTTTAAGTGATATACCAGTGGGCAAAAAATTCTTTCACTACATTTTTTACATAAGAACTCGTAATGCTCCAAGATTTTTTTAAAAAAACCCATTCAAGCTAATCAGACTAGGGGCTTCTTGTGTCGTCCATGTTGAAGACTACTTCCTCAATCTCCTTTTCTTCCACTACTTTGGTTAATAATTCACTGTCATCCTGTGTAATTATGAAAAATTGAGGGCTACGAGTTCATTAGTTGAAACATAAGCTAGATTTGGAGATCCAAGCAACTCACTAAAAAAACTTACAGCTTCATTTTGAATATCCCATTAGTTCTGAAGTAATAACCCTCGATTAGTAGTGATGGAGTTAATCTTTTTTTTAACGAGCTAGGATAGAATTAAAGAATATATTTGAACTTCGATCCCCATCTTTCAACCAATTCACTCTAGCTCTTTATTGTAGCAAGGATTCATGATTTTTAACTACAGTTAAAAAAGTTGAGAGAGCTTGTTTCTCTTTTGTAAGGAGTGAAGGATCCGAAGGTAAGAGAGCTAGTAATTTCTGAACTGTTGATAGATCATCCTTAGTTTTCACTAATGATTCATCTATTGAACCCTTTGGGGAATGCAACTATTTGAGTTATTGTTTGATTACCTTCAACTATTGTACATATTTAAATTTCTCAATTCCTTTAATGACACAATTAGTACCTCTCCTACAAGCTTCTAGGAATCCCAGATCGTGCGCCAAATAATTGTTAAACTGAAATGGATAAAAGCTAGCAATTTTTTGGAATAGATTCTCGATTTTAATGGGGTATGGTATAAAAAAAGAGGGTCTTGAAATATAGGATAATTGTTTGGAAAATGAACCGGCCATTTGGCATCACCAATGCACAATCCAATTTCTTTTGGATACACCATCTTGAAGATTGTTTTTTTGACCATGTAAACTTATGGCCTATGTACCTCATATCAATCACTCCCAAGTTGTTAATGCATTACTTGAATTCCTCTAAATAGCTACAAAGGTTGCAGTTACCTTGATCCTCCGCAGGGACGGAGGTACATAGAGCCCAGTAGTGTACTGGGCTCCCAATATTTTAAAAAATTAAATATTTTTTATTTTTAATATATATATACACACACACAAGGGCGGAGTTATTTGGAAGTCAGTGGTACATTGGGCTCCCAAAAATTTTTAAAAAAATTAAATATTTGGGTCCTCCTATCTAAAATTCCTAGTTTCGTTACTGGTCTTTCGACTTGTAGAGAGTATAGTTGAAATCCTCATATATTAACCATGGAAAATTAAGTCCTCTGTGAAGATTGATTAGATCATTCCTTAAGAGCGATCTTTGGAACTCGAAATTGCTGGCATAAATGAAAGAAATTATGATATCAACTTTCTCATATAGAAAGGATATTTTCTGGTGCATTAGTAGATCTGCTGAATGAAGGATCTCCCCTTTAATCATATTAGTTTTGTAACAGATAGTAACTCTCCTATATGCCTAAACAACTTTAGACATTTATAGTTCCTAAACAACTTCAGGCAAACATCAAGTCCACAATTTTAAGATAAAGTCAACTAAGATGAGGACACAATATGTAGTCACCATTACTAAAAGTAAACTCAAAAGTAATTGTAGATACTGGAATTGTTAATAGGTTTCATGTAATTACTTACATAGTTGAATATTTAGATTTATTCAAATTTCATCATGATAATATATCAAAATGCCAATCAATTGATATCAAAATGCCAATCAATTGTGGTCACAATATCTATTTCAAAATATGTATCCAAATCAATTCTAGTATTATAAAATCTAGCCTTTTCTCTAATATGGATTTCCTAAAACAAATACAAATACTTCCAATTGTACTTGAGATGATGTATAAAAGAAAGATGAAGTTGATATTGGACTACTATGATCTAACTCTTTATTCATTTTAATTGATAATCATTAAAAAATTATGTAAGAAGTGTTTAATAATTTCAATATATTCTTTAATTTAATCACCATAAAACAAGCTCCTAACCCGCAACTTGTCCTGCACTTTTTGGACTGTAGCATTATTTATGCTATAATTGTTGAATCCCGTTGTCGGAACCCAACTGCATAAACTGAACACTATTACTCTTACTTTGATACCACAACTGTTGGATCCCGTTTCCGGAACCCAACCCTCTTGCTAAACCATGAAACATAAGCATATTACCTTGAAGGGTTATTGAATTTAAACCCAAATAGCCATCAAGTTTTTTTTTCATAAAACATCCCAAAACTTACTCACAAGTGTTCCATGGTGTGCCTACACAAAACAATCACTATGCTTGAACTCATTTCTCCTGTTTGCGAACAGAAATTGAAAAACTTTAAATCAGAATTTCAAATGGACTTCTTCATATAAATCATAGCTCTATGTCTCTTGTCTATTTTGAAGCAAGAATCACCTCAATCGGAGTTCTACAACTCAAGATATCATCAAAATACCAGAATATGTTCTTACCCTAAACAAGCCCTCCTGACCGACCTTTCACTTATTCTAATGCAAACTCTCTCAATTCGACTCCAAATGATAAAAATTTTCGTGAAGAGATAGATATTGTCTTATAAATCTATTGCCTCAAGAATCACTTCATTGGAGGTTGGATGAGGGAGTTATGATCAAAAGAATTCAACATGTTCAAACCCTAAATTGATTTGTACCTCCCTTGGAGCAATTGCCATAACTTTCACCACAATTATCGGATCTACTTCGTTCTTAGACCATTAGAAATTAGACTTCAAGAGCTACAACTTTCATGAACAGAACAACGTCTGATTTGGCCTATAATAGTGCCAAACATTGCAATCTTTCCCGAGAATGTCCGTTAAACGGACATGCATGTCCGTTTAACGGACATGTATTGGGTAAATTGCACCATCTCACCCGAGAAGGTCCTTTAAACGGACATGGGTGATGCAAAGGGTCCCTTTTGACTTGAGAAGGTCCTTTAAACGGACTCTAAGTCCGTTAAACTGACATGGGGCTTCCCATAACCCCTCCAAACCCTCTTTCATGCTTCCTACCTCCTTCCTAACAACATATACACTTATAAACTTTTTAATTTCACTTCTTATCATGCAAAAACACTTCATAACAATTCAAACATCAAATTAAATCTCATCAATCTCTCAAATCTTGTCTCAAATAATTCATCAAAACCACAAGTTCTCATCATACATCAAAGCTATCATGTTCATACACTCTATGCAACATCATAAATTGTATCAATCATATCTCTTAACTCCGATGTCCAAAAATTACAAACTTTATAGCGTCAGAAATATAAAAAGATGAACTACATCTTTCATGAAGGAAACTTTAGCTAATTCTATCTCAGTTATTTCAGATTTTCCCTTCAGTCAGACCTAAATCTTGTCTTTGTTAAAACTTGCAAATCCTTCCTAAATCTTCTTCCTCAAT
>JANJEY010000005.1:48165185-48188377 GCA_024703695.1 Erythroxylum cataractarum
CCTTTCTTTATTTATTCATAAAGACTGTACACAAATTTGTACAAAATGCGATAAAGGCGATTGCCTTCAGGGCACTACTCTAACAATATGAATATTCAAAAAATGACCCAAATATAGTGCTTTTGACCCACTTTAGTTCTTTCACTTTCGAATTATGCCTAAAACCACATATGAGTTTAAGTGAGTATCTTAAACATTTTCTTATCAATAATCACTAAGTGTTATGGAATAAATTTATAATCAGTTAGGCTCATATTAAGTTCCCTCACACTTAGCTTTTAACTGTCATCAGGCAAAACATCAAAATTAAGATCATAGACCCAAAACATTGACTCATTTCCTACATGTTCCAAGAATACGTAATCATAAGCAAAAATGAATGACTTTCAAAATTCATAACATGAATTTAACATTCAACACTTTTACTCATGACTAATCAACATTCATCATCTTTAGAAACTAAGCAATTTAATGGTAGACTTAGAAAATGTGTTTAAAGAAGATTTATTCTCGGATACACTCAACACCATTCACAATCAAGACATTATACAACTTTGCATATCATTTCTTTTCTCCACCACTAAGGTTCACATGCAAAATCGTGGATCAAATAAATTTTCAAGGTTGTAATGTGGGCAAAAGTGAGATATATTTAGATCAAGTAGTATGAAAGCCATTAAAACTAGTGAAAAAAAAGTAACACTCAATGCAACATGAAGTGCAAAAACTAACATTCACTCACAATTGTATACATCAACTATGATGAATGCAAAAATGATGCTTCATTGCTCAAGTTCGAGCTCTCACACACAAACCGCATGAAGCATAAATCACTCACAAAAGTTAATCATAAACAAGACTTTGTAACCATAAGGAGGGGCCATTGAAAGGAACATCCACCTTATATCCAACATACTCAAGTAACCCATTCAATACAGCTTTAGGAGGAAAGATTAATCATAAATGACTTTTCAACACATATGCACTTCCTTGTTGATACATTTATTTAAACATTTTTCTTTCTTTTCTTTCTTTCTTTCTTTTCTTTTTTCTTTTTTTCTTTGCCTTTTCTCTTTTCTTTTTTTTATTTTCTTTTTATATTAACATTAAAAGAAACTACTTCAACATGGGAATTTAAATGATATGACATAAAACAGCATCCCAATATTATACCTAACCCACACATATATACACCCCCACACTTGTACTTTGTATATTCACAAACTCAACAATCAATAAATGTTCAACTAGCTTTAAAGCTTAGGAAGGACATTTGGTGAGGTTTAAAGCATGTAATGTGGTTAATACAAAAAGAATGACAAATAAAGCTCAAGAGGGCTTATCAAAAGGAAAATCATATAATGGGTAAACTATTTGGTTAATGTAGTTTATGAAATAAAGAATGCCTAATCGTATCCGTATTAATGCATGTGATAAAAATGTGGTCTTGACTATAAGATCAAAGCAAAATTAGGATGTACATAACATGAAGGTTATAATAAACAAAAGACAATGAGACTGATAAGGATGTGTCAGTCTATAAAGGCTCAAAATCTCACTGGCTTTGCCTACCACTAATCACTACTCTTCTAAAGATAATGCACATTAACCAATCACAATACATGCTAAATTTTCCATGAAATTCTCTATCCAATTTATTCTCTGGTCATGACTATATAATCCTAGAAGTAATAGAAAATGAGAAAATGTTTGTTTGTTTGTTTGTTTATTCTCTCTCTTCTTTTGTTGAAAAATTAAAAATGAGTAAGAAACAAGCAAGCTTAAAAACAAACATGCATATAAAAAAAAAGGAAAAAATGTATAAAAAAAAACTTCCCTTGGGTTGCCTCCTAAGAAGCACCTTTGCTTAGTGTCACTGGCTTGACTTCTTGTTTCTCCTCACATAAAGAAATTATGATCTTCTAGTGTCACAGTTTGAGCCACTTCCACATGAGGTTGTTTTGATTAATAATCCATCATATTCAGCATATGCCCTATCTTTAGATTCTCAATCCCTACTGAGTCCATTCCCTCGAGAAATATTTCAATATGACTCTTCACCTTGTTCATCCTTGTTTAATTTCTCTAACCTACTAGGTAAAGGTAAAAATCCAGTATATTAACAATGAATTGGAACTCAGTATTTACCGCTGAGCTAAAAGATATATCATTTTCTGGTTTGAACTCTTCCTCCACATCCTCCACAGAGCAATTCCTTGAGTATTACACTCAAGATTCTCAAGCTCCTCATCACTCTGAAAGATCTTCGCACTAGCATACACATCAGGTTGATATGGTTACTGTAATAGCCCATTCTTACACTTAGGAATTTAACTGCTATATTAAGTCATATAAGTTATATCATATGAGAATATATGAAATGCATTTCATTTACATACATCATATTCACATACATATATAAATTATGATTTAGTACACATTGCAAAGATAGTTTATACACTCAATTGATTTATTCCGAGGTTTGAAAGATTTTAAATGTTTATGATGTGATTGCGTGATTTTATGTTACTTATGTCTTGAATTTTAGTTTGATGGATTAAATTAGTGAATTGGAAATTAATGTTACATTGGAGTGATTGATGACGTAATATGAGTATCTAATATAGGAAAAATGTTGAATAGAAAGATAAATTGATACATGAAAATTTTAGTTGACTAGTCCTATGAAATAATGACATATGGCATTAATAATGTTGTGACACATGGCTTGATTAAATGAGTGACAAATGGTGGCTTAATTAGGTGACAAATGGTCTAGTGATTATGAGAAAAGTGGACTAATTATGGAGTGACAATTGGTAGCTTATAAAAGGATAAATATAGCATGGGTCTTTGTTTGACAAGTGCCCAAACCCTCACCACGCACCTAACCCATGATTTTACTCTTGAAAGACCATTGTTTCGGCTTGTTTTGACTATATGCTTTCTTCTTCTTTCTTCTTTTTCTTGCACCGACCCACACCTATAACCCTTACACTTTGTGTTTTTCCCAAATTTCTACACTTTTCTTCTCCAAAACTTATGCAGCCTTCATATTGGGATTGAAACCCCGTTCTATTTCCATCTTGTTCTTGGAGTATCCTTGCTTGTTAGAAGATTAAGTTAACTTGAAGATTGAGGTGGAATTAAGGCTAATCAAGTAAGTGATTTTTTTAATCTCTTTGACATGTTAAAATAGAATAATTCATGATGATTAAATTGAGATGAGTGATATGTAGGGTTGATGTTAAAGTTATACTAGAATTTGATGAAGGAATGTATGGTTTCTGTTTTATTTTTTATGTTTAAAAATAGTGGATTGTATAGATGGCTTAGGTTAAGATTTGAAGTGTAAATGATGAAGTAACTATGTAAAAAAAATAGGTATATTGGGAGTGTTCCAAAAATAGATAAGTTAGGGTTATATCTATGAAGGTGAAAGATAGTTTTGATTATGATGCATAAAAGACTATAATTTATGAGTTATCAACTGAATGATTTTAAGTTGGAATTGGTGATGAAATTGATGAGGAAATGAAGTATAATTTAGGTATAATTGAGGTATGATCAGTGGGTTAGTATGATGATGTTAAAATTTGGACAAAGATTGAAGGAAAGGGATGGTGAACTATTTGTTCACCCATTCCATGATTGTGGAAGTAGCATGAGCTCCTTCCCACGATTGTAGGAAATGTTCTAGAGAAGAAAAGTTTTTGTTTTGTATTTCCATGATTGTGGGAAATGCTTGGGAAGTGAAAAACTTTGTTTTGTGTGATTGTTGAACCAACTAAGGATAAGTTACTTTGGTGTATTTGGATTTGATTAAGATTTGAAATGAACTTAGATGGCTGTTTGATCGATTGATTAAGGGTGTGACAAGTTTAAGTTGATACTTGATGTTAGAATTAAGGAATGGATTGTTTGATATTAATGCATATCAATTTGGGAAGTATGAGTTGTTAAAGAAATGAAGGTATTCTTATGAATGCAAATGTGATGCCAGAGATATAAGTCATGAATTAGGTATGATTGAACAAGAATTGGGAAGTTGTGTGATTATGGAATGTTAGGAAAGGATGGATAAATGTATGATTAAATGAATTTAGAGTAATCGAGATTTCTTAAGGAATTGATCTAATCTCTAATAAGTTATGTAAAAGACATGATGAATGAAAGAGCAAGATTTGTGAATAAGGTTGCATACCTAGGATAGTCAATTGAGAATGCATTAAACATGACACATCTACATACATATGATTGAGTATCTATTTGATTAAACAAGTTAGTAATGTATACATATGTGTGTATTGCATGATATAGAAGCACAAATTGACCAACCGCATCTAGACATTATTGGGTCGCAAGGCAATAGCTATTCAAGAGCATCCTGTGAGTCAACTTAGATGTTCTCTCACCATAATCTAGTTGCTTTGTTTAAAATTCAGTTATTGAATTGCTACTCATGTGATTCTGATAATTCCGGACCATTAATTGTCTGAGGAGATTGATTTTTGGAAATGTATTGGAAGTGTTTTGTAAATGCATGTGAATACGAAAATATGTGTTCTCAACTTAATATTGAATGCCAGACTTAGATCTGAAGAATGTGATATATGACTTGAGTGTATCAAATGTGAAATACTAAATACATCATAAATGAATTATTGCATCTCATTATATTGAAAAGCTTGAACAGATAAAGGAGTTGTGACCGGAGTAAAAAAAAGACTTAAAGCTCATAAATGTGTAAAAAGAGTCTTAGGCTCAGTTATCAATAAGCCCAGTATACATAATGGGTATAGGATAATATATAAAATGATCCTGGTATCTGCAACGGATATGGGGCAGTTAAATAGGCGCTCAGTCATAATAAAGTAAAAATAAAGTGAGCCATATGTGCATTTGCATATGTATCCTTATTTATTAAATGACTGAATAGATATACCATATTGACTAATTAAATTAACATGCCCATTGAACTGAGATGAAATATTGAATGGTTGAAATCAATGAAGTATGTGATGTGATGTGAATTATTCATTTATATGACATGTTTGGTAAACTGGACTATATATGTGTTATTGAGTGCTAATATGAGTGAGCATATCGATGATGGTTCACTCACTGAGTTCATAAACTCATCAAAATTGCAATGTTGTTTTTTAGGTTCAAAGAAGTTCTAACTCCTAAGCAGATCAAGTAGAAATCTAGTACTTATGTTTTGGAGCAAGAATGGCTCAAATGTTGGTCAACTGACACTAAGTAGTCTAGATAAGATATTTTAATTTAACATTCCACTTCATGTAGAATGTCTTGTAAAGAGTAGCAAACTCTTAAATGTTGTTGGTAATGTATATATGTGGATTATATATTGTTATGACAATGTATGCTTATGTTCATCAATGAAATGAGAGAATTTAGTTTTTATGAAATGTTTCTATTCTATACAATGCCACGATAAGTGATGTGACTACTATAACATGTCGCTTTTGTGGGGTATGTGCTCGAATGTTCTCTAAAATTTCGAGTATGTGCTTTATGAAAGTGGGATGTTACAACTGCTCCTCTTCTCTTTGTGGTTCCAAGTGGTTGATATCTCCCCATTTAAACATTGCATCTTGCTTGAACAATTTCACATCCTACTAAAATTGCAAAGTGTTATCAGTGACAACATTAACTAATTCTTCCAAGGATGTACCTAAGTTTTGCTGGCTCTCACATTCTTGGAAGCTAGACCAAAATTTCCTTTCATTCTACTAAAATCGTTGTACATTTTGCTGAAATTGTTGTATGCTTTGTTGAAATTGAAGATTGTTAAGAGTAATAATATTAAGCATATCTTCTAGAGATGCACTTGAATCATGATAAGAAACTTTTGATCTAACTCAATTACTATGTGTTTTGCATACTATCAAGGAAGTAATTATGTTGATTATCCCATTTATAACTAAAGTTAGTTTGATAAGTCAAAATATGGTTATAGGATTGAGAATATGAGTTATAGAAAAAAAAAACTTTCGTCTCTAGCTTTCCGGCAATATGAATCATCCCTTCTATCGACCAATACTCCAGTGGTATTTTGTGAAAATTCACCCACAAAAGTATTGTCTCTAGCTTACTTCTGTCAAGAGTTACCCCCGAACTTCATTTTTTAAGCAATATGGGAAAGCCCTGTATATGCCAAGGTCTTGCATTCATCACTTCCTCAACATTTTCCTCATTATTGAATCTAAAGAAAAAACACCTCCTCTTCATTCAGCATTGTTCTTGCCAAACCCTGATTTCTCCATGCTCTTTGTGCCCACCTTTGAACTAAGGCAAATGCTAGCCTCCTCTTAAGAAAGAATCCCACTAGAAAGTTGTTTCACTTCAACGCACCTTGCTTAAGGACCTCCAAAGGTGCTTGAATTGGATCATCTACGCTAGTAGCCACGAATTTGCCTAGATTACTAGTATCGCCCACAATCTGTTGTAAGAAATAATGATGCTAACCGAATACGGATATGGGAATGAATAATCGTTAGAAGAATCACGTCAGAAGGAAGGGGAGAGAGAAAAGGAGGAATCCATTGATAGAGAGAGGAAGATTACAACAATCACACACATGATACATGCCATTCGAACCGCACATGATCGATTTAAATTTGTAGTTAATCCGTTCCTCTACATGCCTCCCTATTCTACTACTTTACTCTTGTTATTTAGTTAAACGTTGTGCTTTACTCTCCGTCTCTTCACATTAACTCCTGGCTCTTCTTCCTTCCATTCCGTCTGGCCTGGGTTATCCGCTAACAATTCCCTTCCCCTTAAGATCCTTGTCCACCAAGTTGATCTCCGGGTAACGCTTCTGAAGATCGAACAGATATTCCCAAGTTGCTTCCGCTTCTCCCCCATCCGACCATTGTACCAACAGTTGTGTCACTGCCCTGTTGTTCTTCTTAGTAATGCGTCTGTCTAGAACCGCTACTGGAACTCGCTCCACCAACATGTTAAACTCCGGTAACCTTGATGAAACTCTGCTCTGGTCTCCCCTGACCTTCTTCAGTTGTGATACATGGAACACCGGGTGAATCAAGGAAGTGGCAGGCAATTCGAGCTTATACGCCACCTGCCCTATCTTCTGTACAATTTTACACGGCCCGTAGTACAAGGGAGACAATTTCTAATTACTTCTTCGTTGTAACGAATTCTGCCTGTGGGGTTGTAATTTAAGTAACACCATTTCCCCAATTACAAATTCACGTTCCAAGCGTTGGGAATCTGCGTACTGCTTCATTCGATTCTGTGCTCTTTTTAAATGGAACCTCGTCACGTCAATAATGGCTTCCCTATTTTTGAGCACTCTGTCCACCTCCGTTACCTTCGCATCACCTGCAATATAAGGGGTGTAGATCGGCGGTGGATACCCATACAAAGCTTCAAAGAGTGTTCCCCCGATTGACGGCCGGTAAGTGGTGTTATACCACCACTCGGCTATGGACAACCATTCACTCCATTTCTGGGGAGTCTCCCCACAGTAACACCGTAAGTACGTCTCCAGGATTTTGTTGACTGTCTCTGTGAGACCGTCGGTTTGAGGGTGATACGCTGTTGAACTTTTGAGCTGAACCCCTTGTAACTTAAGTAGCTCCTGCCAAAACCTGCTCATAAAACTTGGATCCCAATCACTAATTATGGACTCCGACATACCGTGTAACTTGAACACGTATGTGAGGAATAACTCTGCTATGTCATTCGCAGAGTACGGGTGTTTCACAGCGATGAAATGAGCGTATTTCGTGAATCGGTCGACTACCACTAAAATTACGGATCTTCCTTTTGATGCCGGTAAACCTTCAATGAAATCCAAACTGACCTCTCTCCAACTTCCTTCCAGAATAGCAATTGGATGTAAAAGGCCAGGATATGTCGCGTTGTCGTGCTTGTTCCGCTGACAACTCATACAATCTTGAACATATCACCGCACGTCTCTCGCTAGACCTTTCCAGAAAAACATACTCTGTATCTTCTTAGTGGTCGCTGCGACTCCCGTTGACCACCGACTGCATCATTGTGAATAATTCCAATTATTTACTTCCTCAGCTCCCCATTGTTTCCAATAACTATTCGCCCCTTCCATCTAAGCAACTCGTCCTTCCACTCGTAAGCACTCGATTTCCTCCCCCCTTCATTTAATTCCTCAATTCAACGTTGTACCGAGGAATCCTGTTCCCAACTTTTCCGAATTTCTTCCATTAATTGCCCACGTAATTGTGACACCGATAATGTCATCAGCTCCACACTTGTGACTCGGGACAAAGCGTCAGCGGCCTCATTTTCTTTTCCACTCCGATATTGAACTTCAAAATCATAGCCCAACAGCTTCGGCAGCCATGTTTGCTGGAATGGTGTCGTCAACCTCTATTCCAACAAATACTTCAAGCTTCGATGATCGGTCTTGACAATGAACGGCTTACAGCTCAGGTAGTGATTCCAATGTTTAATGGCTCTAATGACGACTAAAAATTCTTTATCATAAGTCGATAAGCCATAATGCCTCCTCGCCAATGCCTTACTCAAAAACGCGATCGGATGACCCTCTTGTTGCAGTACGGCTCCAATTTCATACCCGCTGGCATCTGCTTCCACAACAAACTTCTTCAAAAAATCAGGTAAGGCTAGAACCAGAGCAGTCGTGATCGCCACCTTCAACTGTTCAAATGCGTTCTGCTCCTCTATTCCCCATTCCCATTGATTCATCTGTTCCTTCTTGAGTAATTCTGTCAATGGCTTTGCCAATATCCCGTAACCTTTAATAAATTGTCTATAATACCAGTGATACCTAAAAAAGCCCTTAACTCTTTGAGATTTCTAGGTATCGCCCAATCGGTGATTGTCTGAACCTTCCGGAGGTCAGTGGTGACCCCCATCTCCGATATTGTGTACCCCAAATATTCCACCTGGCGCGCCCGAAATACACATTTATCTCCCCTCAAGAATAATCGATTATTCCTCAACGTCTCCATCGCCATTGAAATGTGCTGGATGTGTGACTACAAGGACGAACTGTAAATAAGTATATCATCGAAAAACACCAGTATGAATCGACGTAGAAATGGTTTGAATAGCTCATTCATTAAGTGCTGAAAATTCGATGGTGCATTCGTCAGGCCAAAGGGCATTACGAGAAATTTGTAATGTCCCTCATGAGTCCTAAATGTCATCTTCGCCACATCTTCCGGTTGCATTCTGATCTGGTGATAACCAGATCGAAGGTCCAACTTAGTGAACCACCCCGCCCCATGCAATTCATCCAACAGCTCTTCAATCAAAGGTATAGGAAATTTGTCATTCACTGTTTGTTTATTCAGTTCCCGGTAATCGACGCACATTCGCCAGGAGTCGTCCTTCTTCCTGACCAACACCACTGGCGAAGCGAACGGTCCAAAGCTCTGCCTAATGAATCCTTGTTTCAGAAGGTTCTTCACCGCTTGTTCGATAATGTCCTTCTGAGCTCCCGAGTACCGGTACGGCCGGACATTAATGGCGTCCACCCCTTCTTTGAGAATTATTTGGTGGTTGTGTGGTCAATTCAGGGGCAACTCCGTTGGTTCCTGGAAAATGTCTGCGTATTCAGCCAGGACCACATTAATTTCATCGAAGACGCTCCACTGATCGGTGGTGATCCTCATTTGTTGCAATTGAAATTCCACTGGCATCGACAATTGCATCATACACAATTGACTCTCCGATGATCTGCGCCACTGTTTTTGGAATTCCTCGCTAGATAGAATTCTGGATCGTCCTTCTGGGTTTCCACATAACTTGACTGTCTGTCCCTCCCATTTAAACACCATTGTTCGTAGCTTGAAATTACAAAGGACATCATTGAGGCCACTCAACCACTGTACCCCCAGAACCACGTCGCAACCGCCCAATGTCATTACTAGCGCATCCATTGTGAACTGTACCCCTTGCATGATCCATTTGAATCCTTCGCAATATTGATGGCATTTCAACTGCAGCCCTCCACCTACCGTAATGGAAATAGGATCCATCTCTTGCAACAGACAATCCCCCTTGCGGAAGATCGACGGATCAATAAAATTGTGTGTGCTCCCATTATCAATCAGAATGTATATCTTCCTTCTTTGATACTCCCCCACCACTCTCATTTGCTTGAACTCCGTATCCCCCGATATTCCTAGCATGGCTTGCATAGAAACTATTGGTTGATGTTCTTCGGTTGGACTTAACTCCATATCCTCCTCCTCCGTCTCTGGTGATGTTCCTCCAATATCATCTTCCTCAGTTACTATATAAAACTGAAGCTGACGCTTCTTGCATTGATGTCTGATCTCATATTTCTCGTCGCACCAGAAACAGAGACCCTTCGCTCTTTTCTCATCGAAATCCCTACTACTGAATCGTCTTTGGCTCTTCGATGTTCCCACTGATGAGGAGGAATGTAATGAAGACGCTGGGGTAGGCAGTATTCCATCGGACGATGACCTGCGCATACTATTCTTTGGCTGTGACATTCGAGAAGCCACTGGGTGCTTGTTGTAATCACTCACTCCTTTCATCAGCGCCCCTTGCTTCAACGATATATTCCCTGTAGAGTTAAGAATAGCTTCTTGCTTCCTAGCTAAGGTATATGCTTGGTGTAAGGAGTGAGGCTCGTGTAACTTAACCGTTACCCCTATCTCCAGTTTCAATCATTTCACAAAGAATCCCACCAAATACTCTTCCGATAGCATCAGTCGATTATAATGATGATCAAACAGTGCGCAATAATCTAGTACCGATCCTGTTTGCTTGAGATCCTTGAAATCCCCAACCGGATCATCAAATATTTCCGCATCAAATCTCTATTTTAACGCCTTGGTAAATTCCTTCCACACCATTGTTTCCGTGCCATGACGATTCCTCACATATAAACGATACCACTCTTGGGCTCGTTCATCCATGTGGAGAACAGCCACACTCACCTTCGTGTTCTCCGGTGTTTGGTCTAAGGTAAAAAATTGCTCGCACCTGTATAGCCACATTTTTACATTTTCACGATCGAATTGCGGAAACTCAATCCGACTTAGTCTCGTGAGAATGTTTCCCTCTCGCTCCTGTGCCCCCGAGCTCCCTTGCTGCACGGTTTTTGCAGTACCACCTTCACTTGATTTCTGAAGGCTCTGTAAGAGAAGAGCTCTGAATTCGGACATTTCTCTTTCCACTTTCTCCGTTCTGTTCTGAATTTCCATGAACATTCGTTTCATGGAAGTTTTCAAGCTTTCCTCCATCCTTCTTAGGTCTGCACTCCGAGTATTCTCTGCCATGGTTAGTGTTCACAGAATCGTACTTCTCTGATACCAATTGTTGTAAGAAATAATGATGTTAACCGAATACGGATACGAGAATGAATAATCGTTAGAAGAATCACGTCAGAAGAAAGGGGAGAGAGAAAAGGAGGAATCCACTGATAGAGAGAGAAAAATTACAACAATCACACATACGATACATGCCATTCGAACCGCACATGATCGATTTAAATTTGTAGTTAATCCGTTCCTCTACATGCCTTCCTATTCTACTACTCTACTCTTGTTATTTAGTTAAACGTTGCGCTTTACTCTCCGTCTCTTCACATTAACACCTGGTCTTCTTCCTTCCATTCCGTCTGGCCTGGGTTATCCGCTAACGCAATCATACTCCATGTCTTCCTGCCTCTATTAAGTTCTGTTCTTGTGCAATTCTCCCAGGGTGATCTCCTAACAGTGGAAAATCAGCTGGGTTGAGTTTGCGTTTAAGTTCTTCAGGTACGATTAATAGGTGTTATGTTTGGTTTGGATGAGTTCCATTGTTCCCATAATAGGGTGATTTAATGGTCGGGTGTTGAGTGGGAGAGAGCAGAGTTAGTGAGGTTGAGCTTTGGTTGCCGGAAAAGGAGGGTATGTCAGTGAGATAAACAGGTCTGAAAAGGAGGGCTAAAAAAAATTGAGAAGTTAGTAGTAATTAGTTATTAACAAAACGAATTAATACAACTAAATAAGCTTGCACTTTTTTACAATTAATGATATTAATGTATATTAATAATATATAATAATAAATGAATTAAGACAACTAAATACAACTTACACTATTACGATTAATGATAGTCGTTAAAATTTTTTTGCAGGCGCTCGCTTCGCCCTAACTTATTAGTGAAAAGGCCTCTTATCATACACCGGGTCCAGAATCTGGACTGCGGAGTTGTTCTTACCCAGCAACGTAGCCGCCGTCACCGTCACCTCATCGCCACCTGGAGCACACTGCTGAAATATGCTTATAGTTATTGTTAGAATGTTGCATAAATAGCTGTCAGGTACCATACTTAGCGGTCAGTTTCTTTGTTCGGCTTGTTCACTTCTTCACCCTCTACACGTTCAATCAGGTTTAAAAAGTAGAGTACTAGATGCATCTTTACTTCGCTTCTTGATGTTGTCTGACAGCATTTGTGTTCTGTTAGTCATAGAAAACTGGAAACATCACCCAACTTAGACAAATTACTACTGAATTTGATTGCCCACTTTCTTTCCTTTTCATTTGATTTATATAGAGGAGTAAGTTTATTTGATAGGTTCTCAGTGTTAGCAATTTTGCGAAATGTATTGGGTTTCTAGTTCTGCCAAATAACAGTAGAGAAAGAGCGTGTCGAAGTTTTTTCTCTGGATGAACAGAAGTCGTTTACATTTAGGGGGGAAGAGGTTTATTTGTTTTATTTATATGTTCTACTGTTTTAGGCTTGGAGGTTTATTTTGCTTATTCATATGTTCTGCTGTTTTAGGCTTACCTATGGCTTGTGCGATAATGTAATTAATAATTCTTATAATTCATTTTAACCAAGAGGGGTTATAACATAAAAATGGATTTTCAATTATCCATGTTTCGCTTTTAATTAAAAAGGTCAAGAAGGGACCATGAAGAGAAAATGACTTTATGCCGTATAACTGCCCAGGTTAATGCTGTTGGTGGTTTAATGGCTGAGAATTGATGGTTACCTTACTCATCTGAGTCTCTTCCATCTTTCCAATTGTATTTGTATTCTTGTCTTTAATCAAGACATAATGATGTGCTGTAATAAAGTGAGGTCATTATTTTTGCTTGATGAATACAGCAGGCATGTACTTATGATTGTTAAGTCTAGCATGGCATATCTACATGGTGGTCATGGTGCATTTATAGATGCTTTGCTGAGATGCTAAGATATGTTGTCTGCGTTACTAAAGCATTATCTGCTTACTCAATCATTGCCTGTCCTTGATGTTTGATTACATATGCTCCAATCCTTTTACACTTAAAATAGACTTTGAATCTGTTTCTATTTAAAAAATAGATTGAGTAGTGTTTTTACATTACCCTTTTCTACCAGAAGGCTAAGTGAAGCAATTTGCTGCACTATTTTAGACCCAAAAAAAAACTTGTTTTATTACCAATTGTTTTTTCCAAGTGTTTCTCACTATTTGTGTTGCATGACTAGTTGCTGGATGCTCTTTTACTTGCTTTCTGCTAACGCTTGCTATTCGTGGATTGTCTTTTCGGCTATTTTTGTATGTTATTGGCTGCTCCCTCTGTAAATAAAGGGTGGACATTGTTTCTGCAGCTTTTGCTTTCGCTTTCAGTTCTTGTAAAGAATGCTAATACTTTCACGTCCTTAGTGTTGAACCCTAAACTCGTTCAATTTACAAAAAAGAAAAAGCTAAATATAATAATTGTTTATATTATTAACATAAAAAAAATGGGCAAACGCCCATTTGGCCCAACTTATTAGTGAAAAGGCCTCTTAAGCTATACCAGGTCCACAATCTAGACTGCAGGGTTGTTATTTCCCAGCAACGTAGCTGTCGTCACCGTCACCTCATTGTCACTTGGAGCACACTGTTGAAATATGCTTATTGTTAAAATGTTGCATAAATAGCTGTCAGGTACCATATTTAGAGGAAAGTTTCTTTGTTTGACACATTCACTTCTTCACCCTCTACACATTCATTCAGGTAAAAAAAGTAGAGTACTAGATGTATCTTTACTTCGCTTCTTGAATTGTTGTTTGACAGGATTTGTGTTCTGGTAGTCATAGAAAATTGGAAACACTACCCAACTTAGACAAATTCCTATTGAATTTGATTGCCAACTTCCTTTCCTTTTCATTTGATTTATAAAGAGGAGTGAGTTTATTTGATAGGTCTCAAGGTTAGCAATCTTGCGAAACGTATTGGGCTTCTAGTTCCGCATAATAATAGTAGAAAAAGAGCATGTAGAAGTTTTGCTTTGGGTGAACAGAAGTCGTTTACATGTAGGAGGGAAGAGGTTTATTTTGTTCTATTCATATGTTCTGCTGTTTTAGGCTTAGCTATGGTTTCTGCGGTAATGTAATTAATAATTCTTATAATTCATATTCTCCTAGAGGGGTTATAACATAAAAATGGATTTTCAATGGCCCATGTTTATCTTTTAATTAAAAAGGTCAAGAAGGGATCATGACGGGAAAATGACTTTATGTCATATAACTGACCAAGTTAATGCTGTTGGTGGTAGCATGGTTTAGAATGAATGGTTACTTTACTCATCAGAGTCTCTTCAATCTTTCCAATTGTATTTGTGTTCTTGTCTTTAATCAAGACATAATGATATGCTGTAATAAAGTGATGTCAGTAGTTTTGCTTGATGAATATAGCAGGCAATTACTTATGATTGTTAAGACTGGCATGGCATATCTACATGGCGGTCATGGTGCAGTAATAGATTCTGTGCTTAGATGCTAACATATGTTGTCTGCGTTACTAAAGCATTATCTGCTTACTTAATCCTTGCCTATCCTTGATGTTTGATTACATATGCTCCAATCCTTTTACACTTAAAATAGACTTTGAATCTGTTTCTATATAAAAAATAGATTGAGAGTAGTGTTTTTACATTACCCTTTTCTACCAGAAGGCTAAGTGAAGCAATTTGCTGCACTATTTTAGACCCATAAAGAAAAAACTTATTTTATTACCAGTTGTTTTTTCTAAGTGTTTCTCACTATTTGTCTTGCATAACTAGTTGTTAGATGCTCTTTCAGTTGCTGTCTGCTAAGGCTTGCTATTCCTAGATTGTCTTTTTGGCTATTTTTGTATTTTATTTGTTGCTCCCTTTGTAAATAAAGGGTGGGCATTGCTTTTGCGACTTTCTCTTTCGCTTTTTGTTCCTGCGAAGAATGCTGTTACTTTCATCTCCTTAGTTTTGAACCCTAAACTCGTTAAATTTCCAAAAAAGATAATGCTAAATATATATTTCTTTTCCTTTGAATTCTCTATTTATTTATTTTTCCCGATTTCCATAATCACAGTCTTGTGATCTCTATTAGAGGTCCTATTGTGGGCAAACAATTATGCCTTGATTGTTAGGGGGGGTTTTCGTGTTTTATATTTTCATTGGTAATTATATGAATTTAGATTTCTTTCCTTTGTTGACTTTGGGTTTTTTCTGGGTCTTGATTTTGGGATCTCATTTCTATTAGTAACTTTAATTTGATTCAAGTGTGGTTGATTTTCAGTCCTCTTCCAGACATCTTTTTTGTCTGGCTTCTAGAAAAACTTGTGTTTTGCTTCTTTTGCAAATTTGAAAGTGAGTGCTATAATGGAGGAATTTCTAGGGAACGATGCTAACTACAACAAGAATATACTGAGCTAGTGTGTAGCTTCTTAAACAGATCAGATCAAATTGATTATTTCCTTCTCTAATTAATTAGTATTTCATAAATTTTTCTTCTCTATTAAATCTACTTGTGATTGGTTTCAGATTATGTTTTCTCGTGGTTGATTTATTGCCCTTTGGGTGTTGGGATTTTAGTTTTCAGTTTTCATCGATCCATTAAAAGTTTTATGCTTTTTTTTGTTTATAGTTTTCAATATTTTGTTCGTTATTTTTTATTGTCTAGTACTATATTTTAGCACTCATTAGAAATGTAGTTGCTATTAGTAGTTCAGATTTTGGCCCATCTAATTTCGATTATGTGTGGTCGTGTGTACTTGTTTTCACATCCGTTTATTATGGTACCCATTTTAAGATTTAATATCAATCCTTGTTCCCTTTCTCAAGTTATATTAGAATCATTTTATGACTTGTTGGACTTTTGATTCTTCTTCTATAGCTTGAATTGGGCATTAAAGTAGGAGTGGTGACTTTGACTTCTGATAATAGAGTAAGGGCTAGTATTTTGATAAGTTTTGAGTCTAGAAAGAAAAGATGTTGATTACAAATAGGTTCTTGAAATATCGGGACCCTTATAGGAAGGTCTTTGGAATTAGTGGGAAATTTGGACAAATATAAGATTTATGTAGCATGCATCCAAGAGGCAAAATGGACGGGAGCTGAAGCGAATGAAATTAATAATTTCAAACTTTGGTATTCAAGGTATTTGTGATGACATAATGGGCTAGGTATCTTGGTTGTTAAGGAACTCATATATCATGTTGTGGGAGGTAAAGAGGAATAATGTTAGGATTATGTCCTTAAAAATTTGTGGTGAAGGGGGTTGTTTTTATGGTATGTGCTTATGCACCTTACCTAGGATTGGACAAATAAATTACGCATCAATTCTGGAAGAGCTAGATGAGGTAATTCAGTCTCCCCTAACGAGAAAGTTATTCTAGGAGGAGGTTTTAGTAGTCATATAGGGGCAATCTTGGATGGATATTCATAGACTTATGGGAATTTCAGGTTCAATGATAGGAATGATAGTAGAACTACTTTGTTGGATCTCATGGTAGCGTTAGAGTTGGTAATAGCCAGTTCCTTTTTTAAGAAAAATGAGGAGCACTTAGTGACTTTTAAGAGAAAAACTATAAAAACTCAAATTGACTACTTTTAAGGAGATACGACGGAACAATTTAAGAATAAAGTAATATATGGAGAAGAACATAAATTGGAAGGAGATGCTAACCAAATGTGGGAGAGAGTAGCAACTTTTAAAATAATACAACTATGGAGACCTTAGGTGTTTCTAAAGGGCCTAGAGGTAGTAAGATAGTCTTAGTAGTGGACGAGAAAAGGTTAAAATCAATAAAGGTATTTATAAAACTCTATTGGATAACACCACAGAGGTAGAGAAAGAAGTTAAGAGGGAAAGTTATAAACTGGAAAAGAAAGAAACAAAGAAGATAATCTCATAAGCTAAAAATAGAGCTTAAGAGAAATCATATCAGCTATTGGAAACTAAAAATTGAGAAAAAGTTATTGTTAAATTAGTGAGTTAGGGAACAAAAAGCAAGAGACTTAGATTAAGTTCCTTGTATAAAAAATGAAGTAGAGCGGGTGCTCGTGGCTAGAAATGACATTAAGAGACGATGACAAAGGTACTTCTATATCTTTTTTAATGAAGGCATAGATGACAACATCCATTTAGGTGATATTAGCACGTCTGAGATCTATCGTGACTTTACTTGTTGTCAGCAAATTATAAGGAAAAAAAATTAAACAAGCTTTGAGGGAGATGAAGAGTGCAAGGACAATAGGGCTTGATGGGATACTCATAGAGGTGTAAAAGAACCTAAGGGAAGAAGGTCTTTACTTGGCTAGCCAAGCTTTTTAACGTGATTCTTAAGTTTCCAAAATATCAGATAAGTGGAGACTTAGTATGCCAATTCCTCTATATAAAAATAAAGGGGACATCTAAAACTGTAACGACTATAGAGGTATCAAATTACTCAGTCACACCTTGAGGTTATGAGAGAAGGTTATTGAGAAGAGAGTGAGAAAGGAGGCTTTTATCTCGGAAAACTAGTTTGATTTCATGCTAGAAAGGTTCACGATAGAAATTTTACATTTTCTTAAAAGATTAATTAAATATTACAGGGAAAAATAACGTAACCTATACATGGTTTTTATTCATTTGGAGAAGGCGTATAAGAGAATGCTCTTAGGGAAATCATATAGAGGTTTTTAGAAGTTAAGGAAGTTCCTATGACCTATATACGAGTTATTAGGAATATGTACGAAGGTATAAAGACTAGAGTAAGGACTATAGGAGGAGATACAAAATATTTTTCTATTGATATTGGGCCATACCAAAGCTCCTTATTGAACCATTTTTTGTTGCAATAGTGATTGATTAGCTCACCAGGAATATCCACGGGAATATGCCTTGGTATATGTTATATGCTGATGACGTTATTTTAGTAGATGAAATAAAAGAGTACCACTGTCAAGTTAGAACGTTGGAGGGCTACTTTAGAGTTGAAGGGCTTTAACTTGAATATGTCTAAAACTAAGTACTTAGAATGTAACTTTTTGACCATAAGATGGCTACCAATATGAAGGTAAAGATTGGTTCAAAAGTTATACCACAAAAGGAGTGTTTTAAGCATCTAAAATCCATCATCTAAAACAATAATGAGATTAGTGAAGACATAATTCACCATATCAAATTAGGATAGCTTAAATTGAGAAGTGCATCAGGAGTTCTATGTGACAAGAAGATACCACTCAAACTCAAAGGTAAATTCTATTGTTTAGCGATTAAATTGGCCATACTCTATGAGATGGAGTGTTGGCTCATCAAACAGATGCGTAGTCATAAGCATGTTCCATTAAATATGTAACCTTGCTAAAAGAGATAAAGTTAGGAATGTAATTGTAATAGACAAATTAAAAGTGACTAATATTAATGAAAAATTAAGAGGGACAAGGTTTAAATAGTTCAGTTATGTTAAGAGGAGACACCTAAATGTTCCAGTGAGAAAATGCGAAAAGATTGTACTTAGAGACTGTAAGAGAAAAAAGGGAAGACATAAGAAGAATTAGATGGAGGTGATCAAGAATGATATGACTGTGTTGGAATTTACTGAGGACATAGTCTTTAATAGAAAACTTTGGCGTACTAAGATACAGATAAAGGGTCTCATATAGAGAGATCATTATTGTACTCATAAGTCTTTTAGATATTTGTCTCTTATATTTAACCTAAACTTTTAAATATGTAATATTTTCCTTAGTGATTTAGCTTAAATATTTCATTACGTTGCCTAAATATTTTCTTGTAATGACTTGCGTGATATATTTATTTGTTTGTCTTCTTTCATGTTTGTGTATTTATTTACTTATTTTACTTATTTTATCCTTTATGTGTACTGTTTGTCTTGTTTTATTTTTATAGTATTATTTATTTTATTACTTATTTTTTTTATATTTTTTTTATTAAATATTTATTTATTTATTTATATTTTATTATTATTATCTTTTATATCTAATTTTTATTTCTATTTTTATTTTTATATGTCTGCATATGTAGATTTGTGTGTGTGTGTGTGTGTGTGTTTCTTTTTTGTTCTTTACATGTATCTATTGAAACCAACCTCTCTACTAATTTAGGTATAAGATTGCATATTACTGAATCTCTTTAGATTCTACAAATCAGCGAGACTTTCACTGAATTGTTATTATTATGGACTCGATTGTTTCTCTCCTTCAAATGCTATAAACACAACAAATCAATGATGTTTTGAACACTATAGAATCATTAGCAAGCTTCTTTTCACATACAAAGTCCCATTGAATGATCCGTTCCTAGTTTCTTGCATTGTAGTATATATTCAGGGTGTGTTCTTGACCAGATGGTTTAGGCTTGATAATTGGGGGCTTGATAACATTTGAAGACCCTTATAGCCTTTATATAGAACCAATTTCATAAGAAAAATATCTTTGGTATAAAGAGGAAATTATAAAAGTCTAACTTTTCCTAATATATATATCTCTTTCCTAACACTCCCCCTCAACTTGGAGCTTACATATCATAAGCTCCAAACTTGTTGCATATAGAGTTCAACTGAAACCCCCCAATGCCTTGGTGAATAAATCAACAAGTTGATCTTTTGACTCGATATAACGTGTCATAATCAATCCTAGAATCTTTTCACGAACAAAGTGACATTTCACCTTAAAGAATGGATTAGAGGCAATATGAATGGTTGCTTGATTATCACACATAACTTCATTAGAGAGAAGGGCTTGAAACCGAGTTCCCCAAGAAAATGCCTTAACCTAATCAACTCACATGTAGTATATGTCATCGCCCTATACTCAAACTCAAACTCAACACTAGAACGTGCAACAATTGACTACTACTTGCTTTTCCATGACACCATGTTTTCACCCATAAATACACAATTTCTTGAAGTAGATCGTCAGTCATAAGAACCTACCCAATTTGCATTTGTATATCCTTTAATTGACAGAGATATCATTCAAGCAAAGCATATTATTGGAATAAAAAAGCTTAATTTAGTCCCTAGCTTGCTTACAAGTACTAACCTGAGAAAATAGGATTGAGATTTCAGGTTCCACAGAATCAAAAATGATATGTAGTAATTGTGCATCATCAACTTGTCAATTTTTCAATATTTTCTAATTAGTTGGCGGATCAGATGTGAGGTGGGACAACTTTCTTTAATCTTTGAGGAACAATTCTACATTCTTAGGCCAGAAAGAATAGTTGTTACTGTTTGAACATTGTTTGGTGATTCACAAATTGGAAGAACCCCTTGTTGAGACAATTGCTGGGACACTCATCAATGATTTATTATTGGAGTTTGGCATCTTCCTGATATATTTGACAAATTTTCTAATTGACGAATGCTAGTAAAACTGCTAACATTTTTTGAAACATATGAAAGATCTATTACTATCAAGATACCCAAGTTCTAGTTGGTTTTGGCATAAAAGAAGACCAGCAGAACCCCTTTAATAATGAAGAGGCGGGCTGATCCATTAGACTGTTGTCACCCGAGGTCGCCAGATCGCGGACACGTGGATGATTTTTTGACAACACTGCCAGTACTGTGGTGGTTGCTGGCACCTCTTGGTTGCTTCTGTGTGTTTGGTTTTTGGTTCTTTTGAGTGGGGGTAAGAGTTTTGGACAGGTCAGAAAGTTTTATGGTTTTATGGTAAAGGAGGATTTGGACAGGTATGAGGTTGTGAGGATTTGGGATTAACTTGACTATGATATCATGTCAAAATCGGAGAATGGTAATTGAGAGCTTGATAACATCTCAAGACCCTCACAGCCTTTATATAGAACCAATTACATTCGGAAAAGATCTTAGGTGTAAAGAGGAACTCATAAAAGGTGTAACTTTTCCTAATATCGATATGACTTTCCTAATTGGGCATAAGAACATTGAAAGAATAAGCGACAAATTGGCTCTAGTTCAGCTTTGCATAGGGCACACAGATCATTGGTAGCATGAATTCTGTCCTTGGACCCAAGCTTAGCTTTAATGGCAAGCTAGCATGTGATTGCAACTTTAGGCATAATGGAGCTAGGCCAAATGAGATTAAACCTACTTACTTTAGAGGAGTGTGTTTGAAGTATTCCAAGTAGGACTTGTGGAAAAACTATGAGAATTTCCAAAGTCCATATAGAATGATCAGCTTTATCTTGATTAGTTCTACAGTTTGGTAAGCGAGCCATAATGTGGGACATTACTCTATAGTTACAGCTCCAAGAGTCACCAGATATCATCTCAGCTACTCTTATATTCAACAGAATCTACCTCTAAAGGAGTTCATGTACTTGCCTGTAGAGGGCACTAATGGGACACCAGTTGTCAAGTTAAAATCATGTATCTAGTCCACTTCTAACCTATTTTTTGATTCAAGGATATATTGATTTCCTTGATCTTAGCATTTATATCAGTGGTCATGAATGATACTTGTTTTCTCTTAAATTTCAAAAGCAATTTCTTAAGAAGTATTGATCATTCATCCATTTGACCCAAATAGATTCCTTGTTAGTGCACGACCTCCAAAAATTTTTTTGCAATCAACATCTAATTTTTAAGTTTTGAGTGATGTGAGACCTAATCCACCTTCCTATTTGGGGGAGCAAACCTCTGTCCACTTTATTTTAGCTCCATAAGGATTGCTCAAATACCCTGATACAAACCTCTTGATTAGTTTCTGCGATTCTTTGATAATTCCTTTTAGAAGCATCAAAGAGAGCACCAGTGAGTTTGAAGATTCAAGAGAAATGTGTTTACAGCTGGACTCTCTCAGCTAAAGATAAGAATCTAAGTTCCCCATTAATTGGAGCACTTAAGGAAGTTCCTTAGTTGGAGGAAGAAGAGAACTGGCCACATTTATTCCATTATTCTCAAGGACATGTTCAGGCTCAGCATTAGAGGTTAGGTCCTTGGATGGTACATCAATTGTAACATCCTCCTTCAACTTTAACACCTGTGAGGCAGGAGATAAAGGACTGTCTGTATCTATCTCAGTAGTTGTTGCAACATTCACAAGCATAGCATTAGAATCAGGACCATAACTGTTTAACATTAGTGTCAGCCACAATTCCCTTTGGAGTGCCCATAAGTTCACTGTAGGAGCCAGACTTAAACGATTTCCAATTTGGTTTCCACAATTTGGACTGCATAGGCTTCCGAGGACTCTAACTTCGGAAGTTCAGGGAGTTTCTTTATGACAATAGAAGAAGGAAGCTCAGTTTCTCCAGTGACTTGGACACAAACCCATGCACATCTAATTCTTTTCAGCTTGGTAATTTGGGAATCAAGGCTAATAGGCCTCCCTATGGCACTGGTCAGAAAGCTCAGACCTTTTATGGTCCAATATTCAAGTGACAAATTGTGATAATTAATCCAAACAGGAAAGGTGTTTATCTTATCCATATCCAAGCTCATTCCTGGGTGCCCTTTTGCAAGAAGAGATGCTTATCTGCAATATGCCATGGTCCCTACTCCAAAATGAGGCCAAGGTTTACTGTCTTATAAAACTTGAAGATGAAGCAATTGTCATCTGCAAAAAGTGTTTTTTTCCTGACCTGGTTTGCCCCATTAAAAAATGCCCCATGCATTTACTTGTGGAATCGATAAACATTTAGCCAAGAAATATCCAACCAAAGATGAAGACCAGGTCTGTGCTCCTACTTGTAGAATATTCAATGGTGGGGAGACCACTCCATTGCTAGTGGCAGCTTTAGGGAAGAAACTTGATGTTATGCCTGTTGTACGAGAGGCCTGGATTAACTAACTCACTCCAAGATTTGGTAGTGTGTGTGGCTGGGGAGGAAGTACTGGACGACGGAGGAGATGGTGAAGAAGGTTGGGTGGATTGATTTCAAGGTTATCTACTTCATTGGTGGCTACTGAGGCTGACAAGTGTCGGTGTTTTGAGGGCGGACTCAATCT
>JANJEY010000005.1:48200734-48234393 GCA_024703695.1 Erythroxylum cataractarum
GCTTTAAGTCCATTAACGATAGTTTGAAATCGTCCAAACATCTTATCAATAGACTCATCTTCTTTCATCTTGAACAACTCATACTGAGGTACAAGAATACTGATCTTGGACTCTTTCACCTGATTTGTGCTTTCATGTGTGATGGATAAAGTGTCCCACATCTCCTTTGCAGTTTCGCATCCATGAACTTTATCATATTCACTTATGCTTAGAGCATAACTCAGAAAGAACTTAGCCTTTAAGTTTAATTGAAATCGAGCTTTCTGATCGGCTGACCATCTAATACAAGGAATGATATTTCCTTCATCATTTACTGGTATGTATGGTCCATTCTCGATGATATCCTAAGGATCAATATGTGTGGATTCTATAAAGAGCCACATCCTGTCCTTCCAATAATGATAATCCTCACTATTGAATGCAGGAGGTCTTGTGACCGAGGCATCTTCAGTTATAAAAATATGTGATTCAGCCATGTATCTTTGTTCTCACTTTGTAAAGGTAGTTCTTGGAAACCGAGCTCTGATACCAACTGAAGTAAATCACTTGTTAATATAGAATTCATGTAAAGTATACGAAATACACAAGAAGGGGGTTGAATTGTGTAATCTTGTTTAGAATACAAAAACTTTTGATATTTCTTGAAAAACCTTTTCAACTATCAAATGAATACCAAAGATACTATACTAAAGTAGCTACGTATTTGAATCACAAGTAAATTTTATCTACTCATCTAATAACAAAAAAATTAAAGTGTAAGGTTAGAGAATAGACGCCGCAATTTTATACTAGTTCATCCCAAACCTTGGGCTATGTCCAGTTCTTAGAATTCATCTGAGATTTCACTATACTGTTTCAACTTTACAAGTATTCTTTCTTCCCTTCCAGAGCCTTTTTAGGTCTCTTACACAAAGTATTCTTTTTGCTATCTTAGCCTCTCCAAGCTCTTAGCCTTTTCTTTCTCTTGCTTAGAAAGATATTGAGAGCTTTTTGTTACAGTAGCGTTTGCTCTCTTGTATCACACTTTGAATGCAAAATTTTTCTAAGTATGTAAGACTTAAAAAAAACTTCTTCAGTCTTCGACTAGGACTAGTATTTATAGCCTAAGTCTCCAACTACTTCTTGAAAAATTGCTTCTTGTTTCTTTTAGAAACTGTTATTTAGTTGAGTTTTATAACTAACTCCAACTAACTAACTGTCTGACGTACTAGAGTATCTTCTTCTCTATCTCGTCTGTGTTTTGTTTCTTTTATGATGACATGTCGTCTGTGTTGGGCACCGTTTCTGAGGCCCGCCCAACTTCAGATCATAAATCGTGAGCTTACTCCTATAGAAATTCCTTGAACATCACCGATTCATCTTCTTGTTCTGATACTACAACTGTTAGGATCCGTTTTGAGAACCCAACTAACTTGTGAATATTCGATAACTTAAACAAATATTTACATCCATCATACTACTCAATGCATTTCTTACAGCTAGAAAATATGACCATTTACACTTCATTACCCTTAAACAAAAGGGGACTTACAAGTTCTAAACTGTAATTCTATAGACATAATCTGGTTTATTAGAATGTTGAAAACTAGGAGGTTGCTTTACATAAATCTCTTCATCTATAAAACCATTCAAAAAGGCACTTTTTAAATCCATTTGAAACAGTTTTATATCATGACAAACAACATATGCAAGCAAAATCCTAATAGATTCTAATCTAGCTACAGAAGCATAGGTTTCATTATAGTCTATTTCTTCTTGTTGATTATAGCCTTAAGCTACTAATCTAGCTTTGTTACGACTTACTCTACCTGAATCGTCTAATTTATTTTTAAAAACCCATCTGGTTCTTATGATTGGCTTATTGGAGGGTTTGGGAACTAAAGACCAAACTTTATTCCTTGTAAATTGATTCAGCTCCTCTTGCATGGCTAAAATCTAAGCTTCATCCTGAAGAACTTCTTCAATTTTCTTAGGCTCTAATTTAGAAATAAAATCTACATTTGCTTCTCTTCTAAATTTAGACCTAGTTCTCATACCTTCTGAAGTTTCACCTATAATTAGATTTTCTGGGTGAGAGGATTTATACCTCCAGTCTTTTCTCAGGCTAATGTTTTCAGGATATCTTCTATTTTATTTAATGGAGCATCTGATGGTGACAAGTCTACATTATCAACCAAGGGAACTGATAGGGTTTCATTATCAGAATCATTTTTTTATCTGGTTATGAGCCATCATCAAATTTGACATGCATAGATTCTTAAACAAATTTAGAAGTAAGATTATAAACCCTATAAGCTTTAGAAGACAATGAGTATCCTAGAAAAATTCCTGAATTGATTTTAGAATCAAATTTATCCAATATTTCTTTTGTATTCAATATAGTACACTTGTAACCAAATGGATGGAAGTAAGAGATATTTGGCTTCCTTCCTTTCCATAACTCATACGGAGTTTTATTTAACCAAGGTCAAAAAAGTATTCTATTTTGAATATAACAAGTTGTATTTACAGCTTCTGCCCAAAAATACTTAGGAAGATTCATTTCACAAATCATGGTTTCCATTTCCTAAATCGTCCTGTTCTTTCTTTCTACAACTCCATTATGTTGTGGAGTTCTAGAAGCAGAGAAATTATAAAAAATTTCATTCTCTTCACAAAACATTTTGAATTTTTCATTTTCAAATTCAACACCATGATCACTTCTAATTCTAGCAATATAAATTCCTTTTTCATTTTGTAACTTTTTGGAAAAAAACTTTAAAACGTTTAAATTACTCATCCTTATGTGACAAAAATAATATCCAACAAAATCTAGTGAAGTCATCAACAATTACGAGACCATACTTCTTTCCCCCAAGACTTAATGTCCTAGTTGGACTAAATAAATCTATATGTAACAACTCTAAAGGTCTAGAAAAAGTTACAACATGTTTAGAAGAAAAAGAGGTTTTAACCTGTTTTCCTTTTTGACAACTCTCACAAAAGAAATCCTTGTTAGAACTTATTTTTGGGAAGCCTCTTACCAAATCATGTTTAATCAACTTGGAAATATGTTTAAAACTAACATGACCTAGCTTTTTATGCCAAATCAGTTTTTCTTCAACAGTTGATATAAAACAAGAAATTTTTTGACTTTGCAAATCTTCTAAATTAATCTTATAAAGATTGTTTTGTTTTTTGGCAGAAAAGAATATGGAACCATCCTTGATATTAACTTCATAGGAGTTTTGATTAAAGGATATTTCAAAGCCAGAATCATATAATTGACTTACACTAATCAAGTTATGTTCTAAACCTTTAACTAGCAGAACATTATCAATAGATGCAAAGGAATCTTTACCAATTTTGCCGATTCTAGTTATTTTGCCCTGCTGGTTGTCTCCAAAAGTTACCGATCCTCCCTTCTTACTTTGAAGATCTAGGAACATAGACCTTCTTCCTATCATGTCTCGTAAGCATCCACTACCCAAATATCATTAGTACTAGTTGCTTTTTTCAAGGAAGGAGATATGCAGTAGATATTGTGTTCTTTTTAGGTACCCAGATTTTCCTGGGTCCTTTAGGGTTAGTCTTATAATTATTCATAGAATGATAGTAAGAAGACTAGTGATATTTCTTTCTGTAAGGAACAAAGTTCTTTTTGTAATGAGTATTGTTTTTAGTAAACCCTAGACCACTCTTATCATTAGGGTGTCTATATCTCCCAATCTTGTCATTTATTTTCTTCGTGCTTTCAATAAGGATGATAAGTCTGCTAAAAGAGAATTAATCCTTTGTTTCAACTGACTAATTTCCTCAGATCTATCTACAGAAAAAAAAAATTCTTCATATCGTCTACTTGTTTCTTAAGGCAGACGTTTTCTTTTTCTAATGCTTCCGTGTTCTTCAAGTTTTCGACAAACTTTCTTTTTAAGGATATATACTGCTTTAGTATAACATGTGAATCTTCTAACAATTCTAAAAATTCATCTTGGAGTTCATCAAAAGTAGAAGTTACCTCCTCGTCACCTTCTTTTTCGACTACCAAACATATATTTGCTTGTGATGATGCTTCTGAATCAGAATTAGATTCGGACGAATCCAAATCTTCCTAAGTTGCATCATACTCTTTTTATTTTCTTTATTCTTTTTTGGCTTTCTTCTAAGTAATGGACATTCAGACTTGTAGTGTCCTGGTTTATTGCATTCGTAGCAAATGATAGAGGTCTTCTCGTTCTTGACTTCATCTTTGCTGTTTCCTTTTGCTTTCTTCTTCCACATTCTTCTGATCTTCCTTGATATAAAAGATAATTCATCATCGTCTTCACTTGAATCTTGTTCAGATTCACTGGTGTCATCATTCTTGATCTCTTCGATCTTTAATGCTTTTGATGATGAAGTTCTATTTCTCTAAGTCTCATTATTTTTTTTATTAGCCTTTAATGCTATCGACTTGTCTCTTATAGGTTTGTCTTCATCATCAAGCTCCACTTTATGAACCAAACAATTCTTCTAGCTTTAATTTGCTCAAGTCCTTGACTTCTTGTACTGTAGTGACTTTAGTTCTCCATCTTCTAGGTAGACTTCTAAGAATCTTCTTGACATGGTCTTGATTATCATAGATTATCTCAAGAGCTTTCAGTCTATTAACAATAGTTTGAAATCGTCTAAACATCTAATCAATAGACTCATCTTCTTTCATTTTAAACAGCTCATACTGATGTACAAGAATGCTGATCTTGGACTCTTTCACCTGGTTTGTGCCTTCATGTTCGATGGATAAGGTGTCCCACATCTTCTTCACAGTTTTGCATCCATGAACTTTGTCATATTCGCTTCGGCTTAAAACACAACTCAAAAAGAACTTGGCATTTGAGTTTAGTTGAAATCTCGCTTCGTGATCGACTGACCATCTGGTACAAGGAATAGTATTTCCTTCATCATCTACTAGTACTATGGTCCATTCTCGATTATATCTCAAAGATCAACATGTGTGGATTCGATGAAGAGTCGCATCCTGTGCTTCCAATAACGATAGTCCTCACCATAGAATGCAGGAGGGCTTGTGACGAAGGCACCTTCAGCTATAAAAACATGTGATTTTTCCATGAATCTTTTTCCTAACTGTGTAAAGGTGATTCTTGGAAACCGAGCTTTGATACCAATTGAAGTAAATCATACGTTAATATAGAACTCACGTATAATATACGAAGTACACAAGAAGGGGGGAGGGTTTGAAATCTGTAATCTTTTTGTGAATACACAAAACCTTTGATATTTCTTGAAAAAGAAACTTTTTCAAGTATTAAATGAATACCAAAAATTTACTTAGTTAAATCGCAAATAACTTGTATAAACTTGTATAAGAACAAAAGTATTTAAGAGTAAAGAGTTAGAACATAGACCATGCGATTTTTATACCGG
This sequence comes from Erythroxylum cataractarum, assembly GCA_024703695.1. Lineage (NCBI taxonomy): Eukaryota > Viridiplantae > Streptophyta > Magnoliopsida > Malpighiales > Erythroxylaceae > Erythroxylum > Erythroxylum cataractarum. The sequence goes on from JANJEY010000005.1 coordinate 48,206,138, forward strand.
TTCATCCCAAACCTTAGACTACGTCCAGTCCTCAGATTCCTTATGAGTTTTCACTATACTTTGTCAAATTTACAAGTATTCTTTCCTCCCTTCCAGAGTCTCTTCAGGTCTCTTACACTAAGTATTCTTTCAGCTATCTTGGCCTCTCCAGGCTCTCAGCCTTTTCTTTCTCTCACTAAAAAGATAATGTGAGTTTTTGTTACAGTAATGTTTGCTCTTGTATATCGCATTTTGTATACAAAATTTTTGTAAGTAATAACTTGTAAGCATAAAGATTGTTCAGTCTTCGACTACGACTAATATTTATAGCCTAAGTCTCCAACCGCTTCTTGAATCTTGATAACTATTTCTTGCTTTTTGCTTCTTGTTTCTTGTAGAAATCGTTATTCAGTTGAGTTCTGTAACTAACTCAAACTGCTTCTTCTTAGTGAACTTCTTCTCAATGAACTTCTTATTAGTTTTCGAAACTTCTTCTTAGTCTTCAAAACTTCTTCTTAGTCTTCGAACTTCTTCTTAATGAACTTCTTCTTAGTGAACTTCTTAGTCTTCGAACTTCTTCTTAGTCTTCGAAACTTCTTCTTAGTGAACTTCTTAATCTTCGAAACTTCTTCTGTGTTTTTGCACTACACACTTAACACACTCATCAGAATAGTTCAATTATTTCAAATATTATCATTATTTGATTATCAACAAAATTATTAATCGTGAAGTCATTTTGACTTAACAGGAAGAGGTATACATTCTCTTTCAAATTGATTTCCAATTCCTCGTTCCTAAACATAAGTGACATCTACTCCTTTTTCCTTCAACTCTCCTTAATTTTATCTCAAGCTTGTATATGTACCAATGCTACTAAAGGTTTTCTTGCTTTAAACCTTTGACTTACTAACTATGTAAATGTACCTATCATTAGTAGTTAATATAACATTGAATAGGGGTCAAATCCCTGTATTGGAAAGCGTAACACTATTAATTAATCTAAAGATAATAAATGAAAAGATGACTTTTACGGATTTTAAATAACGAAATATAAAATAAAGCTAAAACTTAGACAATAGCCAAGGAAATAAATGATAAGATAATTTATTAAAAGAAAATCAAAAGAAAATTTAGTCAAATAATCATATTGAGATGAGTATTTCCTCCATTAGTACTTTTAATTTTATGATTCAATTAACCTATATTAGATATATTCTCTAGAATGTAAAGATCTCCTCGACATTGAAGTTGTACTCTCTTAAAGCTATAACCATCTACTCTCTGATTAGTAACATGTATCTCTACTACTGCCAACAACCCTTTGAATGCTCTAAGCTTTATGAAATCTTATGAAAGGATTCACCCTAAATCCAAGAAGGTCATGTAGGCGTCTCTTGAGCAACCCCTTCTACCTAAGCCATAGTTCAATCATATCATATGCAGGCTCTTTTAAGTTGTCGACAAGTAAATTTAAAATACATTTAGACGTTGATATAAACAAATCAACATTAAGACCAATACAAAGCACCTTAAAAAATATTTCACATCAAAAGTCAAATCAAATCAATCTATACAAAAAAATAAGTAAATGAGATCTTCCTATTTAAACACAAAAAGTATTTAGGTACAAAGTATGTTTAAAAAACTGGAATCAAACGGCAAAAATTGAGAAGTCATGAATAAAGGTAAAAGCATACCCAATTCTATAATCTGCTTGGTTTATTGAGATGATATCTAAATCTTTTTTTTTCCAAAGAAATGCACCTTAAAATTGAGTTTCTAATATGTGTTTTCTAAAAAAAATTAGTTCATATAATGCTTCGCTTAAGACATTATATAGAGAACGAGCATGGCCTAGATCGTGAGCTTTAGTATTTTCTTCTATGAGATAGACACAATCTCTGGCACAACTGTGTCACTATTTCTATTGTATAATGTTTGTATTTATAGTTAAAATTATTAGCAAATACTTAAGCATAGACTCATTAAACACTCTAAACTCTTTTTTTTTTTAATTACGAAAACACTATCCTACTATTACAAAATCATAAAGCTTTAAGATAGATCTAAATATTCAAGTGATTAGTAGAAGATATATTTTTGAAATCCATTTTAAAAATAATCTCTCTATTAATTACGAGAAAAATTGTGTACTACTGGACCTCTCCAAACTCCACATTTCAGCGAAATCTTTACTAAGTTGTTGTTATATTATTGAAATCTTTCTATAAAAAATATTAAAATTAAACTTCTTTGTGGTTTTTAAATATTTCATTATTTTGGAGATTTTAATGTCATAAGAAATAGAAGACACGTTTCTAAAAATCTCCACAATTTTCAAACTATTCCAATTTTATTTATTTAATCAATTTAATGTTCAAACAAAAATGATGCGGGTAAATGGAGGAGTAGATCACAGAATGAAGTATTCATTATTTGCTTGGCTTTATATATTGTTTCTTTAGAAAATAAAATGCATTAATTTACTTAGCACTGTATAATCAAACAGCAACCGAATAAAAATTGAATAATTATATGTATGTGAAAAAGTGAAGGAATTATTATAAGCTTTAATTGTTAGGCCGGTCAAATAAAAAAAGTAACGTCGGGATTTGGACCTGGAACGTGCACGTTTTCTTAAGTATTCTTAATTTTTAAGGAAAGTGATCGTATAAGCTTTACAGTTGAAAAGAAGGTTTTACCAATACCGCTTTGGGTTTCACGGGAGCTTTTGTGTTGTCTACTTTATTTAGTGTTTGTACGTTAGTGGATGTCACTGCTCTTAAGTCTTAACTTAATACAAAGATGGGGAATTGCATTCAAAGGTTGTTTTGGTGTGGTGTCAATTTGGCATGCCTTTGAATTCTAACAAAGAAACAAATTGTTTTCATATTTAAAGAAAAAGATAAAATATTAAAAGTAATTAATTTGAACGAACCTTTTTACCTTTGATTAATTTTCTTTTCTGTGCTATCATTCAAAGTTGAATATCATCCTACTCAATTACCTAATATCATGTTTTTTTTTTTAAATTTCAGTTGTTCTACCATCACTAATATATCACAAAATTTAAATATTCATTTTTAATTATGTCATCACTAATGATTTTATTGAAATTTTAAGAACGCAATCACGAGAGAGAATCTTCTGTCTAATATTACAGTGTCTTGTACGATTTCATGAATTTCTTTCGTGTTTAGGAAAGGTAAGAATGCATGATTTCTTGACACCTGGTGTACTGATAAAACGGGATAAACTGTGACTGAAATTGACGATCCTTTGAATGGATTCATTCACAGGTTGTCCACTTTTGCAAAAGTCCTTTAAGTGGTTTTATTTGCAAGATCAAAAGAAGAAAGAGAAAGGGAAAAGCAATGAAATTGGAAAGGGAAAAAGAGCATGTGTTGTGTCATGTGTGAGTTGAGTTCCTGCATGTTTGTACGTAGCATTAAAAAAGCCGCCAACTAGTTGTGGAGTTTCGAAAGGAAGCTGCTATGGCCAGACAAAGGTAGAGCAACCAAATAAAGGTTTAGAAAAAACCCCCACTAAAACCCCCTCTCCCATCTCCTAAAAGCAAAAGCACAAACAACTTCTCTTTCCCATTAAGAAAACCAAAGGTGTATATGCAAATGAAGATCCCACTTGCGTACTCTTCATTCACCTACTCTCTCTGTTCTCCTGCCTCCTCCCCATCAACCTTTTCCGCATATTCTCTGGTTCTACCACTAATACCACCACGTCAATGTCGTCAGAGATTGTTCTTGCCGACCCTATTGTTGAACCCATCACCAACCACCATGCCATTACATGGTCTCACACCTTTGCTGACGATGGTAGCAGAGATCATCAAGTTCATGGTGCTGATGGTCCTGAGCCCTTTGATAGTGAGAGGTTACCTCCCACGTTAGCTCGGGACATTCAGAGGTTTCTTCGTGTTGCCAATTTGGTTCAAACTGAGGAGCCTCGAATTGCTTATCTTTGTGAGCCATTACGTTCCTTGTGTCCCTCCGTGAATTGGGTTTGCTTTATGGAGTTTGGATATTAAGTTTTGATTGGTTATCTATGTTTTCTGCGTTATTTCTATCTGCTTTGTTATCTTGGTATTTTTCTTTTTGGCCTTCCCTGTGTTTCCTGCGTTGTTTCTATTTGCTCTTTTATCTTACCTTTTTTTTTTCCTTCCCTTCCAGTGTAGTGTTATTTTAAGGATGAACATCGGCTTCCAAGTAGTGTTCGGAATGTGAATCATAGGAGAATGAAACCTACCTTTGTGATGTTGATGATCATTATATTAAAATGTTTCAGTTTTAGTCTTGTTATGCACATTGTTGAAAATAACTAACAGGGGTCTTTCGGCAAATAATTGAAGTGCAAGTTTGATTGAGAATTACGAATGTCTGTAAATTTATTCTGTCATTTTCTAGAGCAGGTCGTTTTCATGCTTTTGAAATAGCTCATAACCTGGATCGCAATTCAAGTGGAAGGGGTGTTCGACAGTTTAAAACTGCTCTTCTTCAACGACTTGAATATGTAAGAACTTAATGAATCTCAGTCTGTAAGCTATACATTTCTCAGATTGAACACCATTAAGACCCTAAACTAGTTCATTCAAGAGCTGATTTGTTTGCTTGCACTGTTCTAATTACCTAATGTCTTTCATGTGCCACAGTCTTTTTCAATTCGATCAAGGTTAATTTCAAGGATTCATCGTAGCTGCTACATGCTGGCCTGTATTTTAGATAAATTTTGCTAAATACTGTTTTGCATGTGCCTGTATAAAATGGCTATATAACTTGCTGGGTTGATTCCTGGGATTTAATATGTCTTCCGTGTGTTTACTTGTCCCAAAAGTATCTTCCATGAATTGTACCAGATATTATCTGCCTGTCTATGTCGATAACGAGTATATGTTTCAAAATTCATCAGCCTCTCTGCATGACTGTTTATGCTTACATCCAACTTGAATTGATTGGAGTAATTGCAGTCATTCTGTTTAAAGTTTCTTGGGTCTCGTGTAACACATATATTTGATCTATTGGCCATAGAATCGGAAGACAAACTGTTCTTTAGCTTTAAGAGGCAAAAGGACAAAATTTCAAGCTTTGCTTCTAAAGTCTTGTTGTCATATTAGCATGCTTTATCTGAACGTGCTCCTAGAAATGATCCTTTAACTAAGTTGCTCTTCACTGTTTGTCACTTTCTTGTGTCAAGTTGTATCATCAATGTATTCCAAAATTGTATTGGATGGTTTTATGTAGGATGAAGACATTACGCTCAGAAGACGGAAGGAGAAAAGTGATGAACGTGAACTCAAACGAGTATATCATGCATACAGAGACTATATTATTAGAAGTGGTGGGGGGTTTGATTTGGAAAACAGGTGAATCAAACTTGTATTCTTCAGACAGCTTGGTAATATGTTTAGCATAGCCTTACTGAACTTCTGCAGTTTCCTAGCTAATCTGATTTTCTGAAATTTTTGGAACTAGCCACACAGAAAAGTTGATTAATGCACGAAGAATTGCGACAGTGCTGTTTGAAGTATTAAAGACTGTAACTGATGCTGCTGGTCCTCAGGTTATGCTTTTCACCTTTTCATTACCACATCCCTCAAATGAAAATTGGAAATTTATTCGGTCAAATTCCTTTATAGATTCTGAATTCTTTCTACATTTCATTCTTGATAGGCCCTTGCTGACAGGAACAGCATTCATGTGAAGCCCTTCTACGTACCCTATAACATTCTTCCTCTAGACCAAGGAGCTATTCAGCAAGCAATTATGCAACTACCTGAGGTCCGATGTCAGACGAATAACTTAATCCATTTTTTCTTAAACAATTTTAGTTCAGTCTGGTTCAATGATTCTGCAGAAAATTTGAAATTTTCAATTAACTTCTATTTTACAGCAATTTGTTACAGTGGTTTCCTTCTTGCCTTTACTTTCTTTTATTTCTTTCTGGGGTTTGCTATTTGTGCTTGAATACCCTGGTACAGTTGATGTCACTTGATCATTGTTTCAATTATTTGATAGAATGCAACAGTGAACATGACAAACTGGTCAAATATACAGATTAAAGCTGCTGTTGCAGCTGTCTACAACACTCGTGGTTTACCTTCTGTTGAGGACTTTATCAAAGGCAGAACTTCCATTGATTTGTTTGAGTTTCTTCAGTGTTCCTTTGGGTTTCAGGTAATTTATCTCATCTTATCTTACATTCTTTCTCTTCTTTACTTCGTTAAATATGGGATTGGTTCACTTTAAAGGACCTGAATGGCCTTTTCCTTGGCACATGAAATTAAAGATTTGAGGATAGTTATTTATGTTTCATCCATCAGGAAGGAAACATTGCCAACCAAAGGGAGCATTTGATTCTACTTATAGCTAACACACACATTAGGCAATCTTACAAGCAGTCATCCGTCTCAAAGGTTTTCTTAGTCATTTGATTCTTAATTTCTTGTTACAACACTTCTAGCTTTTGATCTTTCTTGTTCTTCATATGATATTAGTTGGGGGATGAAGCATTGGATGTACTAATGAAGAAGTTCTTCAAAAATTATACTGATTGGTGCAAGTTTTTGGGGAGAAAAAGCAACATCAGGTCTGTAAAAATGTTCCACTCATCTGTCCAAGAAATGCATATAAAAGTGATTCTGTTTCTCGCGTTTTCATTCTAGTAAAAGTATATATCATATACTGGGATGCATTAATGTTGTACTTTCTATATCATCACAAAGATATTTGTATAATTTTATGTTAATGGCTTTTAGGTTGACTGCTTCAATGCTATCTATTTTTTGATTTTGGCTCTCTTTGCAGATTGCCTTATGTTAGACAGGAAGCTCAGCAATATAAGATTCTCTATATAGGCCTTTACCTTCTTATCTGGGGGGAAGCTGCAAACTTGCGGCTCATGCCTGAGTGTTTGTGTTACATCTTCCACCATGTGAGATGAAAATCTTTTTCCGTTAGATTTGCATATGCAATTAACAGTTTCTTTATTTATTTTTTCTTTTAAATAAAGTACAATTATTAAGTCAAAGTTAGTTATTAGAACAGAGAAATTGTCAATCTAGTAATGTGCTGGTGTTTAGAGGAGTACCCCTTAATGATGAGAATGAATGGAAAAAAGAAGTTACATTATAATTAACTAATTTATTTATTTTTCTATAACTTGATATTGTGTGTTACTTCCCAAGTTATCATATCATGAAATTGAATGTAAAGCATATCTGGAAATCTTCATTTCCATCTCCTTTCAGATGGCAAATGAACTGCATGGTATGTTAACTGGTGCTGTTAGCTTGACAACTGGGGAGAAAGTCATGCCCGCATATAGGGGAGGACATGAATCTTTTCTTAACAACGTAGTTACCCCAATATACAAGGTCATACGTAAGGTAGTTTCCTAATTTCATGTATTCTTGTAAAGCATTGTATCCAGGAACTAAATTTCTTGTCAAAAATTGAAGGAGGCTGAGAAAAATAAAAGTGGGGCAGCTGAACACTCTACTTGGAGAAACTATGATGACATTAATGAGTACTTCTGGTAAGAATTGATTTTTTTTTAATTTTACTTACCTTAATGGAATTAATACCTTTAGAAAATGTCATTAAGTTTCCATTTACCTGTAGGTCTCCCGATTGTTTCCAAATAGGCTGGCCCATGCGTCTAAATCATGATTTCTTCTTTACAAAATCTTCAACTCGATCGAAAGTTAAGACTAATATAGAAGGAAAAAGGAAGAGGGAACTAAAAGAAGGAGACACCGAAATGAAAAGTGACGAGGAATTGGGGGTAACATGATCTGCATTGCTTCACAAACACTTCTCCACTCTGATTTTTCTCTATATTTTGTCAATGTTTATATATGAAATTCTTGTCTAGACCATATTGCCCTCATTTGCCTGTTGGTTTGTGATTTGTCCACATTTTCAGTCTAATGAATTTTGTATGAGTGGATTTGTTAAATTTAATATTATGAACCATTCTTAAAGCTCAGCAAATAGTTTAAGTTTTTGGTTGAATGATTTCTTGACGAACTTTGTTTTTGTCATTTGTTTTTAATCAATTACAGGTGCCTTTACCTAAGAAAATTAGTGTCTAGTCTATACTTTAGACTATTGTATTCATTTATATTTGATTTTGTCTATGGATTTGTGCTTTTGCTAGATCTCTTATTCAATAGGCTTATATGCATTAGAGAGGAGGTGATGTGAATCACCTTGCTAAATAGGTGTAGATGCCAGAGTGTAATTATGTAGTTGTTCAGAATCATGTACTTCTGAATGATAGAGTTCGGAGACAAGCAGCAAATGAATTTGTGTTTGCTTGAATCATTAGATAATCAAGAAAGGAGACTTAGCCCTGTTTGGCCTCTGCAATTAAGGATATAACCCAATAGGTCTTTTCTTTAGAATTTCTAGGTACTGAAATGGAAATCTATGATCTCATTCATTCTACGTCATTTCTGAAAAGGACAAAAGGAAGTTGTTACTTTGAAATTTATTGTTGTTTGGTTTACGAACTCATGCAATGTCTTAATGCTGCGCTTACATCAGTTAAGGTTGTTAAGCTATTTGTTTATGAACTCATGCAATGTCTTAATGATGCGCTTACATCAGTTAAGGTTGTTAAGCTATTTGTTTCAATTGGTGATACTGTTAAGCATTTATTATCCTCTCAGTGCTTGAAGCTTTCATTAGGAAGTAAAGATACAAAATACTCTTTCACTATCAAAACAAACAAAGATAGAGACCACCAGCACGAGTTAACTTGTTCATCTTAACAAACTCTATGTAACTAATGTTCCTTCTAGGATACTGTAGGAGAACTTCGAGAACCAAAATGGTTGGGGAAGACAAATTTTGTAGAGATTCGTTCATTTTGGCAGATTTTTAGGAGCTTTGACAGAATGTGGAGCTTTTTTATTCTATCCCTTCAGGTTTGGAAATGTCTCCACAGTTTGTACACCATAAATACCTTGTGATGATTCTGCTGTGTTCATATTGAGTTTTATTGCATTTACAGGCAATGATAATCATGGCTTGCCATGACTTGGGATCTCCACTTGAAATGTTTGATGCTATGATATTTGAAGACATCTTGAGCATCTTCATTACGTCAGCGATACTAAAACTTATGCAAGGTATAAACTATTTATCATTAATAGCTTAATCCATCATGTTATGGACAGGTAGCTGTAGCTGTTGAATAGTATCTATTATAGTTAACAAGATGGAAAACAACTTAAGGGTAGTGACAGGAATCTTTTGGCATGAGATATACCTTTGTTCCTGCTATTTATCAATGATATGGTTAAAAAGTTCTAATCGATGATTTCTTCTCCTTTATGCTAGTGTTTCCAGTAGTAAGTTGCTAACATTAATCCCAATGGTGAACCTCATTGATTTTCCACGCAAGGGTCAGATGTTTACTAAAACAAACTAGCATATTTTGTGGTGAAGCTCATGTGTGTATCACACGTCCTAGCGAAGAGAAATGAAGCTCATTTATGTATGTTCTGAAGCCTTTACAAAATTGCCAATGGGTTGGGTGATTATTGGATGCAAAAGTGACCTAATATGATGTCTAACTTACAAGTCCAACCCCAAAGCATAAGCAAGTCGTTGAAGCAACAGATTATGGATAAAATTCAATATCAGTAATCCATTTATGCAGTACTCATCAACTGTGATCAAATAATGATTAGTTATAGCAGTCCTTTACTATATTAGTCCCATATTGGAAAGTAGCACATTTATGCCCTTTATATATATATATATATATATATATATATATATAAAGGGCATAAAGACCCTACATGGCGTTTCTACATATGAGATATCATGCAATCAGCTACATAAGAAAGCTATTTACTTTAACACTCTCTATCTAATTCACTCTCTTCATATATGTATTCACAAGCACATTGGAGTATGTGTCAAACTAGGTAACCACAATTTGGAGATTAATCAAAATCCAAAATTTTCTTTGAATGCAGCAATTTTAGACATTGTCTTCACGTGGAAAGCCAGATTGACAATGGATATCTTTGAGAAAAGGAAACAAGTACTGAAGTTGGTTGTTGCGGTCATATGGACTGTAATTCTTCCTATATATTATGTTAAAACTAGAAGGAAATATACTTGTTATTCGACAAAACCTGGAAGTTGGCAAGGAGAACTGTGTTTGTCCTCCTTTATGATCGCAGTTTCAGTTTACCTTATTCTTGATGCTGTTGAGATGGTCTTATTTTTTGTTCCTGTTGTTAGCAAGTACATTGAGACCTCAAATTGGCACATGCTCAAGATTTTATCTTGGTGGACCCAAGTAAGTTGTCATAAAGCATGATACATTATAGTCAATATGATTTCCTTTGATAAATACAATTGGTCTATTCATCATGAGATTGCATGAGATGTTAGCATGGTTTGTCCATTTGAAGAAGTTGATGCTTTCGATAATCTTCTACAAATTATAACTTCATTGGGAGACATCATACTGGCCCTTCTTTAATCTTTTCTATGTACAGAGGAAGAAGTTATTTTCTTATTGCACTGAAGACTATTGAGTGTTCACATTCAAGGTCTTCGATTTTTGTTGTTTCAAGAAATATGAGTGCATTGCACCAGGAATTTAAAATTTTTCAGTAATGTTACATTCTAAAATTACGTTGTTATGGAAAATTTTATTAAGTTGTACTATTGAGAATCATAGTAGCATCGGGAAAAATAATAAAACTGCCAAAGGCTTAGTGTGACATTTTTTTCTAGACTTTATGCAGTATTCATAACTGTTTTGAAATTTAGTATGGATAATTCTGATATTCTTTTATCCGCTATGAATTTATGGATAGTTATGGGAACGTTTTCATCGACTAAATCATCTGCTTTATTGTTGACTAAGAGCAATAACTGTTCTCATGTAGCCAAGATTATACGTGGGACGTGGAATGCAGGAAACTCAAGTTTCAATTTTTAAGTATAGTATTTTCTCTATTCTTAATATCTTGACTGTTATCTTGTGATTTTTCATATTTATTTGTCCTAATGGTGGCTTTGCTATTACTATGTAGATACACTTTGTTTTGGATACTTGTATTATCGAGCAAATTCTTGTTCAGCTATAGTTTTGAGGTGAGCTTCTATACCTGGAACAATTGATGCACATAGGGACTATTGTGGAATTTCGGCCCACTAACATTCTTAATATTTCATTCCTGGTCATCAACAAGAAGAAATAACTCGATGCAATAATAGTTGGCATTGGGTTGATCCTTATAGCAGTGACACACAACCCTAGATTTGGATTAGGTCAATTTTGGTTTTACTAGGCATTGGAAAAAATTTGGTTAACTCACCTAAACGCTCTACATAGAAAATTGGTGTCTAAGCATCATCTTTTCAGTTATCTTTCCTACTGTGAAATGGGAAAAAAAATGACAGATGAAACAATATCAATGTAACTGTCTAATGAGTACTACTTTCTGTGCTATGAAACATAACGACTTAGAAAGCTACTTCTTATTATCACAAAAATGTATCTGCAACCTCATATTTTCCTCAACAAAGGGAGGACAATATTCCGGTTTGATTGCTTAGGATCTAAATGGTAAAGATAATAGAAAACTTTTGATGTGATTTGCTTTTGTTTCCATTTATTCTGCCAAAATTATCCTCCTGCCCAAAGTTCAAAATTAAAGTTTATCTTGTATCATTGCATGCTTAGGGCCCAGAGATTTTGTACGTCATGGCAGGTACCACTACCAAAAGGTAGTTGGAAGAAAGGAAACATTATCATGAATATGCTTTAAATGGAATATCAACTATTATCTTGCTTTTTCAGGATACACACACTTTTCCTTGTTTGTAAAGTTTGCATAGGCAGAAGTGATGATTCATGGTTTCAACTTGTAACTGTTGAACATTCTCCTTGTTAGAACAATATATAATTTCTTGTATCTCACCCATCACTTTAAGTTTTAGGATAGAATGATTTCTTGAAATTATATCAGATTCTTGTACGCTAAGAGACTTGAGTTTAAGCTGCACAGCTCTTGTTCTGGGGAATTTTTCATTTGTTGTCTTTTTCCACACTTTGTTTGAAAAAACATCGTAAAAAAATATACGATCCATTCTTAGACCTCACTTAACACCTTCAAATTTTTTGTAGTGTTTTTTCAACAATTTTATTGAACAAACTGATCATTTTTGTAACTTCTGACAAAAATTGCAGATTAAACCACTTATTGGACCAACAAGAACAATACTAAAAATTGGTGTGCAAATTTATGATTGGCATGAACTTTTTCCAAAAGGTAACTTCGTTTCTTTCTAGATTTGCTAGAACAGAGAACCTATTTGATTTCTGCAAATTTAATTGACAATCAAGTTTGTTTTTAATTTCAGTTAAGAGTAATGCAGGTGCAATTGTGGCTATATGGTCTCCAATCATAGTTGTGAGTTTCTGCATATATATGTTTGAAACTAGACAATTTTTATCACTTGTCTTGACGAGTTTCGAAAGGTAACAAGAAGAAAGAAAATGATTGTATGTTATTTGATTCTTTTCTCACAATTGCCTCAGGTTTACTTTATGGACACACAGATTTGGTATTCTGTTTTCTGTACAGTATTTGGTGGAGTATATGGCATTTTACATCATCTTGGTGAGGTAAGCTGTTTGGTTTTTTCCCCATTCAAATCTTGTGCGATCTCACCACTTCTCCTTTTTCTAGATTCGAACTTTGGGAATGCTAAGAATTAGATTTCACACTTTGCCTTCTGCATTCAATTTTCGATTAGTCCCTCCATCATTCCAAAAAGATCAAAAGAAAACAAGAAGTTTTATTCACAAGGTATGAGATTTATGATATAGTAACATGATTCTATAAAAGATTTTCTGCTTTCTTCATTCCTACAAAACTAATACATCTTCAGGAGTCTGTAAATGGATCAAACAATGTTGCCAAATTTGTTCTGGTATGGAACCAAATTATCAACACATTCAGAGCAGAAGACTTGATAAGCAATTGGTATGATCTTTCGGTGTCCTTAAGTGCCATTCCACAGGTTTTTTTTTTTTGGAAATAGTGATAACGTGTTTTCGTCAATAGGGAGTTGGATTTGATGGTGATACCCTTATCTCCAGAGTTATTTTCTGGCATGGTTCGTTGGCCTATTTTCCTCCTGGCAAATAAGGTTTCAACTTTGACTCACAAGTTTTATAAATTTTCCTGTTATATGTTCTTTGTTTTAGACAAACCTCTCTTTTTTTACTAGTTTTCAACAGCACTGAGCATTGCCCGAGATTTTGTGGGAAAGGGTGACAGTCTTTTTAAAAAGATTAAGAAAGACAAGTACATGTACTCTGCTGTGAAAGAGTGCTATGAGTCACTTAAGGATATCCTTGAAATTCTCGTTGTGGGTGATCAGGAGAAAAGGTAAGGTAGAGCCTCATTTAAAAATACCTGTTTTCAGTACAAGGTTATAGGTTGTTGACATGTTTTCTTTACATTTAACGACACAGTTTGTCTGACATTTACTTTTAATTCTGCATTGAAGTTTACCTGCCATCCTGATGTTTCCTGAATTATTTTTAGGGTAATTTCCATTTTACTAACTGAAATTGAAGAAAGCCTCTCGAGACCAAGTCTTCTCGAGGATTTGAAACTGAGTGAGCTTCCAGCTTTACAAGCTAAATGTAAAGAGTTACTCGAACTTCTGGTAAAAATGAATGATGCAAAAACTAAAGTTTATGATGCATTGACAGTTATTTATATGTACTTAATCATGTGTGACTTCTTATATATCATTAAAGGTTGAAGGAAGTGAAAGCCACCGTGACAATGTCGTGAGAGTTCTTCAAGACATGTTTGAGATTGTAACAATAGATATTATGAGAAATAGTTCTAGGTTGGTACAATCATACTATATTTTCTTTTGATATTCTGTTCTAACTGGTTAAGATCAATCCAAAATCTTCACTTTATCAGTTCTGACTTTCTGCATCATTCTGATTTGTTTCTCACTGTTTTTTTTTTTTCAACCATGTGCAGGACATTGGATCTGTTTTACTCTTCCCAACATATAGAAGAAAATTTCATGTATTTCAATAGAAATATTCGACCACAATTATTTGAATCAACTGGTGACAAGAACTCAATCCATTTCCCATTGCCAGATAGTGATCCTCTCAAAGAACAGGTGAGTTTTTCCTTTGACATTCCCTCTCTTTCAATTCTTCTTAATCATATTTGTATCCTCTAATTCCTCACTAGGAAATATGATTTCACCATCTCTACTCAAAATCTTAGATAGGAGGCCCATCTGGGTTGTTGATTAGGTAAACGGTTTCTGCAAGATAGAGCCTACATGCTGTACCGTTTCATTTGTCCATCAAGAGGCAAATTGGGTATTTTGTTTTCAATCCCCATGGGATTGAACTTAATTCCACGTTGAGAATTCTTAAATTGTTAAAGACTTGGCTGTTTCTTTAAGAGAGGGACATAGGTGAATGCATGCACCAATGTTCTAGAATTCCTATGATAAGAAACTGTTGGAACTCTTTTGTATAATTTATGAGCAAGAAACTGATCCAGATAGTGAGTGAGCTGCTTCAAATTTTGCATGGCAGATTAAGCGTCTGCTTTTGATACTTACTGTTAAAGATAAGGCGATGGACATACCGGAGAATTTGGAGGCTCGAAGGCGTATTTCATTCTTTGCAACTTCATTGTTTACTGATATGCCAATTGCTCCCGAAGTACGCAATATGCTATCTTTCAGGTTGAGCTCTCGTGTCTACCATATATCATATATATACTTTTATTTTAGTATTTATCACCACGTTTTGATTTGAGTAATTCAACTTTCAATGAAATTTGATATACTTATCTAAGTTTTGAACCATTGTGGAAAAGAAAGTTGCTTTTGAACTGTTTCAAAACTTAGATCAGTCATCGGGTGTTCCATGTTGAAAACTTTTGGGACAATACTCATCTCATCAATATTAAAATTCAGTACCTATGTAATCATTTAGTCCTTATTACTTGCAGGTGATTTTGAATACTCTTTCTTTTTACTGTGTCCACCTATCTTTTTATCAATATATCTGTTCTGGAAGTCCTCTGGGGAAATATGGAATGAACAGAAAGAGAAATTTCAGTTTATTCGGCTTGATAAATGTCGTTACCCATCAAATATTTATTTCAGTTTGTGCTGTACTTCCTAAGTGGATATGGATGGATAAATCGGTCCTACAATCTTGCTTAAGTTTCACAGAGATATATTATAAGATTCTCACTATAGGGTCTAAAATCAACAAAAGGATTTTAAAAGGTCTTTATCTGGACATAGTTCTTTTACATCTTTTAGTCCCAAGCCCATTCTTGCTTTATGCTTGCTTGAAAATATTGTTCAGGAAGTGAAACAGTGATCAAAGTCTCGGGTACTTTACTGGAACTGGAGCTAAAGTTTTGAGAGTCTGCATATAACCTTTCCATTTCATAGAAAGTCACAAGGTCACTTTTAAGTAATATTTGTTTTTCTTGAATTTTTGTATCACCGGTGTCCTTAGATTGCAGAAACTTCCATTTTGACATTTTTAGAATTGGTAATATACTCATTTATTCAAGGAGATTATAAAATTGATTCTAGAACAATCCCAATGCGTACTGTATATATGAACAATGATTTTCATGGAGAAATAACTGGGCTATAAACTATGCTTTATCCGTTATACAGTGTTCTAACACCTCACTTCATGGAAGATATTAAGTACTCAATGAAGGAACTTCATTCAAGCAAAGAAGAAGTTTCTATATTGTTTTATATGAAGAAAATATATCCTGGTAAGAGGGCAGGAATCCTTTCTAAGTTTTTACTGTTGGAGGCAAGCTGTAGAATGTTTGATTTTCTTTGTTACCTCTTAGATGAATGGAAAAACTTTTTGGAGAGGATGGGGTGTGAAGAACTAGATGGATTTGACAATGAAAGCAATAATGAACTGCTGAGAGATTGGGCCTCTTTCCGAGGTCAAACACTAAGCAGAACAGGTGACTCAAAGGACTACCTTTCGACCAATATGCAATACAATGCAGTCATGCAGAATATGATCTCCAAGTTTGTTTTTCTTGGTTTTGGCAGTTAGAGGAATTATGTACTACAGAGAAGCCTTACGAATTCAAGCATTTTTGGATATGGCTGAAGATGAAGGTCAGTAATTTTAGATATAGGTTTTATGGGCCCTCAGGCCATGTTCTATCTAAAATTTCCATTATAATGTTTGTGTTAAGTTGGGGGAAAATTTTTTTTTTTGACCAGATATTCTTGAGGGATATGATGCTGCTGAAAGAAATAATCGTGCATTGTTTGCCCAGATAGATGCACTATCTGACATGAAATTCACTTATATCATTTCCTGGCAAGCTTTTGGATCACGAAAATCATCAGGAGATCCCCATGCAAAGGATGTACTTGAGTTATTGACGAGGTATCCTTTCCTGGAGAAAGAAATAGCTGTAGTAGTTAAATACTAAAGTTGACAACCATTGATTACTTTGTGTGTAGGTATCCATCTGTACGTGTTGCTTATGTTGAGGAGAAAGAAGTGATCGTGAATACTGAGCCTCAAAAAGTGTATTCTTCCATATTGGTTAAAGGTGTCAATGGTTATGATCAGGTAATAGTGTTTGGATTGTGCTACTTGGTTCTTAGATTTTTGACATCGAAACATTTGAGATCAGGAAAATTCATTTGCACGTATCTTGGTTGATTCAAAGAACATGACTCTTTAATTGGTTATCTTTGATACTTTTCAACAAACACAATGTGTTTCATCTATGATTTTAGATGGACAATTTAAGTCAAATGAACTTAAAGTCATTTAGTAAAGTAACAAAAAGGCAAAAGCGCTTAGAGTTTATAAATGAAATAAACGAGGGCAGATTAGTCAACCATAAACTTTAATTTAGTGGGATGAAGACTGGGAATTGAAGTCTTTATGCTAGGTTTTCTTTATTAGGTAGGAAATAGTAATAACTTAGATATATTGTTCTAGTTTGTTTAAGGCTTAAGCTTATTTAAGAATGAAGAATCCTTACTAGGATAGAAAAAATATTTTAATATTTTGGAGCCCTTTCCAACTAGAATAAGTATTTTAAGAACTATATATATGTGTGTACTTAATCCTTGAATAACAAGTCTTGTGTGTACTTAATCCTTCAGTAACAAGTCATCATGAATTTTTCTACAAATTTTTATTTAAAAGGTGATATACTTTATTCTAAGAGTGACTCTTAAAACTTATGAGTAATTCCTAGTTTTTTACCCTCCCTTATTTGTGTTCTTTGCCAAATTCCAGCAACTCTAACCTGAAGTTCCAGCAACCAAACCTAGATTCTATCTATATCAAACCTAAATTCCAGCCATATTATACCCTGATATCCTATCCTAAATTTCCAACAATCAAACCATAAAAGCCTAGGCATATCAAATCTGAAACTTCAGCATTCCAAGCTGAAATCTAGACCTGAAACCTGATATTCCAGCAGTCTAATTTCAGTCATTTTTTCCAAATTTTGTGAGTTTAGCCAAGTTAATATTTCTTTGTTTTGTCCTACATCGGTTTGATTTGTAAAACTTACATATCAATTTTATTTTTCTATAGGAATTCATGCCTTCATTACTTCTCATTACAAGATATTATGAGA
This sequence comes from Erythroxylum cataractarum, assembly GCA_024703695.1. NCBI lineage: Eukaryota > Viridiplantae > Streptophyta > Magnoliopsida > Malpighiales > Erythroxylaceae > Erythroxylum > Erythroxylum cataractarum. The sequence continues at coordinate 48,223,830 of JANJEY010000005.1, forward strand.
TGAGGACAGCATATTGTCTTTTGAGAGGACTTGTATTAATGATTCCAATTTTATGAAGCCATGCAAGTATTGTCACTTACATAGGCCAATGATGCAACTCCCATGCCACTAAGTTTAGTACATTATTAAAGTTACTGTACGTAAGACTTATGTTATCTTTTACAGGAAGTTTATCGTATAAAGCTTCCTGGCCCCCCCAATATTGGAGAAGGGAAACCCGAAAATCAAAATCATGCCATAGTCTTCACACGTGGTGAAGCTCTTCAAAATATTGATATGAACCAAGTACGATCATCTTCTAATAAGGATTATTCTCTAGGCTTGTATCTTAGTATACTTCTATGATGTGTGCATTCAAGTGTTATTGTGAATGGTTACAATCTTAAGCTCATGTTACGTGGTTTTACAGGATAATTATTTGGAAGAAGCTTTCAAAATGAGAAACCTCTTACAAGAATTTCTTCTGCAGCAAGGAAGACGACCTCCAACGATACTTGGATTGAGGGAACACATATTTACTGGAAGGTCAGATCAACTTTACTGAAAGATTATTGTTCCTTAAGTGGGCATGCATAGAAAATCCCTTTGAAGACTTCTAAAAATCGTAAAAAGATTCTTTGGTTCCTCTACAGCTTATTAGTAGCTATTACATTCCATGTCCATATGTGTTGGATTAGCGTGTAAAATTTCTTGTGTTTATCCATGTAGAATCTGTTCAGCCTCCATCAAGATCAAGAATTTAATGCATTCTAAAGTCCAGCCATTGCATATGGTAAAAAATAGTTGTTCAATAGCATACATGAGTTTGACACAGATTCTCAGAAGCATGAGATACCGGGAAGGAAACTATAAAGTGAAATAGGAAGTTGGCCAAGCATGGAACTATTTTTGTTTTTGGTTGGAAGAACCTGTTTTATCATATATTCTGCCAACCAACAAATTTTCCTAGTTCAAGAATACCTTGTTGTATTAGACAAACGAAATTGGAATCATTGGAAAAAGACAATTAACCATGTAAATCCTTGAAAACTGAAAATGATAGTGTTACTAATTTCTCATGGAACGTGATAATAAATCACTGATCTAAGAATTATATTGGTGTTTCAGAGAATGCACAACCATTATAACTACTAAATCATTTCACTGATGCAGTGTTTCTTCCCTAGCATGGTTCATGTCATATCAAGAGACGAGCTTTGTCACCATAGGTCAAAGGATTCTTGCTAATCCCCTCAGGTAACAGATGCCTTCTTCTTACATAAGTTATCAAATCCTGAGGCAGTTATGATGTTTTCTCCTTTTATTTGGAGTGGTTACTTAGTAAGCCATTATTGTTTATTAATGGTAGGTATGTGAAATACTTTATAGAAAACATAACATACCAAACATACCCTAAAGTGCTCCTTCCATAATGAGTAGTTCAAAGGACCCAGTGAGGTTCTTGGGAAAGTTTAGGCTCTGGCCATAATAAATCGTATCAAAGCATTACCAAAATATTAAGCAGGAGATTCTAGACTGTGAAGTAGATACTGATTGGAATTTGACTTCCTTGAAAGCGGGGTGTGTGTCTGGGATTGGTTTAGAAGGAGTTTAGTTCAATTAAACCATAACTTTTAAGTGGTCCTCAAAGTATGAAATTACTAAGGTCAGTCTGGTCTTATCTCCTTCTATTGGTTAAGTTTTGGTTTATCAAGTACCACTAAATGGTGAAGAAAGATGGTGGATATATGTTAAACAGCAAGTAATTTCGGGAATATGACATTAAATGCTTGAGTTTGTACATTTGTTGGCTGAGATGGTATGCATCATCATATGTACAGGAAGAAATGTCTTGTTTTCATTCCTGTCTCTTGTTAGCTAAAATGGTTTCCTTTTAAAACTTTTGATTTTGAGGTAAAGATAAGAATTAACTTATAGCATATTGATTGGTTTGTGTGTGTGTAATATGACCTCGAAGCCTGTCTATGTTAGCTACTTTAAAGGGTCTCAACTGTGAAATATGTCAATAATTTCTTTCCATCCGTTGTAATAAATCACATGCAGCTGGTTTTGATCTTGTAAACAGGGTGAGGTTCCACTATGGACACCCTGATGTGTTTGACAGAGTATTTCATATAACAAGAGGTGGCATAAGCAAATCATCAAAAACAATAAACTTGAGTGAGGATGTATTTGCTGGTATGGAACAGAAATTCAAAAGTTTCATTACCACATCAGATGATACTAACAACATTATACCTCTGTCCTGATGTAGGATTCAATTCTACCTTGCGACGGGGATGTATCACTTACCATGAGTATCTGCAAGTTGGAAAAGGTCGTGATGTGGGCCTAAATCAGATCTCAAAATTTGAGGCTAAAATAGCTAATGGAAACAGTGAACAGACTATAAGTCGTGACATATACCGACTTGGGCACCTGTTTGATTTTTTCAGGATGCTCTCGTGCTACTTTACAACCATTGGCTTTTATTTCAATCACCTGGTATTCATTTGTAGCATTCATTAAATCAGTCCAATGGATGCATTCAATATTCATGGATGATATTTTTTTATCAGCACTGACACTTCCTCTCTTCTATTTATTTCATTGAAAATTTGTCCTTTTCCAATCGTTAGCTGGTAATATGGGATTTTTTAAACTCAATGTGCAGGTTGCTGTAATAGGTATATATGTTTTCCTTTATGGACAGCTCTACCTTGTGTTGAGTGGGCTGCAAAAAGCACTTGTCCTTAAGGCTAGGATGCATAACATAGAATCGTTGGAAACTGCTCTTGCCTCCCAATCATTTCTTCAGCTTGGGCTTCTAACTGGCCTACCAATGGTGATGGAAATTGGACTGGAGAAAGGGTTTCTCAAAGCCCTTGAAGATTTTGTCCTCATGCAATTGCAATTAGCTGCTTTGTTTTTCACTTTCTCACTAGGAACAAAAACTCACCATTATGGTCGAACAATTTTACATGGAGGTGCAAAATACAGACCGACTGGTCGTAAGGTTGTGGTATTTCATGCCAGCTTCACTGAGAACTACAGATTATATTCACGAAGCCACTTTGTTAAAGGATTTGAACTAATTCTCCTACTGATTGTTTATGATTTGTTCAGAAGGTCCTACCAGAGCAGTATGGCATATGTTCTGATTACTTATTCCGTTTGGTTCATGTCAATCACTTGGTTGTTTGCACCATTTCTGTTTAATCCTTCAGGATTCAGTTGGGATAAAATAGTAGATGACTGGAAAGATTGGAATAAGTGGATCAGTCAGCAAGGTGGTATTGGGATTCAACAGGATAAAAGTTGGCAGTCATGGTGGAATGATGAACAGGCGCATCTTTATCGTTCTGGCCTGGCTGCTAGATCATTTGAAGTTCTTCTTTCTCTTCGGTTTTTCATGTATCAGTATGGTCTGGTCTACCACCTTGATATTTCTCAAAAGAGCAAAAATTTTGTTGTTTATGTGCTATCTTGGGTTGTACTTCTTGCTGTTTTCCTGTTGGTCAAGGTAAGCCAACTCTACCAGTTCTCTCTTCTTTCCATGTCATTAACGATAACTAGTTAATATATATCTTCTGAGAAAATGCAATCACACGCTTCAATAGTATTTAGTGTTTGATTAGACCCATTATTAGCCAATGTTCTTGTTATATGCTGCTACTCTTGATGAATTGATGCACACTTTACTTCCACAAGCACGTAGGATCCAATGTCTTAGGAAGATGGAATTGCTTCTTCTGATAGATAAACAACACGAATGGTATGATGTGCAGAAAAATAAATATTTTACCAAAGAGTTCTAAAGATTCGTACCTTGGTATTTGGTCGCTGCCCTTTTCTTCTACAGAATAGTAGTAACGTCTCTCAGATGCCTAATATTACTAGAATACTGACATTTTATTGTTATAATGTGTAGGCTGTGAACATGGGAAGGCAGCAATTCAGTGCCAAATATCACTTAGTATTCAGATTATTCAAAGCCTTCCTCTTTATTGCTGTTGTCTCCATTATAGTTACTCTGTCCCTCGTCTGTCAATTGTCTGTTAAAGACTTGGTCATATGCTGCCTAGCATTTTTGCCGACTGGGTGGGGGTTGATACTGGTAAGCTTTGAAGATGAGTCAATTGTATGCTGCTTCGCTATCCTTTCTTTTATTTCCTCTGATATGACGAGTCCATGCAGATTGCGCAAGCTGCGAGGCCAAAATTGGAGGATACAGGGCTATGGGATTTTACTCAGGTCCTTTCCAAGTCCTATGATTATGGAATGGGTGTTGTACTATTTGCTCCCATAGCTATATTAGCTTGGCTTCCAGCTATATCAGCCTTCCAGACTCGTTTTCTCTTCAACGAAGCCTTCAATAGGCATCTGCATATCCAGCCAATTCTTCCAGGAAAGAAGAAGCAGACATAGAAGTTGCTTTTGATAGCTTGTATCAAGTTTTTAGAAGTCTTTTCCAATGCAATTGTAAGGTTTGAATAATTAATGTCATGAAATTACTGTACTGTAGCTTAATCATAATCAATACTAACCATTGAGCTATAACTGAAGATAATACTATAAAAATTAGTCAAGCAAAATGCGTTCCATAAAAATATTACGGTTTCAACAGAAAAATTTAATCAACCGTTGCAAAGAAATCAAATCCTTTACTTTGGGGAAACTAATAATAATACTATTCACGCTGCAACTATCGTAGCTTGTTTATTCTGTTCATAGGTCTATGGGGATGCTTGTGAATTGCATTTGCGGGTCGATCCATTCATACAAAATAACTTCTTAATATCAATTGCAATAAATCATAAATGAAATAATATGCCAACAATATTAATTCAAGAACACTTAATTGAATCTTAATGAAATTAAACACATAATTGAATCTCAATGAAACTAAGGAAATAAAGTCATTAAAAAGTCTATTACAAAGTTCATCTAATCCAAGTACCAATAAGATTTTAGCTCATGATCCTAAGATAAAGACTAAAGGAAAAATAGAAAACTAAGAAAAATCATGATGAAATTTTTATAATCTTCATGAAATCCACTTTAGTTAATGCAAATCCAACCCAAATATGTTTCTTTGCCTGTTTTTTGTTATCTCTATCATTTTAGGCTATCAATATGTCTTTTCCTAAGCTTCCTTGAGCCTCCTACGAACCCCTTTTTACTTTCCCTAAGTTTCTCTTTGTTTTACCCATTTATAGCTCAAATTTAAGATTTTTGGAGTTGACCTAATCACTCACACGACTGGATATATGATCGCGTCCCTTAATCTTGCTTTAATATTTGATAGTCACAAAGAAACGTGGTCCTATAGAGCTTTTTTTTTGGGTACATATCCTATAGAGCTACATGGGCACCCATACAACCTTGTGGACGTAAACAAACAACCATCAAAATAACTTAAATTCTTTTTTTGTCCTAATTTTTGTCATAATTCTTCTCCTTTTTATCCATGAAGGCAAATAAGACCTAAAAACACAACATAAATAAAATAATAAGAAAATCTCAAATAAACAAGCTAATTGCATTAACTATGGGATTAGAAAATAGTCTATTTAATATTTATCAAAGTCTCCCACACTTAAACATTAATTACTTGTCCTCAAACAAATCAATTTCATTGCTTTCAACTTAAAAAGAAACAACTTTAGGAAAGCATTAAACAAAAAGGATATCCATAACTATTCTCCATTATTCATTCAATTGCAAAGTTCATTTAAATGTTAAGCATTTCATTATTTGCAACATTTATAAATCAATCTAGTTCAATCCATAATTCTTCAATTCAACTCAAGTCGCACCATTCCTCTTAATGCAGAAAGTGAACATACTAAGAAAAATGATAAAAAAAACTTTAAATGCTTTCATACCTCTTATTAGGAACAAAACACTAACTTTAATCAGTTCAAGAGCATTTAGAAACTTGTTTGAAAAGTCACATAGCCTTTTGACTGAGAGTAAACATCTTATCATGAATACCCTTAATTACTCAATTAGGTTACTATCTCAAATGACTATTAACACCGCTCTTTTACTTTAACCTTTATATTAGTATAAAGCCAACAGAGTGAAATTATTTATGCTTATTTATTCACATACTATTTTTTATGTGGGGTAATAAAAATGCTCAAAAGGGGTTCACTTTTATCTCAAAATATTTATAAATTATACATAAAGTATCATAGTACAAATCAAGTATCCATTCTCAAAATTAATGAAATAAATTGAAAGCAAATTAATTATCAAAACTTATAACAAGAATTTAGAGTTTATGTTGATTTAATAAAATAAAACTAAAATGCCAACTACTTTGGATTACCTTAAGAACACTTGTATAATAACAAACAGAATATAAATATAAATAAATATTCATATTAAAGTTTTCTCCAAACTTCATCTTGTATTCTTAATCAATTAAAAGAGTTCTATCATTTGGATTTGTAAGATTTTCTAGTGTAATAATTTGTCATCTATCTAAATATTACCACCTATTCTTAGATTGATTATTTAAAATATATATCCGATCAACTACACTCAAAATACATTAGGTTTGTTAAAACCCTACAAAATTTTATCCTAATACTAGAAGGGTCATGTAGGTCTACACTCATGTTCTTTTAATTACGTCTAGGTGTAAATGTGAATAAGATCTAAACTATTGCTTGCATATGATCAACACTAATATTAACACATATAAATCTCAAACTTAGAAGCTTTTACTGAAAAATCGATTCAAATTATATAGGTATATAATATGGTTCCATCCAATCTAGATATAAAAGTTATTATTCTAGAATCATCCTTGAAATAATGAAAACAACAGTTAAAAGGAAAAAAGAATTCATGCTAAGATATCTTTTGATGGATATCTTTCTCCTTTTATGAAAATAACTTCTTTCGAATGATTTCTATTTACTTTGTCTATTGAAAATGACTTTTAGATGTATTATCGGTGCTCTCCCTTGGTAAACAACTTTTGACCCTAGCTCTAAAAGAACAAAAGAATATCCCAATCTTCTCCATTTAGGGTTTTATATGTATTTATAGTAAAATTCAATGGTAGACATAGCTATATCTTTCTTCATATTATTCATTGCTTTTAATCTGTCCACTTACATGGGTTTAGACATACTCATGTATTCAATTGTGTTATTGACTCACTTGGATATAAATACTAGTATGCCCTTAATATTTTACATTATATTCCAATTTGAATTTTGTGCAATTATATAGGCATAGACATGCTTGTGTTCATGATTGAGTTTCTCATATTTTACTCGTCTTTATGCAACATGGCTTTCATATATCCATATATTTGGTTGTATTTTAGCTTTAGATTTTTAAGAAGAATAAAAGCTAACATATGGCCATGTGCCAACTCGCGTTTAGCTAAATTGATGTTTTCTTCATGTTCTTACCTATAAGTTATTCCCTTTCATGATTATTTCTCCCTTAATCAAATCTTCCATAATTAGCTAAAATAAGAAATAAAACCAAGATAATTTGAAAAAAAATATAACAAATACTAAGAAAATATATACATATTTCATGCACATCAATAATAAAAGTTCAATATGCAGAATTTTTTTTCATTTAAAGATGTACGAGTGTATTTACTTGGTCTATAAAGATTGAGGATCCTTAAATAGTAACAAAATTGTTTTATCAAAAAAAAATTATTCAAAATTTTAAAGATTATATTTGTCAACAATCTTTCATCTAGTGGCTTATAAATGTCCTACTAATTAACTTTACATTTAGAGTGACAAGTTAATAATCCAATCAAAGGTTAATAATATTTTGTTTAATGACCTTGATAGTTCTAATAGGTAGCATAAAGTGTGAGATCCGATATTTGTGAATGGTACTTATAATTGTTTTGAATAGTTGAAGTCTTCTTGGATTTAAGAAAAACTCATCTTTCTAACTTAAAGTTTTGTTTTAAATCCTTTAGAGAAGGGAGTGACAATATAATTTGGTAAGCGTGGTGGAACTATTTGGAGGCTAAGATATCTTATCGGTAATCATTGAAAGTGAATCTACCAAGCCTTTGTAATTGATGAGTAATGTTGTTGGAGTTAATATATACAAAGATGCTTGATTTCTTATCTGCTTATATGCTTGATAGAGAATGAAATTCCTTTAAATCTTTAAAGATTATATTAAATGGAATCAACATTACAAACATTGCATAATCGTAGTAGATCATTTGAACAAGATAAGTGAACTAGCTGTGTTGCTACTCATGTAGAATATTTACTAGCTTAAAATGACATTTTATGAATACATATATGACAATGGGTTTAAACAATTTGACAATATTTATATTCACATCCTTATAGAACTCAAAGCTTCCATAGATATGAAGCAAAACATTTTGTAAAATATTTAATTGAAACCTCTTAGGATATGCATTTACTATCCTATAAATATACATTTTATATTTCTTTTAGAAGATAATATAAATAATATCATATACTTTTTCTTTTAACTTGATTTTACTTTTCAACACTACAGAACTTATTTATTAAGGATATATTTAAGTTTCAACATTTATTTATATGATTTTAATTATTCCAAGTAGTGTTAGAGTAGGAAGACTATCCCTAATTTAATAGAAATTAATATAAATGTTGTACACCTATAATTCTTATGACAAAATTCAAGGAGTTGAGACATCTTTATTTCTCATATAAGACCAATAGGTTGCATTGAGTCCTTTTAAGAAATATATGCATCACATAATTTAGCATTTAGAACAACAGTTTGAAGAAATTGAAAATCCCTAAAAACTTTAAACATAGATGTCAAGAAAGACTGGTATAATAAAATCTCACATACTAAAGAAGATTTTTTTAACATGGGTGTAGACAATTAATTCTAATAAAGGATTTGAATGAGGATGATGAATCTTCTAGTATAGAGACATTAATAAATTCAAAAGGTAAATATTCCTTTCTTTAGGTAATGCCTTTTAGATTGAAATGCATAAATAGACAATTTTTTTTAATTATGTTTAGATTTTAAAGGAAAACATGTAAAACTTTTTGGACGCACATTAAACAATTAAAGATCTATATGTATTACATTCCACAAGCAATTATGAGATTAAAGCATCGTTTAGGATCTATTACACGATAAATAAACTATTATAAGGATTTTTTATTCCTCTTAATTATTGATGGATTTTGTTTTGATAGTATCAAAGATGTTATTAGGTTTAGAAATATACATGAGGGTACAATATAAAACTTATATGTATAGTAGAGAGGAACGACCTAAGGGAGACCAAAAATTTTCTAAATATTTAAAGGTTATAAAGATAATTATCAAATAGAAATAGGGATTAAGGTATTAAGAATGTTACTTGTTAGCCCCAATTTTTTTTTATGTAATTAAGCATGATTAGAGTAATTAAGTAAATTATGTTAACATTAATTAACTTGACATTGATTAATATGAGTTAGCATTAAAGAGTTAGGTGTTAAGAGTTAATGGAATTTAATGAATTAGTTGGGTTTTAATGAGGTAGGAAAGAAAAAGAAAGATAAAATGGGCTTAAAGATAATTGGGCCTAAGTAAGTTGTAGGATAAAGAGAAAGTAAGGAGGATGTAGGAAAAATGAAAGAAGAAGGAATTAAATGAAGGCTTGGGCCTTTTGGGCTTAAGTGATTTTAAAGAAGAGTATAAAAGGGGAGGAGATAAGTGATTTTTAGTAGGAAAAGAAGAGAATTTCGAAAATTTGAGGGAGAGAGGAGAGAAGTGTCGTGAAAGGGAGAAAGGAAGAAGAGAAAGAAGAGGCTTGCTAGGGTTTTGGCATTTCCATGAAAGTAAGTGAGTTTTTGAAGAAAGTCCAAGAAGAAAAAGTGTGGAGGAGAGTCTAAGCTTCACTTTGAACCAAGAAACCACTTGGTTGGTTAAGGATTTAAGGTAAGTTCTTGGTTTAAGGTTAAGTTTTTGTTTGGGTTTTTGGTTAGAAGGATGAAGAATAAGATGGGTCTAGTGATTCTCTTATGAATTTCATGATTTAGATTTTTAGGTATTTCAATTTCTAAACCCTATGTTGATATGGGGTTATTTTCTTGTTATGCTTGAAGGAGGACAAGAAAGAGGAGAAGAACAAGGAGCGGAACTTCCTTAGGCAAGTTTAAGCAAGGATAAAAGGTGGGTTTCATATTTATCTTTATGTATATAAGCTACAAATGTAAATAAATGCATGACATTAATGAGCTTTGATCACTTGGTTGTTGTATTAAATGTGTGTGATGGAATGATGAATGTGAGTGTATTAAATGCTTGATAATGATTGAAACTGTCATGAAGAAACTTGTTGAATGAATATAATGAAAGACATGTACGATGTGTGAAAAGATGATTTCAAAGAAACAATGAATTGGATAAGAACAGTCCAATTTCCTTGTATGATTCATGATTGCTATGTTATGTGGGTAAGGTATTGTCCTAAGAACTGTCACGTGCACGTCGACCAAGAAGCCTTCGCCCGGCTGCCCGATTGTGGCATAGGATGATCCAACATTTTGGACTCCTCAAGATTTGCCCATATAGA
>JANJEY010000005.1:48252785-48268674 GCA_024703695.1 Erythroxylum cataractarum
ACCCTCTAATTGTACAACTCATATCTTTCAGCTCAGATATCCAAAAATTACAAAATTTATACCAATTTAAAGCTAAGTAAATAAACTACAACTTAGGTGAAGAAACCTTAGTCTAATTCGTCCTACATCAATACAGTTTATTCAATAACAATAGGATATGATTTCTGTCCCTGGTCATGCTACAACTTAAGCTATGCTGCAGTTTCATGCAAAATTTGAAAGTCTTAGAGACAGAATTAAAATTCAACTTCTTAAAGAAAGTTGTAGACTTATATCTCTAGTTTAATCTTAAATAATAATCAACTTATTTATTTTAAAATCTACATATCAAGTTATAATCAGAATACCGAAGCATGTTCATGAAAAATTTCTAGGTCATAGCATTCTAGTAGAATTCCACACTTTCATCCTGTCAATAAATTTCAATTTAATTCAGGTAGCTCTAAATTTTTATGGAGAGAAATAAAAATGTCTTAGGAATCCATTGATCTAAGTTTCAAGTGATTTGGAGTTCGGATGAAAAAGTTATAGTCAAAAGAGTTAGGGTTGTTCAATGAAATACTCTAGTTCATAACCCATACATGCAACACATCATCTTTTCTCTCTCTAGAACGCAGACCATCTTCTCCAGCGAAAACCCATTTTTTCCTCCACTTTTTGACTTTTAAACTTCATATCTACTACATCCATTACATAAAACAACTTTGCTACTCTCCATTCAACTCAACAACTCACAACAAATCAAAAATCTAAGGTTTATACTTAATCATCCAAATCAGAAATCTCACCTTCACTTTCTGCATATTTTCATTTTGCCTCTATTACTAAAACTCTTCTTCCAAAAACTCTTCTTCCAACAACAACCACACATGTATCGATCTACAAGCATGAAAACATACACCATTCATGCGTGCATCTATTAAAACATTAATGTAACTTACTTGGTTTATACTTCAGCAAAATTCTAGAAATAGGGAGAGCAAATAAGAAGGATGATGGTGTAGATGGTTTTGATGAAATCAAGGAAAACAGCTGCAGAAACATTTCTTTTTAATACCTAGGTGTTTCATTAGTGCTTTAACACACGTCTCCAACGCATGTCTTCCACTTGTCCACTAGATAAGCTACCATTTGTCTCATAGCTATAGATCCACATGTCACACATGATTTTATCCATTTGTCACTCTATAATTTGTCCATTTGTCAATTAATTTCTAATACAATTGTCACAATTCTATTTATCCTTTATTTCAACATTTTTCTAGTCTAAAATACCTCAATTTTTTATAAATTTCTAAACTATCTTAAATGTCTCCAAAAATGCCGAATAAATTCTAATACACACCAAATTTAATTTTCAAGATAATTAATCCATAATTCACCAAAAATTCTGAAATAATAACTATTATCACCTAATAAATTTTCAACTCAAAATAATTCACCAAAAATTTCAAAATATCCAAAATATACCAAAATTGCCAAATCACAATTAATATACTCCTATTTAATCCAAAATTTCCACTTATAAATCAAATTTACCTAAAAATGTCAATTAATGCATGTACAATCGTATGAATGTGCAAAATAAATGTGTATGTCACACTTAACTTATGCATGACGTGAATTTTCCTAATTTCATAATATTTTCTCATAAATTACCATTCTAGCCTTAACATGGGTATCGGGATGTTACAATAGATATGAATAATATATATTTTATTTTGTGCATTAATTAGGAATAAGTTTAATAAGATATTATTATGTGAGATATGTTGTGAAATATGGGATATTAAGGCACACATAAAGTAACATGGAACAAATTGAGCAAATATGAATTGTTATAAATGGAGCACAATGAATCCATTTCTAACATATATGCACACTTTATTTATATCATTCATGTTCTTAAGAATCTTGGTAACATATAATAATAATCATGAATTTTTGAGACATTTGCTAGATAGGATAAAAAGTGACAATCATACAAGAAGCAAAATATTTAAGTATATTGTTATTAAAAACAACTAGTAAAATCACTCATCTTCCACAAAATGCAACAAAAATGGATCTAATAAGGAAGGGCATAATATTTAGCATCTTTAAAGATGATAAAAGTAATGAAGGAGAGAGCCCAGCCAATAAAAATGATAAGGATAGTATATAACTCACTATAACGAAATTCAAGAAGTTTATGACAAAGAAGCTCTCAAAAAATAAGAGAACTAAAAGAGGGTAAGTGTAGGCTTTAAATAAAGCCTAGCATCTTTTATTATGAGTGTAAGAAGTAGGACCATACAAATTATCAATGTCCCCTTCTTAATGATGAGAGAAATGAAAAGAAGAAGAAGAAGAAGAAGAAGAAGAGAGATTACCAAAACAAAAAATTGAAAGCCAATTAAGATGACACTATATTAGGTAATTAATTAAAATGTATAGATTATAACAAGTAATATAATGATTAATATGGTATAATTCCTATGAGGAGGTATCAATTATCAATATTTATCTACTTAACTACTTAGGTTGGCAAGTTAATTTTAGATTTTATTTGATAAAACTATCCTACTTAAGGATGGAATTTTATGCTCAGCCCAAAATGACATAGCTTAAAGTCAATGGACCTAGCTCGTGTTGATTAAGTTCGAGCTTAGGAAGGTTAGGTTAGCCCTACCCAAATATCTTGAGCTAGTTCAAATCCCTCTCTTAAACTTTTTTAATGTAGGGAAAATAGGGGTGTAAAAAGAAAAAAGTGAAGTGTGTCACCATAGAAGGGAAACTATAATTGGTATGTCCAATAATGAAGAAAGAGAAAAATCATCAAAAGTCTTCACATATGTTAAGCAAGGGCATTGGTATCAAAGTTTTAATTGTTTAACCAATCAAAGTAAAGAATGATGTAATCATTTGTTCTCACATTGATCTTTATGCATATAGTTATTCGTATACATACGTAGGTGGAGAAAGATACAAATCAAATTTATAGATAAATATGGCTTTTTGAATTGACCTTTTTGCTTTTCTTTATTAGAACTTTGCTTATTTATAAAACCTTTAAATCATATTATACATTTGGTCCATATCAATATTAGAGCTACATTTAGTTATCAGTGTACCCTTTTGATGTTGGAAATAAGGAAATGGGTGATATTGAAAACTAGGATCATTGTTAATCATTGATAAAACTTATGATGCATGAATTAAATGAGAACTTGCTATTCTTTATTGTTTTGAAATAAGGGGATCTTACACAAAAAGGATCTTATCCCTTTTAGACTCTTACTATTACCAAATATTTGTCATCATCAGAAAAAGAAATAAGCGAGATTTCAACTCAAACTTATGATGATTGTAAAATATATTAGTATTAATAATTTTACCTTTTGTGATAATAGTCATTTTAAGTTATTGAAGAATCAAGTTATAATGAAGAATCAATGTAATGTGCTCTAATGAGCCAAGAGATGCATCAAAAAGAAAATTGAAGAAAGTAGAGTCTACAGAATAAATGAAGCCATAACATAATAGTCAAGTCAAATATATGAGTTTCAAGTTGATTTAAGTGAAAAAAAAAACAAGTCAAGTGAATATAAGGAAGAATCAATACATTTATATATAACCAATCAATATAATCTTCTTTGTAATCATATCTTGGTCATTTCAATATTTTATTAAGTATAAAAAAAATCACATTTAGGGAATAAACCATATACTTTGTAAAATTCTAAAGGATATTTAATTTGGTTTTTAAAGATTTAATCTTCAACATACTCTTAAAAAACATTTCAATTGTAATTGTGTCAAGTATGTCAAAAAGAAAGCATTTTGATCTTTGAAAAACTTGTTTTCTTACGAATTAAGTTGATTATTTGTGGATTAGATCAAAATAAAGTAGGGTTTTGATGAAAAAGTGTGATGTATTTTTAGTTAGACATCCATCAACCCATATGTAAGTTAGGATGACTCAACCCTTTAGAAAGGGAAAGTTTGTCTAGAGAGTTTATAACTGATTTCACCAAGACATTCGTTAAGATATCACTTGACTAGTTTGTAAGATCTATTGATTGATATAATAGTCAAGGTAGCCAATATCATTAGAACTAGTATTCTAACAACTAGTTTTTGACTCTTAATGAATTTGTCTGTTAGAGTTTGGTTTGACAACTCATAATGGAGTTATTGGACGATATTTTTGCACTTGATGATCTTGTATAAGTTATTGCAAAAGTTGTGAGTGCATTCATATGTGTGTGAATATGAAATGAGCTTTCAACGCATCATTTGAGCCAAGAGAGAAGTTTTGAGCTATAATTGTATAATTGTAAGATCAATTAAATTGGCTACTGAATTATAAGTCAAAGTTTTTAACCCATTAAAGAAAGAATTAGTGACTTCTCAAATGGAACTTGGAGAGTTAAGTCAATGGTTATTAATCATTATAAACTAGTTGTGTTTTCTCGTCCCTACTCTTTTACATTTCATATTATATATTTTGATTATAATTGAGATTTTTATACTATTTCAATTACGTGTTATATATTTTAAATGAAATTCATTCAAGTAAAACCCTTACTATTAGAATTTACATCTATTTAAACATATTAAGTGTTTGATAAATCCGCAAAGGGTGATATAATTGAAAACATATAATTCATTTCATTTTAGTATTTGTCTAGGGACCACCAAAAAGAAATATGATGACATAATTAATTTAAAAAATTCTAACTATTTAACTTCATTATGTTGTTTATGATTCATTTCTTTTTAAAATAATTAATATTTTCAATTTTAGTTGATATTAGTTTTATTATCAAGAATTCACTTTGTTAATTAAGGATATTGGGTTAGTAAATTAAGATATTTATTTTTTTAATTTACATATGCAATTACAGCTATTTTATTTCATGAAGAATATATGTTATTTGTATTGAATGCTTGTAAAATTTCTAGTCACCTTCCGTATGACTCAAATTGATGAATTTGATTGACAATAATAACATATTCTACAAAAATGAATTAGATAAAATGATGCGTAAATGCAATTCATGTAATTTTATTTAACTAAATAGGTTTTATTTTTTGAAAAAACAAAAATTAAAGAAGCATAGATGAAAACTATGACGTGTTTTTTTTAATAGTTTTTTATTTTTATTTTTATTGTAATTACTTGAGGGATTATAACGCTGCATTAGCTTTACGTATACTTAATACTAATTATTCATTTCTCAATGAAACCAACTTATCCAACAACTTTCTTCCAACGCACGAGGAACAACGTACA
Organism: Erythroxylum cataractarum; assembly: GCA_024703695.1. Lineage (NCBI taxonomy): Eukaryota > Viridiplantae > Streptophyta > Magnoliopsida > Malpighiales > Erythroxylaceae > Erythroxylum > Erythroxylum cataractarum. Next base: position 48,258,064 of record JANJEY010000005.1, read on the forward strand.
TTTCAAGAATTATTAGCCGTCACACTATAACAGCTGCTTTTCCACCGACGCCAATCAAACTTGCTGTTGCTTCTTAATATTAATTTTCTTAGCCAACCCGTCCGTGAACTTGATCGTATAATAAATTAACAATCAAATACCTTGAATATTAATCTACTGGAACTCAAATACTTGGAACATCAATCCCAACATTATCACTCCACTAAACTCTCCACCTGTGTTCAAGTTTCTAGACAGCTTACACCAAATTTATACATCACAAGACAATATCAAAACACATAAAAATACAAGAACGTCTTACCACCAACATTTAACGGCAACGTTGAAGAAAAATAAAGTGCTCATGGATCTTGGCGAAGACAATTTCAAGATGCCCATGCTCCATTTCCGCTGCAATGCTCCAAGGCGCATGTATGGTTCATATGTATGCAACAAAAAGGTAAGAACTCACACTTCCTATCCTGATGGTTGGTTAATATCCCCTAGTGTCACATGACCTCAAATAGCCGCCTGTGTTCCACAATATTTGACAGTACAGTCCTCATTTTCTCTACAGAAATAGGTTTCAGTATAACCCCATCCAAACCAACCCTCATGCAGGTTTCCTTAGTCAGTTTGTCAGTGTTTCCAGTAAGGGCTACTATGAATGGCCTTTCATGACAGTTTGTAAACTTTTCTCGTATTCTGACAGCAACTTCAAACCCATCAGGCATAAGCACATCCATAAATACCACCTTGTGGTCTTGAGAAACGACTCGCAAACACTCATCACTTGAGCTAACAGCTGTTACATTACACCTCAGATGCACAAGAAGTCCCCTGGTCACCATTCTGCTGACCCTGTAAACACCAAACAAACCTAGCGTTGAAACACTCAAGTCCCACGTCGGAAATGGACAAAAGATCAGAATAGTTTATATTCAAAACAGGATTTATAACTAAATTTTTTATGTTCTAAGTTGAGTTTTAATAGGAAATGTGACTGTTTGTTGAATAAAGAATTTAATTCTAAAACGGAATTAAATTTTGCCCCACTGGCTTCCAGAAGTGAGGAATAAGAATGTCCAATGTGGAGAGAGAGTGCTAAAAGCTTAATATAATTCCCAAATCGCAAATAGACTGTGGAGGCAGAGTGTTGAAGCTTAACATATTTCACAAAAATCACAAATGGACGATTGTTATAGTTCGAAGTTCAGCTGAAGAAGAGGTAGGATAAGACGATGAATGAAGTCCGAAGAATAACGATGAAACGGTGATGAAGTGCAGATAAGTGTCCATTCACTCTTGCTTGCCCAACTCTTCTTTCCTCCCTTTGGTCCCTATAGGTGCAGTTGTTGCTCTCCACCTCATTGTTCTTACAGGCCCCTTCAGCTCCCATAAAATCTCCTCTAGCTGTGAGTTCAAGGACTTTTTGCTGATCTCTTGGTTGTCCACCGTAGCCAACCTTGTTGCATATTTCTCATAAACACATCCATTCAGCTTGACAATTCTACAAAGTCGTCCATGACACCAGGCTCTGATATCAAATCGATATTTGATTGTGCAGAATCTAGTGACGGGAGGACTCACATGGAAATCTTCTTTTTCTCTTACTGGAGTTCTTCCCCTTCGTAGGAACTAAGGTTGCTGATTAGAAAACTGGTCTCTGACAAGCTTTCTGTCAACTGTTCTTTTAGGAAAAATCTAATATTCATCCTAATTCCCTTTAAATTTTACCATTTTTGATACAACCTCCACATCTAAATAGAAATTTATAATGGTTGTCCCTTCAAGCAATTATTTGGATTAAAAAAGATTTATACTCGATTAAAAGAACTAAAAAGCCAAGAACTTAATTGAAAATTTTCTGAACATCTTTTATCAATACTCCTACAAGGAAATAGATAGAAGAAAAATATATGGTAAAAGTTGTAGGCTTATGATTCGATGCCAATTTACCAGGCAAGTCTGGGGTCGGATGCAGGTTATTCTCAACATTCACAGATTAGTGGACTCTTGCAGTGAAAGGATTACTTGGTTGGGGAAACTTAAGAGTGCACAGTGCAGCTGATCTCAAAGCCATTAAGTTTTTTTTTGAAACAAAGGCAATATCAATAGCATTAATCAAAGAGTTAGGGGTGAAACCCAACTACACCGGCTAGAAGGAGCATAACTGCAGAATCTTTAGACAATAAAGCCGAAGCATTGAATTGGTTTTTCATGACATTTTCTTCCATTGCAGATTGGCCATGTTAGCAAGAGGAATAGCAACAAAGCTGTCAAGTAGTACGAAAAGAAGATGGGGATTGGAGTAATATTGGTTATGTGGTCTCACAAGTATCCCTTAGTTTTCAAGTTGTAGATGATTACTGGGAACCACAACTCAATGTAATCTAGACCTTTTGGATTAGCCTCGACCTTTTGTACTCTAGATTATAAATATTTAATCAATGCAATCTTTAATTTTCAAAAAAAGTTCATAAAAAATTCAAGATATCTTCTTATTATTAATGTTGAGTACACACATATATATAGAAAATTTAGTAGAATCCTTTTCCAAGTAAGAAAAGGTTTCCTAACTAAAATATCCAAAATAAAATTGAAGCCTATTCTTAAAGAAGTTTAATTTCTAAACAACTAGGATAACAAAACTATACCTAAGATAACATATATAACTTATGAACACTTCTTCTCTACTAAAAATCCTAAAATAAACTAGATTTTAGTCATTGTTGTCTTTGTTGTCACCTTAACTCTTCACCCCACTAAATTAAAGCTTGCAGTTGACTAATTCCCACTTTAATTTCTTTTATAAACTCTAAGCTCTTTTGCATCACAATGCCTGTTAAATTTGAGGAATCAAAACCAAAATATGAATTTTCAATAAATACTTACACTTGCATTGCGTGTTGTTCATTAATATAAGTCCATCTTGCCAAAATATGAATTTCCAATAGATATTTACACTCGCATTGTGTGTTGTTCATTAATATAAGTCCCTTCATCTTGCTTATTAGCACCTTTTCCATGTTCAACATCAAGTATACAATATAGGTTTGCAAAACTATTTTTGTTGAAGTTGACTTTTAGGGAATGAATTTTAAGGTTGTCTAGCTTCTCTAGAAAATGTTCGGCCCTAACTGACTCACTCTATAACCCGACTCAACAAATCACTTTCCCTGTCTAGTCTAAATCTTAAAAAGTCTTCATTCCAATCTCATCTTCTATCAAGTCCCGTGGTAGTAGTGTAATTCCACTGGGCGATGTGCTTATCTTGTGTGATAACACTATAGAGCGAGTGCGCTTCTAGCAGGCAGTTGCATGACAACACTACAAAGAAAGCGTCACTTTCGTGTAACATGCTATGGTCTCAATGCCCTTATGAGGTATGATGATTTTAACGCGCTCTAAGCCTAGCCCGTGCAAGGTTAGGAAGATTGGCTGCAATCTAAGCAGCACCACCCACCCTACCCAACCCCCTATAGGTGGCCATCTGTGAAAGATGATTGCTACTAGCCCTTGTCTTGGAAAAGAACTTGAACTAAAAGGGACTGCTTCAAAACAAACTTCCTCACTGCATCGCCCGCAAAGAAAGCAATTTAGGGATAGGAATAGACGGAATCAGGCTAAGAATGCCATCCCTAGAAAGCATATTCCAATCTTATTGTGCAAGTTAGGGAAATAAAGTAAACAAGTGAAGTGAGAGCTCCCCTTTACTCAAACATGCTTTCTTGTGGGAGTTGTTAAATGTAATTTGGTTTCTAAAGAACCTTGTGAATGGGGATCATTGATGCCCAATTGTTTGATATTTTTAAAAGTATTTCATCTTGGTCTAGGTCGCTAAGTATTTCTTCTATAGGCCCTTTCACTACGTGTCACCACTGTGAACCAAAGCTATGACACCAAATTGATATAGAAGTAGAAGATATATCAAATCAGTAACTATGACCCACAAAATCTATAAATTCTGATGACTGGAATTTGAATTCTATGTTTGAAAAATTCAGCTTAGGTTGCTGGAATTTTAAGTTCGAAATAGTTGAAATTTTAGGGTTTGTTATGACGAGAATTTTGGTTTGATATAACTAGAACTTTTGTCTGTTCAAATTTCCACATTTATTATGATGAATGAAATGGCTATCTACATTTATTATTATGAGTGAAATGGCCAGAATAAATATACTAGACATTGCAAGATTTATTAACAACTTATTTTTTTAATATGGGTCAAAATTGTATAGATACATATATGAGTTTAGTATAAATGGAACTTTTTTCAAGGCATCTTAACTATCTTAACAATGCAAACGCCAAATGAATTACTAATCTCGAGAAATGTATACTAGACATTACAAGATTTATTACCAATTGAAAATTATTTATTTGGGTTGAAATTGTAAATCTCAATTAGTGGGATTATTTTAACTCCAATCAATTTTATTCAAAGGATTCTCTTCAAACCTAGTTCTGTTTCTATAGTTCCGACCATAAGCCCCACACTTCTAGCCCTAATTTTTTAAAACTTGCTACCATAACCCTACATTCATCAAAAACATTACATTCAATACTATATCCATCTATGAATTGATTGTCCTTGGATTCACTGATTTAATTATGTCAATCATGAATTATTTATGTTCTTGTATCTCAGTGAAAAGTTTTGGCATCACTAGTTTCTATGGTGATTGAACAAATGAGTGGCATCATAACTGTAAGCACTCGTCACAAAAATGCTAAGACAGGTGAAGGTGGCATGCAAGGTGAAATTGAAACTAGAACATGCAAGGGATCTAAGCACAACATTTGCCAAACGTTTGAGTTGCAAAAAGAAGCTGGATTGTATCAGTTTTTCCAAGCCTCTAGCACTTCAGATCAATGTTACCCTAATAAAATTCTTACGTAGAAGGAAAATCTATGCAATTAGGTTAGGAAAGAGTAAGAAGCTAGGAGTTAGCACTTACCTAGTTTTGTCAATAAAATCTGGATGCATGAAATAAAAAATACTTGATCCTATGTTATATCTAAACCCTGTTTATGTCCAATAACTTTTTCTTTATCCTTCTTTCTTCTTGCATGACTTTCTTATTATAATTATCTTCCTTACATCACATAGTTTTACCAGTCATTTATTAAAACAATCTCTTTCTTAATCCACTATGCAATAAAACAAACATTATTCAACTTCACTTTGACAATAAACTTCAAAAACAAAATATAAACTAGTACCCAACTCAAAGGCTGAATTATAAAGCATAAAAAGGTCATCCATGATACATACGATGTCACACAAAAACATGGGGCACTAGTGCAACCTCAAAAATCCAAGTATCCATGAACGAGTTCATCATTAGGACTAAACAGTATAATGTTGCTATGAACCTATGAAGCTCTTCACTAGCTTCAAGAAACTTTACAATTCAATGTGAGCATACTACCTAAAAGTTACTGGAAAGTGAATAGATCTAAGTTCCCTAAAAATGATATAGATAGTTTTGCATGTATTTGAGGTTAAGGACAATGAATGTTTGGTGGATGTATACCACGTATGTCTGATACAGGAAGGTAAATCACCTACCTAATAACACATTTAGATCTATTGATTCAACAAGAAATAGTTAAAAGGAAGATCTTTTGTACAGAGAGGTTTACTGTTTCGAAAATAAATCATGTTAGCGCAATGTAACAAATAAGCTTTAGCTCATTTGTAGGTCCCTAGTCTCCCTATCTTCTAGGTATTTCAATTTCTAAAATGATTTCTTTCTAATAGCAATAAATAAAATCGATATCAAGCTAGCTCCAAGATAACCTTGCTTCTATCAACAGTATTTTTAAAATTGATTAAAAATGTTGCAGTCACAATCTTACTCACCCATTATCATCCATGACAAGAACTTTGACCCCTGGAAAAGTTGTTTGTCCATGACTTGGTGGCCCTTTAGGCATGAAAGAATGCTTAGATTCATTTGAGTGCTCAGGAATACCCAGTTTTACAATGAAGATAGATGTGCATCCTTTGCCAAGGCCTTCACTTTCTATCCATATTTGTCCCTCCATAAGATTGACAAACCTAATCACAAGCATGCAAAAGCATATATCATGATATGTAACCTCATATTCATCAACTTACAGCGACATGTACAACCAATCTGACAGAGTTTCGAGAAATCAACTTGAGGCAAAAAGCCAAGAAGTTAGGAACAAATAAACTATAATCACATGACTTAGAATGCAATGAAATCTATAAAGAAAAAATCATAAAAGAAAAATACCTCTTACAAATTGCAAGTCCAAGCCCACTGCCACCACAATTTCTGGTCGCTAATGATTGAGTCTGTGCAAACTTTGTAAACAACTTTGGAACATCTTGGGGGTTTATTCCTGAACCAGAATCTTTTACCTATACAAATAGATAAATAAGCAGTCAACTTCAGGAACCAACAAGAATTGAACATAAAATGCATTGAACATGAAGGAACTAACCTGTACTCGCAAATAGAAATGATTATCACTTGGCATAGGATAAAAATCAGAAGCTCGAGAATCTCTTAAAGATTCTGACTTTGCAACAAATGCAGTGATTGAGATGCTGCCCTCTTTTGTGAATTTTACAGCATTACCAACAACATTTAATATAGTTTGCATTAAACGTTTTTCATCACCAATAGCATATTCTGGCAAATCTGGAGCCAAATTCAATGTGAGAAGCAACTTCTTAACAGAAGCAATAGGCTTGATCAAATTAAGAACCTACCACAGGAAACAAACATCTGTCTCAAACTTGTAACCACCAAAATTTTGGCAGAAGTATGTACATCAATACTTATAAAGCAATTTGACTTGGCAGGTAATGTAACTCACCTCTTTGAAAATAGCATGAACATTGAAAGTTCCTAGGTCAAGTTTAAGGCTACCATCCTCAAGCCTTGAAAGATCTAATACATCATTTATTAGAGTAGCCAGAAGATTACTGCTCTTTAGAATTGTTTCAACCATGAGTCGCTGCTCTGGTGTTAGCTCAGTTTCCTGCAGCAATGAGGAAAGTGCAATAATTGCATGCATTGGTGTTCTCATCTCATGGTTCATAACTGCTAAGAAATCATTGCGAGCATGAATTGCTGTTTCAGCTTCTCTCCTAGCACGATCAAGTGCAAAATTCTGCTCAATGAGGAGATCCCTTGCCCTCATTGACTCCTCCAAGATTGCAGCATGTGACAAAGCAACAGCCACCTGGTTAACATTTCGAATTTTCAAGTCAGAATACCATCTTTAGACAGTGCATCATCGGCTCCATTTACGTGTTCTAAAATTTGGTTACAGCACGAAAGCTGCATTATTTTCAGTCTCAACTTACTATAAGAGAGGTAAAGAATAGGCACATAGATTAAGAAAAAAACGAAACAAAAGAATCTTCAGATGTTGAGCAGTTTATCAGGGACCTATTATCAAAAGAAAAGACTCCACATTTGCATTATAAATGGCACTTCAATAGGCAGATTACTCAAAGATGGGGAATCAATTAGCTTCATCTCTATCCTTGCTTTGTTAATTCTCTTAGCTCATAGTTAACACTTGTATGTTGTTAACTAGAGTATAGTTTGGCCCTTATAAGCTTTTGATGCCCCTTGAGGCTTAATGAAATTATTTTCATTCTTTAAAAAAAAAAAAGAAGGAAGATCACCTTTTCATATTAAACCTTGGTCAAATGTAACTTTGGAGAGGCTACCAATCTCTAAAGAACGCTTTTTCTTAGCACAAGTACCATAACTAATAAGTATATTAAATAATGGAATTTATTGTATAGTAGTCAGTAGCAGTAAGATTATGACTGCAAAAAATAAAATTGTATTGTTAATTTCGTACAGCAAATGTTGTTAAGATAATTAGGATCTTTAATTTACCTGATCAGCTACTACTTCGACAAGCTCCAATTCATGAACATGCCACTGTCTAGCACTATCTGATGGAAGCATTAACACCATTAGGGCATAACGTTTGGTAGAAAGTTCAGGCCAATCATTTATTTGGAAATTAGAAAGATGAAGAAGTGGGACACGAACAGCAACCACCTCTCCAGGAATATATTTTCCAGCAAGAGGTCGTAATCTAGCAACTGGACAGTTAGGAGATATTTTCACAGCACGATTACTACTAAACACTTTATTAATGACTGGAAGTTGGATAGGAACGGTATATCCAACAGGATTCTGCTGGCGAAGAGTGTAGGATAGTTGAAGCTCTAACCCAGTCCGTGTTGGCATCCACAATGCACACTCTTCCAATGCTAATGTCCTACCCAGTTCGACAAGAGTAGTCCTCAGAATAGTGTGGCGATCAAGTGTGCTTCTTATTTCATGGGTCAACATCCTAACATGGCGGCCTGTTTCTTCCTGTGTTCGAATTAGACCCATTTCTCTATCCAGCTCTGCAGCCTTATTTTTCAGAAACAGCTCTCTAGTCTTAACACTTAAAAGGTCAGGAATTATGTGTACAAGCATAAGGGCAGTTGCACAGGACACAGCAGCAGTCATGCCTTTTGCAATGGTCATCACTATTTCCACCGTTCGGGTGTGCATGGTAAATGTCCATAAGTTTATAAGATGCGTTGCTCCACAAAGAACTATAAATGCACCAAACTGGACAAGCACCCATCTATAAGGAAAAACGGCAGACTTCTTGACAAAGTAGATGAGCTCAAGCGGGATGGAAAAATAAGCAAGAGCAATGAAGAAATCTGAAATGTATTGGTATTTCATCAAAAGTTCATCAGCTGGCCACTGTGGCTCGAAACAACAGGACTCCATTTAAATGAGAATTCAACCCACTCCCACTTGGCTCTACTTCTCCCACATGCCTGCAACCAACATATCCCCCAATATTTAAAAAATAGAAATTGGAACGTAAAAAGCACCATGGATTAGTTAGCGATCACAAACTCGCGAAAAAATTCAAGAAAGGGAGTTATTCCAGGAAAAGCCGCCACAAACACCATAGTGGCCATAGTGGGTGGCAACTACTGCTCTTTTGCAGGCTGCCTATTAAACTATAATTTGTCACATTTTCTTCTTTTGTTTAGAAGGAACACCACCATAATTTGAGAAAAATCCCATTCCCGAAATGAACCCTAGCTACTAGATTTCCACAAAAACTCAGATGATGGAACAAGGATGCGTGAAGTACTCGACAAATAAACAAAAAATTAATTCAGCAGAAAGTAAGCAATGATTTTAACACAGATTGAATTATTAGGTAAAGAACCGAAAACTGATTTTAATGGAGAAAAAAAGAGTAAACTGACTGATGCTGGAGTCGAAATTGAGGACGTTGTGGAATTGAAGCCCTAAGCTGTTGTAGCCTTGATAACTCTGAATTTTCTGTACTTGAGACAGAGCAAAGCATAGACAAAATGAAGCACCTAGTTTAATGTCATGCTTTGGAATTCAAAAAGGGTTTGGAGGAAGGAAAATGGAGTGCTTGATAGGCTACAGAAGACACGAGACTCTGAAACCATAGGCTGTCCCGTGGACTGAAACTGCTATAATCATGCCGTGGATCATGTACCTCCCAATTGCTGCCGTTTATGTTCTTTTCTGATGTTTCAATCTAGGACTCTCTCCCTTGTTGCCAAATTGGGCTTTCGCATTGCCTACAAGTATACGCACGTGTCCGTGAGCTGCCTACGTAATGATTTCCCTTTTCTTTCCTTTGGGCAAAGGGGTCTGCATCAAAGGATTTTTCTATTCAAGGGCTCGTAGTGCGTTTTTTTCTCCAATAATTGTCGGCTTTTTTTGTGGAAGCTATGAACTCCCAAATTGACAAGTCGAAGAGGCACATGTGTTGAAGCGTGAAGAACATGAGCTTCATGGACGGCACATGTATTGAAGCGTGAAGAACATGAGCTTCATGAACTAAACGCTAAAGAATTTAAACAAACTTCTGAAATGGAATCAATGACATTGAATAAATTGCAAAGTATGGAATAGATGGAGCATAGACTATTGTGTTGTTCTCACATGCTTTATGTTGGATGCTTATTAGTGGTTGTAAATGATAGGACTACGTAATGAGAAAAGGCATTTCAGAACTGATTTACTTCTGTAAGTTAATGTCCGTTGGGTGTTTTGGATTATATCATAATTTTTGTAATCTTTATTGAGGAAATTAAATATATATATATTAATCCAAAATATGTTTTTTAAGAAGTTTGGAAGGTTTCTAATACTTGTTTACATAAGTTAAGCATTTTTTATAGCTAGTTATCATTTTAATTTCTAATTTATATAGTACCAATCGCTATTATGTATAAGTTGTTACTAAAAAATGACAATGCTAATTTATGTCACTGTTGATTGATACCCTTACAGCCAATTTTGGTTGTATATTTAGTTGTATAAAATTTGTTTTATTCAACAAAAGGCATTCTTTATCTTTGTGTATTTTCAATTATTTAATTATTAATCATAAAGATAAAATTCCTAGAATAATTATTATACAATTAGAAATTATAATGTGATTATAATTATGAGATTCAAATTGCATTTTCGTATTATTCCTAAATTGTTCCTAGTCATAGTTTCATCAAGACGGGGTATTGATGAAATGGTTAGACTAGCACATATTTGTTTCTTTCTTATG
>JANJEY010000005.1:48374004-48384170 GCA_024703695.1 Erythroxylum cataractarum
TCAGTCGGGACGTTGTTTCCCCCGTTTTATTAACATTTGATGTACTTTTCCTCTTGATTAAAAAAAAAAAGGAAGAAGGATATATGAGTTAGGCTTTGCTCTGAAGGAAAAACGTGTACAATTACAAAGAATGAGTTAAAGAGTTTAATTCCCTAAAAAAATATCCAAATTTCTTTTGTCAACTAGCATTATGCCAATTTGTGAAGAAATTATGTGCATAAGGATTATTTTTAGTGAATGTTTTTGTTTGTTTTGTTTTGATGCAAGAGGGCAGAGAGGTACCTGTAGGAAGAAAAAGTTAATTTCTACTGCTTTTTTTTTTATTCGAGGAAACTTTGTAGGCGGGTCAAGCGGACACACCTCTCTGAAGGTTCAACTGACGCACCACCCCACAGACGGGCCAAGCGGGCACACCTCATCGTTGATGGTCCAACTAGTTCTCCATCTACAGGTAAAACCTTGGCTGCCCCAGGCTTTTACAAAAGGGACTAGCATGAAATCGAAAATGGGACCTAACCAAAGTCAAGTTCCGCTCTCAACCATCGAGTCACACCCTTTGAGGGCAATTTCTACTGCTTGTTTAAGATGAATATTGTTATATTATATCAGTAAAAATAATTTTTGATCTGATTTATATAATTTTTTTTAAAAAATAAGCATCAGTTAATTTAGTATCTCTTTTATAAATTGGACAAGTTGAAACATCAAATTTAATAAATGATACGGTAACTGTTACATCTAATTAAGGCGTTGACCCCAGAGGCAGGAAGGACCGTGACGGTGTGCCCGGAATGTAAAAGTTTGTAACAGCTTTTTTTTTTTAATTTATTCTATTCAATCTCTTTTTCATTAACCTAAAACCAATATTGCCAGATCCAGTAGATTGGATCCCGCTGACCATGAGCGAAGAAGACCAAAAGAGCAGAGGTGTTGGTGGTCACCAACACCAATACGGTACATTTCAAGGTGTCGCCAACTATCCACCGCCGCAATCCCCTGTCATCGGCTTCCCTCAGCCTCCTCCTCCTCCCGGTGCCGCCCAGCCCTCTGCTCCTCCTCCTCCCCCTGGTCAATTTCCTAACTACTATGCCCAAGGTTACCAAACTGTTCCAGGTACTCACTAAGCTCTAATCTTTATATGATTAAAACAGTAAGGATTGTGTGTTTCTTGATTTGGAATTTATGGTATGCGGTCGATGTTGTTGTTTCAGGTTATGCTGTCGCTGAGGGAACACCAGCGAGGCAACGCCGGCTTCCTTGCTGTGGTATTGGTGTTGGATGGTTTATGTAAGTTGTTACTGATTGGCTTCTTAAAATTGGAAAGAAGTAGAAAGGACATTAGCTTTGAAAAGTCGCATACAAGCTTTAAGACACAATGTGAGAGTTTCAGAGTTCATTTTCTTTCTTTCTCCATTTTGTATATGTTATTGTTTCTACACTAGTAGCTTTAGAAATTTTATTCTAGTTACTTTTCGTATTTGTGTTTAATCTCATCCTTTATGGCGTGATTATATTTGTACTATAAACATCTCTTTTTACCTGAGCTTGATTTCTGTTCATGTATAATCCAGTGATCCTAAGTTCCTATACTTGTTAACCTCTTTAGTCCACAACTTGCTAAAGGTTACCTATTAGTTCCCATTGTTTATCCGACATGGTATGCATACTATAGGAATTCTACTCCTGCTTCTATCTCAAAACAAAACTTGACATACTCTTTTCTTGTTTCATCTCTATGTAGTTATTTGATTTCATAAGCAGAATTTCTTTACCTGCTATCTTGTATGTTTTTCCGCATGGTATTTTTCCCCTTTCACTCTTGTTTGCAAGATTTACTTGCAACTTGTCTTGAACCATTCACCACAATATAGAGAACTTATTTTCAGCCCTTTAAGCGTTGTTAACCTGCTTCAGCATGTTATACGGATAAAAGTTTAATGTGCTTTATCTCTCCTGTCACTGGTCAATTACAAGTTAATGTAACGTGGTGCCTTTCATCCTGACTATATTATAATTATCGGCATAGGATCTGGGAATTTGGTACTCAACTATTATCACAATGTACAGATTTCTTTCTTTTCTGTTACTCAACTTTAATTCTTTCTCCCGAGTAACAATCTAAACATGTATATTTTATGTTCGAGTTATATTACTTAAAAAAGGTGCCAACTGGCACACACTAAAGCTGTCCTCTGGCTTACATTGGGCTTTGTGGTCTTCAGTGAAACAGTTGAAAACCCTGATAAAGTGTTTGCCTAGATAATTTTAGAGCTGCATGCTGTTCAGTTGGTCCATTAAAATTATACTAAGAGTTGTTAACTTGAAGTGACAAGAGTTATATGCTAGGATCATGTATCTAAGGCTTTTGGTTTTGAGGAAGCCTTTTAAATATTTATATTTTTGGACTAGTGTTCCATTTATTGATCTACTGATGACAATGAATTCATATGCTGTTCTGAAGGTTCATAATTGGTTTCTTTCTTGGTGCTATCCCCTGGTATGTTGGGTTGTTTGTTCTACTTTGTGCAAGAGTAGATCCACGTGAAAAACCAGGATACATTGCCTGTACTATTGCTGTGAGTACGATTTCCTTATTTTCTCTTCTCTGTTTGTTTGGATGTTTTGCTGTATTATGTATATGTTTGGATAAACAATAACTGATGATTTCTTTTACTGGCTGTTATGCTCCACTACTTCCTCAATTTTCTGGAATATACTGGTTAACTATGTTTTTTGGTAACTAAAGGTAAATTATTGGTTCTTGCAAACATCTCCATGACATGCCAGATTATTATTTCTTGACCAAGGCCAGCTGAAAGTCGAGGGATAAAGGGAACATGTTACATTGCTCCCTTTTTTTTTTAATTTTTATTGGACAGCTCAAACTACTGACTTTGAAAACTCACTTATAGTGCATCTGCTTCCTAGATGCCAAGTTGTAAGGGTCTAATGAATGTATGAAGTTCTATTTGCATTTGACTAATAAACAAGAAGTTGAAATTTAGAATAGTATTATCCTTAGTGGTGGAGAGAAAGGAGATTCCTTATGGTGCGATCTTGAAAACAAAAGTGCTCTGAAGTGGAGCATTTCTATGACAGTAGGAAACATACAAAATCCCGATTTTTCCGCAGTTAATGTGTTAGCTGCCCTTTGTATAAAGCGAGCCTGCCTTGGAGCACAGTTCTAACTTGCAAGAAAACATTTGTTTTCAAACTTCTCTACATCGTTTTACATGGGAGGACTGTTACATATGGTAAAACCATCCAAGAAGAGCAATCCTTATTTCTTCAGAGATGGAACCAATTTGTAAAAAAATGGCCTTTACTTGAAAATATGTTTGCTGTACAATATCGGGATGTGATTCTTTTTTGAAGAACCTTGGTTGGAGCATTAGCCCTGGATACTTTGTACAGTAACTAAGTTTCCTGTTTTCATTTGGCTTTCTTTAGCATCATATGCTTTGAATGTCTTCTGGTATCACTATATGTTTCATTTTATGTACTGTTATTATCACAAAGAGTACAATGTCATCCCTTTGAATTGTGATTGCTGGCCCCTTAATTGTTAACTTTGTTCGGATATCTATTGACTCTTACTGTCTAACCTACAAGTTTAGTTTAATTCTCAATACTGCATCTTGCTGTTGTATGTCAGGAAGTTTTGTTTTATGTTCTCTGCCCTACTTCACATTTGTTACTTGTCTGATCTTTACAAGGAGAATCTGTTGTCTAATTTGATTGTAATCATACTATTAAACTGGCGCCCTGTTGGCTATTGTTAGCCAAGACTTAAGAATATTGGCGTTTCTGCAGGCTGTTCTTGCTACAATTGCAATTATTATTGGTGCAACAAGGGGAGCTCATGATTGGTAATCTCCTGGGTAAGCACCGTAATGTTTCAGAACGGGAAAACATACACGAGGTCAAATTCATGGTATATATGCTTCTGTAGAAAAAATGTGTGCGCGCTTCTGAAAACTACAAATTCTTTATTATTACGGAAATAGTTTGTTGATATTTTTACTACACTTGATCTCAAACATGCTTGCTTTAGTAATTGTGTCACACTGTGATTTGAAGACTGTAAATGCGTGTCTTATATGTAAAATAAATGATCCTATTAAGAAGTTTTTGGTTGCATGCTAACTGGTGACAATATACAAAAGTGGCTTTCGCCATTATGTTTTAGCAAGGGTTATCAAATGGTAGCAGTTTTACAGATGAGGCTTGGTTGAAGCCCATTTGAAGACTAACGATAATGTAGTAATGCAAATGATGCTTCCTGATTCATGGGCAAACTGGGTCGCTTTCCTTAAAATAGCAATGATATTAATGAGGGATTATTAGTCATGTCTATCTAGTTTTTTTAAATGTCTGTAAAAATCATAATGTGATTTGCATTATATTAAAATTTTTAATTAAGGCAACACAAAAATATAAAACAACGGCAACAACTCTCTTGGAGATTTCTGCCGTGAGAGTAATATGCAACCTTATTTTTATCCGATGGAGGTTGTTGTCAGTGGACTTGAATGCTACACAATGCAACGTATAAATATACCAAGTGTGAAAGTTAAGAAAATGCCAATTGGTTTAGAATGACTTAAGAGACATTAGAATTTAAGATAATGTCTGGGACAATAATTAATGTATGGCCCGAGGCTTTCCTATTGAATCAGAGAACAAAAGATGAAATGCTGGCGATGACGATGCGAACAAATAACAATCGTGTTAAGATACAGAATTCCTCAAACTTATAGATGGCGATGTCAAGGTTACATTGAGATAACCAAGCAGATGGTAAATGGCAATGATAAGCGAAATGACGTTTGATATAGGAAGACAACGACGATTGATCTATGACCTCAGTGGATGCTCATTCCAATAAGTTTACACTTACCAAAATGCAGTAGGATCATTTAAAGAAAGAGAGATATTCAATCTGCAATTTTGTATACGTTAAAAAGTACCTTGTTTTGTGCGATATTCAATGTAGACAGTAGGGTCAACCCTGCTTTTTATTCTTTTCTTTTACTTAAAAGATAAAACAACCAAATTGACTGATATGAGTGGTCCAGCACTCTCATCTTTTAATTAGAGATCTCGAATTTGAGTCTTGGGAATAGAGAAATCTGTTTGACCAGTACTTTATCCCTTACGAGCTGACCTGATGTGAGCGAGAATTAATCTGGGAGTGAATAGTTTAAAAAACGATTTCTCACAGTTGGGACCCTCCTAAGATATCTCGTGGGCTAACCAAAAAAAAAAGTTAAAACATTCAACCCATATTGTCTATGTATACACAAAATTATGTTCAGCTGATGAGTTACCGATTAGATATTGTGTACATTGACAGGCATTAATAGAAATTCATAACTTATGTTCATTTAAGTTTGTATTTTAAGATATGAGACGGCTGAAACTTAATTAGTACTAATGTCAAGATATTTACAAAGTTAGACAATTACAAGGTGTTTTTTTTTCATACGTGACAACAAATATGATTATTAATTGGCTATTTTTGTTGCAATTTAAAATTCGTATTTAATAGTAAGTGTTTCGTTACAAATTTTTTAAATTGTAGTCTAATGAAGTAGTACCTTACAAATAAAAATTTCATTGAATTTTTCAAAAATTATTAACTATGTTTAATTTTACCACAAAAGTTTTTTGTAAAAGAAAATATTTTGCAAATAAGATGCATTTAATTTTAGTGGCAAATTAACCTTAGCCACTTTTTTTAATTCTAAAATGTTATCTCGTAGCCAAAACATTTTGATTTGAGATTTCCTCCAAAATTACTTTTACCAGCAATTTTTTGTGATTTATTTTTATAATTAAAAAAATACATCCCAAAATCACTTAAACGACATCGTTTAGTTTTAGTCGAAAACTAACTGACAAAATCATATTAGTTATCACTAGTTTTGTCTTCTTCTTCTCTGTCATTGTATCTCATTCTTCTACCGTGTGAATTATTTTCGAAGAAGGAATGAATATATGCGTAGAAAAAGACACGGGAGAGAATACTAATTGAAAATTTTTAAGTTAGTCAATTATGAATTATTGCAAGTACACGACGTAGCTGTAGCTAGCATCGGTAAATACAAGTCAATTCCATGAAGACGATAAATATTAGTAATTGTCGTTATCCTATTATCTAGTCTATAAATTGATTTTGATTTTAATAAAAAAAGTTAAAACGAGTAAAATAAATAGGCAACAATATTGAACAAAGAATTAAGAATTCACTTAGAAAATTATTGACATCGAGAATTAATGTTTAGGTTTCGAATCTCCCTAGAATCCTTAACAGATTAATCTTTTATTACACAATTGTTTTATTGATTTATTGGACCGTGGAGACTCCATTGATATGCTAATAGCTGACTTTGTGTCTACTAACAACTAATCCTAAGCTTTTCAACTGAATTACTCAGGTTAAAGTTTATAGGATTGCTTTACCAATTTATGAATCTCTCTATTAGGTTTGATCATAATTCGAAAGATTTATGCCATCCTATCTTTGGGGTTGCAATCAACTCCTTTTAATTATTGTAGATCTATTCATCAATAGAATTTCTCAATCTCTATGTATGAAATCAAATTATGATCTAATATTCTCGGGTCTATTAGAACATGAATAAAACACGTAATCGGATCACAATATATCAATCAAATGAATTGCATTAATAAAAGAATCAAATTATATCAAAGTATTAATATAGGGTTTATATAACTTAGATACTAAGAAGATGTTTAGTTACATATTATCGAACACAAAATCAAACAGACACTGAAAGAAAAATGAATTGAAAACAATAAGTTTATAATTCTAAATCTCTTTGATTGTTTTATATCGAATATTCTTGCAAAGTAGAGGTTTGACTTTGTATTTTGAAGGATCTTTTGATAAAATTTTCAAGTTTTTCACTTCTCTAGATCAAAATCGCCCTTTGAGAACGATCTCCATGTTTAGAATTGCCTCTTGAAGTATGCCCCTTTGTTTGCATCTGTTCAGGTCCTTTTATATTTAATTCTAGGGTTTTAGTTGATGCATGAACATAAATCAAACTGTGCACAACCAAAATCTCTGAAAATCGCAAATTTGCATTGCCTGAGAGATGTGCATAGGTAGACGCATGACCGTGCATCCCTTATGTGCTATGAATCTTCCTTTTATGATGTGTTTTTGTTTGCATCCTTCTCCTTTTAAGTCTATGAAAGCAATTATAATTTATAAACACAATTGGAGTAAATTAAGTACCAAATATCTAACAAAAGTATAAAATATTATGGAAAATAAATCAAATATAGGTGTAAAAATATAGTTAAATATGAATCTATCAAACATCCCCATACTTAAACTTTTGTTAGTCCTCAAGCAAACCATAATAAAAAAATATAAATTTTACAACATCAATCCATCATCAATCTTAATTTTTCCATTCATACTATATATCATTATATCCTATTGAATCAAATTAACATACAAGTAGAATTAAATTATCCTAAAATTAACTTTTCTAATTAATATTAATAGTAATAACAACATAATCTCATTAAAGTCAAAAGAACTAATCTTTACACTCTCACTAAGAAGTCACTCAAGGCATTTAAGTGTTTAGGGTGAAAAGTATCAAGACTCTCAATCAGTGCATAATAGAACTCTTACTATAAACTTGAAATAAAATCACATCTCCACCAAATCCAAAGGTCTTTATAAAGGTTGTAATGAGATTTAGGTACTGTACGATTAGGTCAATAAAAAGGTTAAATTGAAAGACATTTACTACATAATATATTTCAAAACTTGTGTACAAATATATATAGGTCCTTTCATTGTAAATCCATTGGTATTACATATTTATTCTTCTATTATTTTTTTATGTTTTTTAACACAATAATTTGAGCATTTAGTACCACAATTAAAGAAATAATGGGCCTTTAAAAAATTTCAAGTCTCAATCAAGTAAGTGATGTAAATAACCTTCAAGGTTTAAAACAATAAAAAGGTCTTCAAAGAAAAATAGTATAAGGGTTAATATGTGAGTTTAATTAATGAAAAAGGCTAAAGCTCAACTTGGTTATTCCTAAAGGTAAATTTAAAGGTGTGGTAATTTTCAAAGAAATAGGCTTAACAAGTTGTTAAATTTAAGTGCCTTCATCATGTCAATGCTTCTAATTTAACAAATTTGGTCTTAATATGCATAATAAAAGCAAGTTCTAGAATTATTCTGCTACACATGATAATACACACATGAAAGAAAAATAATCCCTTAAAAATTTTGAAATATTGGCTTTTAGGCTCAAAAACTCACAAAAAATGGGCATATATGTGTGTGTAAATAATATGCAATATCATTCAAGTTGAATATTTCATTGATTATTAAAAATAGGGTTAATTACAAAAAAAACCAACCATTCCTGAAATTTTCAATTATAACCCGAACTTTAAAAAGTAGCAGTAAAATGTTTAAACTTTCAAATTCTAGCCCGATGTTAGTCTCATTATTATCTTTGTTGACGTGGCACTGCCACATATCAGGAGACTCTCATTAATCAAACACGTTAGCGTCATAGGAGAAGTGAGTTACATTAATGAAATGACATCATTTCGATGTCATTTTATTATCATAATGAAAAGATGACGTTTCTTTATGATAATAAAATGAAATCGTTTGAAGAATTCAAACTAGGTTGACATTTTGGATAGAGTTTCGATAGAACTTCTACGGATTTTCGGATGTCAATTGATTTTAATCACTATTATACTTCTAGGGGTTTTGATTCGAGTTTGCGGACGTATGAGAATAGACACAACTTACCCTATCATTATGATGAGTTGATTGAAAATTAGAGAATGTTACATGATATAGAGGCGATGCGAGAAGTGCGTGAGTTTTTTATTAACGAAATTGATGATTGTAATGCAAATCATGGGAGATGTGAGCATTACAACAATGAAGAGTTGGAAATGCTAAGCAATAAAGGAAGTAAAGAAGGTAGTTATGACTTTAATCAGACTGTTCTGGTTATATTGATGATACCAAGTCTAACCCTTTTAGGGGGAAAGATCAAAATCTCCATTTTAATTAAATGATGGTAGAGGAAGTGAGAGAAGAAAGCTCTATCCAACGTGATGTATCTTTCAATTCCAATTCCCTTGTAGCTAAGGTGAAAACGATTTCTCCTACTTCTGGGCGGATTCCTTATACAAATTCGACACCTAGGAAGAGTAAAATTAGGGAAGGGCTGGTACTAACTAAGGATTTTTTAAGTTTGTCACTTACAAATTCTAATGATAGTGGTGAAAAGCTAGATAGTTTAACAGGTGTTTCAAATGATGTACCCAATTCTAGTGCGACCAATGCTTGGAAAAGGTAGAGTTGCGGGATCTTTAGAGGGTCCTATTTTACATAAAGGTGGAAATAATGTTTTTGGTGAACTGCCATCATCAATCATTCTAGGGAAGAAAAGGATAGTGAAAAGAGTTATTAAAAAAGTTGCAAACCCTAGTCAAATTTACATCATTTTATTATCATAAAGAAATGACGTCATTTCATTAATGTAACTCACTTCTCCTAATGACGTTGACATATCTGATTAATAAGGGTCCCCTGACACATGGCAGTGTCACTTCAATAAAGATAACAGTAAGACTAACGTTGGGCTAGAATTGAAAAAATTAAAAGTTTGGGCATGTTATTGCTACATTTTAAAGTTTGAGCTATAATTAAAATTTGAGAAAAATTTGGGCTTATTTTATTTAACCCTTAAAATATGATTTATAAAAGCAATTTTACTCTAACTCTCATCCTTTTTCATATTAATTCAATCAATATTCAATGATGAAACACATTATTAATGGACAGATGTCAACCAATTCAAAATATTGGTTAATAAAATTTAATACTTAAGAATATAATAAGCTTAAAGAAATTGTTAAAGATTCATTGAACCCTTTGCGACATTTAAAGTTGTACATTGTCTCCAATATACACAACATATATAACAAGGGAGAAGCGTAGTGGTACTTTCCTGAATATGACAATTTTGTGATTTAGATCTATGTAATGTATACTACAAAAGAGATAAAAAGAAATAAAAACAACATAATTGAAAAGAAGAAATAAAAACAACATAGACAAACTAATTAATGAAAA
>JANJEY010000005.1:48559011-48574075 GCA_024703695.1 Erythroxylum cataractarum
GATTTACCTATCTATGAGTCTGAGTGGGTGGCTCATAGGTCCCAGGTAGTCGGGCCAAGCCCGAACCCTGAGTTATCAAAAAAAAAAAAAAAACCCTTTTATACCCAAAAGAAATTTTGCTCAATTAAGGCAAGGAAGAAACAAATAATATTTTGCAAAAGGAATCCGAAGTCTTAATTACAAGAACTGCTTTGTGTTTTATACACAAACGTCTGACATATCAGAAGAATATACACAAACACATTAACAGAAATGAAAGTAGTTCAGAAAAATGTCCAAAACAGGGCATTCTAGCTCCAATGTTTATTCACATGCAATCAACATTTTCTTTTCATGAGAATAGAGGCCCTATAAGCAATAACTTTGGATAAAAGCAAAGGCGAGTAATTTCAGTGCCATTAAATCTATGGTGTGATAGAATATTCACGCTGAAAATTTCCATAACGTTAGAAAGTCAACTATAGTTTTTGTAATGACATGAATCATGATAAAATTATCATGAATCCATTTTATGACTATACATTATAAATCTGGTGATAAGTATGAACAAGAAGCCAAGAACATCATCAATTTTAAGATATACAAGTAATAGAAATGAGAGAGGTTTTGCAACCAACAAAGTAGTATCTCAGCATTTGGTCCATGATAACACATAAATTATGACCAACTGGCTACCATTCAAAGAAAAGGAAGGTTTGCAGAAGTTGGGCGAGCCATACCTTTGAAAAAAAGGATCCACAGAGCTCAGGAGCTCTATACCATCTTGTAGCAACATAATCCTGGACGATGCATATCATTAATGAGCATTTTTGAGATGATAAAATAGAAACCAAACTATAATATCATCAACATCATGTTATAAGTACATACCGTCCAAAAAACTGTAGTTGGAGTATCACCAAATGCTACCCTCGCCAGCCCAAAGTCACAAACTTTAAGTTTGCAGTTAGCATTCGCCAATATATTCTTGGGTTTCAGATCTCTATGGTACACATTTGCTGCAACCAAACAACTTCATTCAGAACAAAGGTAGACCAAAATGCGAAAAGTTCACACATGAAATTAAGAATAAAAAGTGTCATATCAAATCAAATTATCCATTATTATACTCTAACCACGGATTACAAAAACCATTTGCACCAAAAGCATCTTAAACCTACTGGCAAATAAAGGAGCAAATTGAGAAAAGACAAAAGAAACCGACAGCAGACCTGTATGCATGTACTTTAGTGCTCGTAACATCTGATACAAAAAGAACTGATGGTGTTCACGAGTCAAATCATCATTAGCTTTGATGACTTGGTGAAGATCAGATTCCATTAGTTCAAAAACAACAAATATGTCTCTAAACTCCCTCTTTGAGGGTGGCAACATTATGCGCTTAATTTCAACAATATCAGGATGTCGTAAAAGCCTAAGCAATTTTACTTCTCTTAAGATACGAATAGCATCAGAGATGTGTTCAAAAACATTATTGATCTTTTTAATTGCCACTTTTTCTCCAGTATGTGTATCGGTTGCTGCACAAACAACTCCATAGCTTCCCTTTCCTATAATTTCAAGGATCTTGTATCTATTTGCATCCCCATACTCGGTGAAGAAGTCCAAATCTTTTAAATCCTGAAACATTAGAAAAGATAGTTGAGTAAGCATGTACCATTTGGGGATTTTAAAGGGCAACATAACTTCTACTTCGTCAGTAGAAGAAGAGATAAGGAACATGTCTTTCAAAGGAACACTAGAAAATAGTAATTCCTTTCTAGTGATATGTAGAAGGGTCTACAAATTTTCTGATACTTGCTCAAGCAATTAACACTAACCCCAGTATTATCTCTGTCAAAATCAAAGAGAACTTGCAATCTCATGGAAATCTAATAGCATTAGGGAAGATCTCGACTTAGTCATATTAGATCACTCAAATCAGAAATTGCATCTTAACTCAGCAAAAAGACCATCACAAACTTAAACCTAAATCTCTATGCAACTGCCAGGCTGCGAGCTTCAAAGAACATACTCAATTTGTTTGGTTTTTTAGTCTCTGTTCTCCGTAGGGACAAAACAAAATCAATATAACCAATACCCATTTCAATCAACAGAAAGAAATAATTCTAGTCAGAAAAAGCGTTTCATAAGAATAAAAAAATCCAAAATTCGAAAACACACTCAGAAACCAAGCATTCACTTTTCTTCAATATAATAGAATTCAAGATCAACGAAGGAGAAGCCGACCTTCTTTGCTTGTTGCATCTCTTCTACCAAAATAATAATAATAATAGACAAACCCTACAAAAATCAAACACCCAACTCACGAACAGAAGCTTCGACTTTCTTGGTTTCTCCTTTGGCGAAAAAGACAGAAAGAGCATAAAAATTTAGAACATCTCCTTGAAGAACCCTACAAAGAATTCAACCTTCTTTCTCTCTCTCTTTCTTGGAATCTAAAGAGCATTAGCTACACTTAGTACTTTGTCTTGAAACAAACAATCCGACAGATTCCGTTTTCTCTCTTCTTTTCCCTTCAAAACTGTGTCTTCTTCTTCTTGAACTCCTTCACCTTCTCGCAACACCCACAAACCAAGACAACAAAACCCCAGAAACCAATAGAGCTAAAGGATAATAAGGAAATAAGAAACGCCTCTAGATTTTTGGTGATGTTGGGGTTTTGCAGAAGATCTGTTGGATGAGACTCGATGGATCAAGAGAGAGAAAAAGCGAAGAAAGGTAAGGAGTCGTTGTTTTATAGTTTTTCAAAACTAATACAACAATTGAAAGAAAAGAAATAAAAAAAGTATAATCTTATTCACCAATTAATCCCACCGCAAAAATTTTAGATGAATTAATTTCTTAGGTTAATTTATTTTAATAACTTGGTGATAAAATTTTAATTAATTAGTTAATTTTATAAATTAATAAATTAAAATAAATCAATTAAGTTTGTTTAAAATTCTCTTTAAATTAAATTTTAACTTTTTAATAAACAAAAATAGCCTCATTTTTTAATAAAACTATGTACTTCTGTTTTTAAACCCGGAGCAGACCGGCCGGTTCGACCCGTGACCGGTCGATGGTTCGGTCCGGTTTATCCTTCAAATCCGGCTATAAATTGACCCAGTCTGAACCGGTCAAAACCGGTCCGACAATTATTTTTTATTATTTTTTATTTTTTAAAATTTTTAAATATTTTTAATATTATATATAATTAAATATAATTATTTCATAATTATTACATCACACCGATTCGACCGGTGGTTGAACCGGTCGAACCGGTCAAACCGATGACCAGTAAGGCCATCGATTCCATGACCGGTCCGGGTTTCAGAACATTGCTATGTACAATTTCAAAGGAAGGATTCTGTTAGATTCTTAAACTTCGGAGCACTTCTCAGAGACCTTTAGAGGAAGGTTAGTTGGATTCACGCATGAGGGAGCTATATGAAAATATTAAGGTAAACATGGGTGAGTGAAATCGGATTTGGTGCAAATTTTGGTAGAGTCTCGAACCTTGTGGAGATTGACTTGACCTAGGCTAAGGACCTGATGAACTAAGGCGTTGGCCCATACTCGGATGGATGAACCATGACTAATAGACTTATTGTGGGAAACATTGAATCAGACCAATGTACTATGTGGGCTTTAGTAAGATCACACCTCATCATCAGCAAATAGAGATCATAGGTAGATTTTGGATGATGTAGCGACGATTGAGAGTTAGAGTTGTAATGAAACTAAACATCTGAAGATAGTAAAGATCTTCGAGGATAAAGATGTCAATTTGCTAGTCGAATGTAAACTCCATCTTTCTGTTATCTTATCTTATTAGTTATAGTCTTATTTAGATAGGGATGTCATCTAATTGATCTACGTGATGTAATCTGATAAAGATAGACGTGATCTTAGCACGATCTTAGGCAGTTCAGTTTTAGTGGGATTTTGAATGTAACTTGACTTCCAAGTTAGAAAGCCTATATATAGCTCATTCGAGCTTTAATCTTCTCATTCAATCAGAGAGAGCATTCCTTGTATTCTTTTAAGGGAAAGTATATAAATGTTGGTTTTACCGTATCTTCGGTTTTCCTTGTTGGCTTTGTTTTGTATTGCTTTTGTAGCATAGTTTCTTCGAGTGTGCGAAATAAACACTTTGAGGGTCGTTGAAGGCTGAGTCTTGCTTAAACGGATCTAAGTGAGACAGTCGTGCAAAGAGTGTTGGCAAAAGTTCGAGTCCCAAAGGTAACCTTTGTATCAGATTCCATGTTAGAACCTAAGTTTACCCACTACAATAGTTAAATGACAAACTAATTAAACTATAAAGACAAAAACTGGATTTAGAGCCTCCATTTTAACTTCATACAAGTTGAGATTTTTTGTGTTACTTCCTTGACTATAACCAGAGCTCTAATCTCATTGAATATATTATCCGCTAGTTGATACTAGCAAGTTTGCTCTCCTCGACATATCAGTTTATTCCTTTCCTTCCATAAACTGTAAATAGTATATGTAAAATTGTACCAAAGAGGATTCCATCATCCTTCCGTAAGTTGGAGACTCTAATAACCCAAGATATATCCTAATCATAAATGCAACCAAAAGCTTCGAGTTTATGGAGTAGTTGGCTCCATATAGTATTGGAATAAATGCACATAAATAAATGATTCCTATCTTTAAGTGACAATCAACATAGTTCACAAATAGGATTAGAGCTCCCATACCAACGATCTTTAGTACTTAATCTATTTTTGATAGCTAGCCATATAAACATAGAAGCTTTGGGGCTGATACTACACTTCCATAGTAGTTTATACTTTATACTAAGGAACATGTGGAGTTTCAACTTGTAGACTAATGTAGCAAGACACATTAGTGAAAATGTTGTTAGGATGTGGCTTCCGGAGGATTGAATCTGTAGGACTGTAGGAATGACAGCTCGGAAACCCTCTGAAATTTTCAGACCACTGCCTTTCTAAAATAAGAGAAGAGAGCTTGGTATTTAATGAAATTTTATTCCATAAATATGACAGCTTAGGTCGTCGAATTAACAGACTGAAATATGTCAAATTATCATACCATACCTAGATATAATTTTCATTACCAAGTCAGTAGAAGATGTGAGGATAGATGAGTTCCTTGATTTTCAACATATGAGTAAGAACCGATGACCAACCTCTTCTGATTGGTATTTGCCAGAAATTCTCTATTAAGGGGTATGTTTCATGGATTTATTTAATGTATAATAAAGTTTTATCAATAAGTATCCTCCAAACTTTCTTCCAAAGAAGTGCCTTTTGCATAATTGTGGTTTAGACAATGCTTAAGCCTCCACTTTTCTTTGAAATGGTTATATCATCCCATTTCACTTTTGCTTTCTTGGCATTCTCTAGTGTTCCCTACCAGAGAAAGGCTTTAATATTTCTGCTCAGCTCCTTTATCACCCTTTTAGGAAGTATCAAATAACTAGTCTACTGGATGTGAAGATTGCTAAGTACTGATATAATCAGAGTAACTCTAGCAACCATGAAGAGAAATTTTTTTGACAAGCTACAATTTTTGCTATATATCTTTCTAGGAGAGGGATGCATTCAGAATATGTAAGTTTGACATGAGATATGGGAACTCCCAAATACTTGAAGGGAGGAGTATGAAGCCCCATGCCAAGATTACTAGTAATCTCCTAAGATTTTTGAACATCTAAAGAACGATATATGCAACTTTTTTAGAGATTAACAGACAAACTTGACTAGCTGGAGAGCTGTGATAGAATGTCTTTAAAGATAGTGATAAACAACTGATCAACACTTGAGAGAAGTAGTAAATCATCCGTAAACATTAAATGAGTGAGTTTAAGTGAATTGCATTGATGATGATATTTAAACCTGCCATTGTGATTTAGTCGCTTCTCAATCATTTTAGACAATCCTTCCATAACTAGAACAAAGAGGTAAGGGGATAGGGGATAGGGGATAGGGGATCCCTTTGTCAAATCCCTCTTGTACATTTCACAGGTTTCATGGGACTACCATTAACTAAGATACTCATAGATAAGGACTAGAGGCACATCATAATCTAATTTCTGCAATGTAGAGGGAATTCTAATGCATCTAAACATACTCAAATAAAATACCAGCTAATAGTTTCATATGCCTTGTAAAAGTCTATCTTCCACATACAAATTTTCAAACTTTTTCCTGATTGATAATCCCTAAGAAGCTCTTGGATAAGCAAGATATTGTCACCTATTGATCTTCCTTCAATGAAAGCTTCCTAGTTTGGTGATACAATCTTAGTCAGTACTCTTCGCAATTGACTAGCTAGAAGCTTTGCAATAACCTTGTAAATAGTATTATAGTAAGATATAAGTCAAAAATTAGATAAAGAATTGGGATTTATCTTCTTTAGTACTAGATAGATGAAGGTATGATTGAATTATTTCAACATATTGCAAGATGTCAGGTTTCCAAAACAACAAATGTGAAGAGATATCCCATAATTTGCCACGTCTATTGAAAAAATGATTTGTGAACCCATCTGGTCCAGGTTCCATTGAAGGATACCAGGAAAAAAGAGCTTGTTTAATTTCATTTGTTGAGAAAGGAGTTGACAATAGTTATTTCATGTTTTAGCTAAGAGGTTTGTCAAAGAACCTTCGCATAAAGGGAATTTGACTACTTAGATGTGTATTTCCCATCAACTAAATGAAGTAGTTTATGGTCAAGCGTAGCATCGAAGACTGGTCTACATACAAGATTCCATTAGCATCTAATAGTTTTGTTATTTGATTTCTATTCCTTCTTGCGAGTAGGGAGGTATGGAGGAATTTGGAATTATGATCCCCATCCTTTAACCTGCTCACTTTAGCCTTCTGTTGTATTATAGATTGTAGGAAAGATAAGGCTTGCTGATATTCCCTCAATATTGTTATTTCAATTTCCCTCATCTAAGAATTATCCAGATGTAGATAACATGCTTCTTAAGCTAGGTGCAACTTTGTTTTACTTTCAAGAACTTGTTTGCTGTTATGAGATAGAATATTTTTAAGTGAAGCTTTTAGTCTCCTTAACTTCTACATCACTTGATAGGAATGGTATCCTTCATCATGACAGAATCAATAGTCTTTAATAAAATCTATAAATCCTTCTTGGTAAGACCATTAAAAAACCTAAAAGGAGCACCCTTAGACAATGTGGGAAATATATTGTGTATGTTGGACCCCGAATCTGGAGCCCAACATCAGAACTATAATACATGAGTAAACACCTTTCTTCAGAACATTGGTTTCCCACTGTCTTAAGTTTCTAATGAATACCCAACTTTCATCCAGAAATTGAACATCTTAGAGGCTGAATAATATTTCGATTTCTTCATATAATTTGTAAAACTATGTCTTAAGTTTACTCCACATTAAAAATCATCTTAATTGGAACCCTAGAAATCCAGATATATTCATAATGTCGAAGAATGTTTAGTAAAATAGCATCAGTTCAGACTATTCCAACAGATTCTCTCACTTTCCTTCAATCAAACATTTTTCCAATCAATTTGGAATGCTGCCAATTTTTGTGGAGAGATAGCACAATGTGTTAGGAATCTATTGTCTCAAGGATCACTTCGTTTAGAGGTCGGATAACAAAGATTGGGTCGAAGGAATCAAATAAGGTTCCGTCCTTAATCATATTAAACCTAGTTCGGGACAATTGGCACACCTTTCTTTATGGATATTAGATCAAGGTCATTCTTAGAGGGTTAGAAATAGAACTTCAATATCTACAACTTTAATGAAGACCTTGAAGACAAATTCTATCATCTGTAGGGTTAATAGTGGACCAAACAATAGGGTCAGATGAAACTAGATGAATAGACAAGCAAATTGGAAAATTTACCATAACTTTCCCTAAATAAGTTGGATTAAGGTTTTATTTAGATGGTTCAAAAGATAATTTCAAGATCTACAACTTTCATGAAGACCTTGAAGACAAATTCGATCATCTCTATGGTCAAAAATGGGACCAGACAATAGGATCAGATGAAACCAAATTAAGGGTCAAATAAATTGGGAAAATTGTCATAACTTTCCCTAGATATGTCATATTAAGGTGTTCTTTAGATGGTTTGAAATAAGAGATAACTTACATGAAGACCTTGAAGACAAATTCGATCATTTACAGGGTCAAAATTGGGACCAGATGATAGAATCAGATGAACCAAGATGAAGGGTCAGGTGAATTGGAAAAATCATCATAAATTTCTCTAGAGAGGTCTGATTAAGGTGTTCTTTATATTTTTTGAAAGAAAACTTCAAGATCTACAACTTTTGTGAAGACCTAAAAGACAAATTCGATCATATATAGGGTCAAAAATGGGACCAGACGATAGGATCAAAAGGAACCAGATGAAGAGTTAGATGAATTGGAAAAATTGTTATAACTTTCTCCAAAGATATCATATTAAGGAGTTATTTAGATTATTAGAAAGAAGACTTCAAGAGCTACAACTTTTATGAAGACCTTGAAGACAAATTCGATCATCAATAGGGTCAAAAATGGGACCAGAAGAAAGGATCAGTTGAACCCAGACGAAGGGTTAGATGAATTGGAAAAATGGTCATAACTTTCTCTAGAAAACTTAGATTGAGGTGTCATTAGATAGTTTGAAAGAAGACTTTAAGATATACAACTTTTATTAAGATCTCAAAGACAAATTTGATCATGTACAGGGTAAAAAATAAGACCAGACGAAAGGATCAGATGAACCCAGATGAAGGGTTAGACAAATTGGAAAAATGGTCATAACTTTCTCTAGAGAACTTGGATTAAGGTGTTATTTAGATAGTTCGAAAGAGAACTTCATGAACTACAACTTTTATGAATACCTTAAAGAAAAATTTAATCATCTATAGGGTTAAAAAATGGGAATAGATGAAAGGATCAGATGAACCTAGACGAAGGGTTAGACGAATTGGAAAAATGGTCATAACTTTCTCTAAAGAACTCGGATTGAGGTGTTCTTTAGATGGATCGAAAGAAGACTTCAAGATCTACAATTTTCATACAGACCTTGAAGACAAATTTGATCATCTACAGGTTAAAAAATGGGACCAAACAAAAGGATCAGATGAACGGTGCCCCAGACGATATGATGTCATCACAACACAATATGAAGTCATCAAACGATACATTATCACCAGACGATATGATGCCATCACTAGATGATATGATGTCATCACTAGATGATATGATGTCATCAGACGATATAATGTCATCACCAGACGATATGACGTCATTAGATGATACATTATCACCAGATAATATGACGTCATCACCAAATGATATGACGTTATCAAACAATACATTATCACCAGACGATATGATGTCATTACCATTACCAGATGATATGACATCATCAGACGATACAAACTATACTCCTGAGCATCTCCACTTATAAGGACCATAACTTTTGACTCCTATATCCAAAAATTTCATATTATATACCGTTAAAAAGCTAGAAAGATAAGCTACAATTTTTTAGAAGACAACTTTGTATAATTCAACCTAGATGAAGTTAGATTTTTCCCTAAAGTCAGAACACGAATTTTTCTCCCCTATGGAAGACTTGAAATTTTGCACTGTGTAGACTTGGAATGTCCTGAGCATAACCATTAAGCTACCAAAATGACTTCATTAAACTCTCAAATCTCAACTCCTTTACCTCATCACCTTCAATTGCATTTTTCAGTCATAAATCCTATCTTCCTTTCCATAACATCTCACTTATGTATATATATATATCAATAATTCATGTTCCAAAATCATCGACTCAAATTGATAACTTCTTCACGTATATCTAATTTCAACTCACATCATCCATACACAATCATATTTCATTAACATCAAAAGAATAAAGTTTTACAAATCTTTAATGGCATTCCAAGCCACATTACATCATCATCTTAAAATCTCAAATTACAAAAGGTTTTTGAACAAACAAACTTGTTGCTTTCCCGAAACCAACTCAAAATACAAAATAAGCAAATTTGGAGAAATTCCCTTAGGCTCTTGATCTCTTAGCTATTACTTGAAGAGGGGATGAAAAAGGGGTGAGCTTGACAGCTTGTGGGTAACAGTTTATAACAGAAAAATAAACAAGACCTTTGAAAATATTTTACTTATCATAGAAAATTTTCATCGAGTTCATAAAATACATGTTTCTTGAGCTTTCAGCCAAAATCCACAAGTTACAAACATGAATGCATCAAAGTTATTAACATAATATAAGCACATAAGCACATCATAATGGTTTGGGTGGATCCAAAATAAAATGTACTACACAATTCCCCTAAGGATCCTGTGTAGTTGTGAACATAACGTACTAATGCAATCCCACATAATTGTTTTGCGTAGCCGTGAACTTATAAGAGTCATGAAAGAGCTCCATGTAACAACATATTGCAATTTCTCAAATCATTCAAAAGCAATAAATGCAACACTTATGATGCAATTAAAATCATTAAATTTCTTTGATGCTAAGAAAACATTAGTGGTTTATTTACTCTATTATAAACATGTACCCACCTTGATTTCCTTGCTTAAAGACTTGATGAAAATGTTTCTACTCTTGCTTCTCTTACCTTTCTTGATTTTCTTCTACAATAACAAAAATATCACTCAATAGGGTTTTCAATTGAAAATCTCACAAAGCACAGTCACTAAAATTGGTGCTAGAATACTTAAACCCATGCATTTTTAAACTTCATGAACTAAAATCCTTCCAAAAATCTAAAAGATTTAAAATGATCTTACCTTGATTTTTCACCAAATGAAGAGATCTTTGGCTTAAATGGAAGCTCTTCTCTTCCTTTACCTTTTTCTCTTCTTGAACTACTTCAAAATCTCTTTCTAAGGCTAAGAAATGAAGAAACCCTAGCTCAACTCTCTTCTTTTCTCTCAACCACCGAAATCTCTTTTCTTTCTCTCTTTGATTTGTTTTTTCTCTTCTTTCTCTCCTATTTTCGTTTTTCCCCTTCTTAAAATAGCAAGACAATATTTCTTCCTCCATTTCTACCCTTAATGAGTCCAAAAAGTCCATTTTTTCCTTCCATATAAGCTTAGGTTCCTTTAACCTTAAGTGTCTTACAAAAAACACCCTTGAACATTCTTATAACCTTAACATTTTAATTCAATCAATCTATATCATATAATCTTTCTAACATCAACATAATAATTAACTCCACAAACTTTCATAAAGACCTCATAATTAATGTAAATCATACTTAATCATCAAGAAAAATTTTTTGGGGGCCAATAGTGTATTTGAATGCAAGAGTGATCTGAAAGAAGATTATCACCAAAATGTGCATAAGAAATAGGGAAAGTATTCAAACAATCTAAGTTGACAAAGGCCCTATTGAGTTTTCTCCTAATCTAATACGATCCTTGTTAGTTATTGGTCTATGTAAAGAATCTGTCATTAAAACAAAGATCAATCAATTATACATTCTGAAGCAAGGTTTCCAATTATTTGCCTAATGATTGAATCCCTCGTCCCCCTTCTGATTCTAGATTGTTCTTGATGCTATTGAAATCTGCCATCATTAACCAAGGATCTGAAATATGATTATCCATCTGTCGTAGAGAGTTCCATAACATATTTCTTTGAAAAAGGAAATAGGAAGCATATATAATGGAGATAGTTAACCATGTAGTGGAGTGATTAAAACATAAGATATTTGTAAATGTTGATCAGTTGTTCCTATTTGCTGAGCTGTAACTCTTTTAGTGTTGTAAAAACAAAGAATCCTTCCATTATAGTGAGAAGACAAGTTGGAAAGAAGATCCTAATTAGCACCTAAAAGTTTAGACACACATGGAAGATTTGAGGCACTAATTTTAGTTTCTAGAAGTCCAACTATACTAGGCCTTTTGTCAAATACAACATCTTTAACTTTGGCCTTTTTGTGAGGATCATTAAGCCCTCTAACATTCCATATGAGCAACATCAAGGAGGGGAGTACCCCCAGTAGTGATTTTATTTTTCTTCATTGCCAATCTTCTTCTTGTGCTTATATTAGAGATCAACACACTTGTAGAATTTTTGCCTTGCTCCTTTTGATTCGCATTCTGAACCTATTGTGGTTGAGAATCTGACCTCAGTTTAGGAGGTGATACCTCTACTTTTGATACATTGTGAGTTGTTGTATTACGAGTGTTCTGCACCTTTGTTTTAGAAACTTGCAATTTGAAGTAGTTAAAATATGCAGGTAAGTCAGCTGGCTCTAAGCTGTAGCTAGCTGTAACATCTAATTGCACACCTAAGGCCTCATTCTCATTAAGCACTTCCTTATTACTGATAGGGTCACCCTTCACAGACAGATCTATCACTTTAATAGTTTGGTTGAGTGGGTTAGAACCCAATTTGACCTGCTATTTTTTATTAACATCATCTCAAGCAATTCATCATGCCAAGTTATTTTAAAATTTTTCCTAGTTGCTCGCCATTGTTTATTCTTTACTAGAGAAATTAAACCTTCAAAATTTTACATTCCATATTTTACCAATTTAATTTTTAGTTTAATTTTTAAAAACTACTTAATTACTAAGAATATTCCTTCAATTTCATAGGGGTATTAGTGTGGGTCTGGATTTAGAACATCTCATTTCTAAAGAGTTAAAAAGGAGATGTTTTAAATCTATGTATAAAAATTTAAAGAACCCTACAAAGAATTCAATCTTCTTTCTAACTCTTTCTTGGGATCCAATCAACATCCAAAACTTTAAAATTGCAATGAAAGAAAATATTTTTAGAGGCTCTTTTCATATTAATTATATCATGTTTCAAACATCTATATTATTTAAAGAAATTTTTATTAGGCTTTAATAAGATAAGAAACCTAATTTACAAAAACAACATTTATCTAATTATTATAATAAACCTGATGATAGATCAGGACCTCTTAAAAATAAATTTTAAATTTTATTTCATGATTAAATTAGATATGTATGATACAATAGATATAATTTATGTCAAAATAAAAATTATAATATAAATAATAAATTTTATTTTTCAGTATTAGGCAGATTCATAAGAGAAATAATATAGTATTTGTTCAACTAAATATATTTATCATATGCCTAATTGATTAAGTAAAATCATGTATGAGCTTTTGTCTTGAAAATAATTATTGTTTATTTCCAGATCTCACATCTCAGCGGGACTTCTACTGGTATTGTTGTTATTATTGTTAATTACTCTTTATTATTTTAAAAGAACTCGGGAACATATGGCAATGTCTTTAAATAATAAATAAATCAAACATGATTTAATATATGAATAACAAAA
Source organism: Erythroxylum cataractarum (assembly GCA_024703695.1). Taxonomy (NCBI): domain Eukaryota; kingdom Viridiplantae; phylum Streptophyta; class Magnoliopsida; order Malpighiales; family Erythroxylaceae; genus Erythroxylum; species Erythroxylum cataractarum. The sequence continues at coordinate 48,572,335 of JANJEY010000005.1, forward strand.
GTGTTTAACCGTTCCCTTCTTAATGAAGCTATTGGCGATTAAAGCCAACCATAAGACCAAAGATTTGTATTCATTAATAAAGACACAGATGAATTTCTTTTAATAAGTAAAAGAAGAAATGAAATGAATAAGATAAATATAGTACATATGTAGTCTAAGTAGAGATCAAAGCAAGTTAAACAATTCTTTATAGAAAGTTTTAAACAATTTTTTAAAGAAAGTAACTAGGAGTTATTAGATCAGATAAACAAGTTTAGCATAAGTTGCTAAATTATAATTTATTTATTAAAGTTATAATGATGGTATATTAAAAGATTAGGTGGCATATGAGAGTTAAGCGAGATTATAATATGATACAGTTTACTCTTTAATTTAACTTATCATCTCCAATATAATCTACTATTTATTTTTTTTATTTACTTTGGAAGACCTATAGATTCCTTTTCTTACAAATGAACTATATGGTAATTCCAAATAGGATCCTAAATTTGATTAAGTCATCATTGGACCTCTATTTTAATCTATATATACAAGCAATGATACTAGATTGAAAGCTCATCAAGCAATACAGATTGTGGATACTTTGTTTCCTTTTCCATATAAAATTAGTGAATTCACAATGGAAAATATAAGAGATCAATAGATATAGAATCTTCATGACAAAGTAGAAAAATAAGAGAGATAAGTGATTAGTTATCATGCCTTTGTGGATAATTTCTCCTTAACTATTAGCCATAAAATGAATAGAAATTTTAAAGAAGCTTGCTTAAATCGAACCAACTGGTACTATAGAACCTTGGGCCGTTAATCCTCATAAGATCTCATGTTTGTGAAGGAACCTAAAGGACATTTTAACAAAGTGAATTTATCCTTCCTAGAAGATTGTGGATTAAAAGTCAGAAAAATCATAAACCATTCCTCACTATAAGCCTAACTGTTCCTTCCATAACTTTTTTAATAGTGGCTACATCATGATTTATGTTTCTTAATAGTTAGAATTGTGCACTATGAGCCATAGGTCCCAAGGTGCTTTAATCATCTTGCCAAAATTTTATGCTAGCTCCATTTCCTAATCCACATTTGATCATTTTCTTTATGTTCTCTTTAAGCTTAATGTAGCACCCCACTCCCGCCAGACCCAGACCCGATATCAATGGTGATATCCGAGCCCACGCCCCGCGAGGTTGGCGTACTAGAGCACTCAAATCCGTTCTGAAAATCCGTAAAACAATTTCATACTTTTTGAAAGAAAACGAGTGCGCAGAAATCATTAAACAATTTGGGCCCACAATAAGAAAACATTTTTGATCAAATACTATTTCGGTACTCACATTACAATTATAACATTTATCAATTAGGCCCACTAAAGCAACAGTACTAATCTGCAGAATTTGCAGAGTTACAAATTTTCATACAAATCAGAAAGACTCAAATGCAGACGTAAAACTGATCCCGACCCCAACTCTGACTCTCTTTCCATAATCATACTCCCGTTTGTCTAATGGGGTACTCTTCAATTTCCTGAAAAATAAATGCAATGTTGGGTGAGTTTGCGAACTTAGCGAGAAACCATCATCGATGGTTCACTCAACTCATGCATATCGCAAGCAATTTACAATTTCATTAAGTTACACAATTAATGTCACCATATGAGAATTATCAGGTTCTTATGCAATCACAGGACTCAGAACTTTGCAATTCAGTTATCAGCTATTCTTGTCCCATTTATTTCCATTCTTTT
>JANJEY010000005.1:48574175-48586267 GCA_024703695.1 Erythroxylum cataractarum
GCCTCTATAACAATTTAAACAAATTCTCATCACTAGATGCTCAATCAAAGAAATTCGATAATGCACATGTCTTAATTTAAAGCTGTACGATGCATGTTCATGATTTTCCAGAGCCATAATCCAAATCCGCTATCCCTTCAACCAAAATTCACTATTTACTAGTTCAGTAGCATTTTCTTGTTTCACATTCACTCACTTAAGTCCCCAATTATACTCCAATTTTTTAAAACATAAATCTTAAGTTGCACTAGGAACTGAAATCGACTCTCTTTCGATAATTGCGATCCCACTAATTAAAATTCGAATTCTTAATCTTTACCACAATTGTAGACCTCTCTCTCTAATTTATAACGAATCAAGAATCACCTCAATTGGAGGTCTACACTATAAAATATGCCGCAAAAACCAAATTGATTCCATTCAGAATTTTGTCCCTCGCCGCAGCCAAGGATCTCTCGCTACGGCGTGAAAAGGGACGCTCGTCGTGGCGAACACTTCTCTTACGCCTCGTCGTGATGCCTACGAACGACTCGCCGTGGTGTGAAACTTATTCGCTCGCCGCGACGTGGCCTTTTTCCATACGTCGCGACGTGCAGCTACATCTTCTTCCCCGATCGATTTCTCCGCCATTTTCACTCTTAAAACCAGTATTAAACACACTCAACTACCCACATCTCTAGCATTTAAACTCATTAATACAACAAACAATAATAAATATCAACATTAAAGCCATAAAACATACCAAATCGAAGCTCGATTCTTAAACCCTAAAATCTCTGAAAATCTTTCAATCCTCTAACATCCACGGAGGTCCTCCAAAGCCAATCCAAGCATCAACCTCTCCATAGTCTCTAGCAGCTCTTCAACCACAAAGAAAGGGGAAACAAGCAAAATCTCTAAGGGGGACAAGATCGAATCGTCGAAGGAAGAGGAAGGAGAAGAGGAAAAAGCCTCTCTCCAATTTCCAAAACCTAATTTATATATATAAAGGGTTGATTTAAACCTATAGATTATAGTCCTCAAATTCATTTAATTTCAGTCCCAAAATTCCAATGGCTCATCACACTAATTCCCAAACTCACAAATCTAAATTTTTCCAAGCCAATTGCCAAACAATTTCGGAACTGGAATCTAATCCATCAGTCTCTAAGACAATTTCTCGGTCCGGACCCATAACACTAAAAATTTCGGAAAAAAAATCCTATAATTCCTCAAAATCATAAAACACACGATCCTATTCTCCAATTTCAAATTTCAACTCTCTAAAATTAAATTCTCACTCCAATTAACTATACAAGCCCAGTTATGAAATAATTCCCAATAAATCATATCTCACACAGTTTTACAATTCAAAAACATAATCACAATCAAAGTGCCGGAAAATCATGAATGCATGTCACTATGCATATGCATGTGCAACTAACTCATCCCTCTAAAACTAGAGGTCCCAATGAATGCTTACATTTCAAATATGCGATGCATCAACCTAGCCTGTCCCAATTTACCAATTTACTCTTCCCATCGGGGATGGGATGTTACACTTAAAGACACAATAGATAGTCCAAGAAGAATTAGTCCAAGAAGAATGACATTTTAAAGTGGATAAATAGAAATTTTAGGCCTTTAAATAATTAGTATAAACTAATTTGACCCAAAGGGATTATTTATTCTCTAATATCCTCTAGATTCTCTTTGCCATATGTATTTTGTTTCTTAATTTAATAGAGACTATTCCCTAATTTTCCACCTAACTTTACCTTGGTAACCCCTTCTTATATGACTAGATCAAAGAAAGCTCTTAAGCATCTTCTCTATTATTTTCACCATGATCTTAGGAAACATAATATGAGAGCACCAATAGACATGCCTAAAATTAAGCATGTAATTTATTAGTTGCATTCTCTTAGTAAAAGAGGACTCTTATTATATCAACTATTGGTCCTCTTTTGTATTTTTTCTATGAGAGGCAAGAAATCTCTATATAAGGGCCTCTTATCGGAGATTTCTACTCATAAATAGGTAAAGGGTATATGCTTAATTTGGAGCCTCGTCATATTCAAGATCCATGGAGAAAAAAATGCGAAGTAGTTGAAGATATGAAGTCAATTTTTTTCATTTATAATCTAAATAAAACTTTGAAGCACCTAATGGTAGACATTAGAGTGTTACTAAAGTTAAGATACACCTAAAAGAAGCAATAATCCATTAAAAAAGGAGAGATTATAAATCTTAAGTTTTTGCATTTAAAGTGAAATTTAAAACTTTTATCATGGCTAATCATATGACTAGTTAGCCTTGACAATACTTTCATATTTAGAGGGTAAGGACAAAAGATGCCCCTGCCTTAATGCTTTTTAGCTCCTTTGAAGAGCCTAGTAAGTTCACTATTGACTAAAATGATATATGAGACAATGGATATGGATTAATAGATCTAATAAATGAATCTTAAAGGAAAGACAAAACCATGTAAGTTATTAATGATGAAGCTCCAGTCAATTAAAAAAATGCCTTACGAAAATCCACTTTAATTGCATAAATTTTAAAGGAATGCTTCCTATTGGAATTTGAAAAAGTTCCTAGACCAAAAGTATGTCATCTTTGATCTATCTTCTTATCATAAAAGAACCCTAGGTTTGATTGATCAAAGGTTGAAGCACTCTTTTGAGCCCAGAGACTGAAAGTTTTACTATTACTTTGTAAATGATGTTACCACAATAAATAGGCATGAATTCTTTCAAGGAACATGGATTGGAAATCTTTGGAATAAGGCTAACAAAGGTCTTATTAATTTCCTTCATCATAATGCTCTATTTGAAGAATTATATTACAACTTCTATTACTAATTGCTTTAGCACATGCCATAATTTTTAAAACAAAGCGTTAATGTCATTAGGTCTTTGAGCCTTATTTGTATGTAAAGTAAAAAGATCTTTCTTTATCTCATATTCAATAATAGGTAATGCCAACCTATTTGCATTTGATGCTGGAATAATATCAATGACAAAAGATTGTAGCAAATGAATTAAAGGAAAGCAATTAGAGGAGCCTAAAGAGTTGCAAAAGTATGCATAGGTTTCTTCCAATAATTTTGATCAAATAGAAGTTACAAAGCTATCAAGTTTTTGGAGGGAGGATATTCTATTAAATTTCCTCCTAGAAAGAATGAATTTCAGGAACAAGGAATTGCTCCTATATCTATGCTAAACTCATTGAACCCTTGACCTCTACCTAAATAGGGAATAATTTACTTCCACAACTCACACATATTCATTTAATGCCTATTTTTCTTCTATTTATTTTGTATAAGTTTAGACAGTTTTGATAAAGAAGTAATTGAACCTTGGCGAGCCTATACTTATCTAAAACAACAACTACTTGAGTGTTATTGTATCCTTTTTGGTTCATTGTTTTAAGTTCCTTCTTGATTATTGACATCATTCTCCTATAAATAAAGGATTTTTACCTTTTAAAGAAGTGATTGAGGCCCTTGAAAAATAAATTCTCAAACTTAAGATCATTAATAAGGAAGTTGTTGAACCTGAATGGAGAGTGTCTTTTATGTTTTAGATCTATTTAACAGATAACTATAAGTGCGTGATCAGAGAAGAGAAGGTATCAAATAAATATAGTCTCTTTGGAAAGTAATTTAACCAATGGCTATCTACCTTGCTTTATCAAGTTTCTTCCTTAAGAGCCATCTTTTTAGTTGCTTGTTACTCCAAGTGAAAAATTTTCCTTATATATTGAGATCAATGACTCTTATGCTAAGTATTTATTTGTAGAATCCCTCCAAATGATTTCTTAAGGAAGCATTGCCTTCAATTTCTAAAGCATATAATGTGCTATTAAGTCCCTAAATACCATTTAGCGCCTATATATAGAGGAAGATATTCACTGTAATTTACTCCATAAATAAGTTCTCTAGAAGAAAAAAATTGAAGCATAGATGAATGAGACACGAAAATGAGTTTTTTTCTAGTAACACTTCAATTTTCATACGAAGAACTTGATCAATTATGATAATGCTTAAAACTTTTATTTTAATGGGATCAAAAGAGAAAACAATATCCCATTATGGTAAGAGTAGTGATTAGAGATAAAATGCCAATTAAGTTTAAGAAAGCTAAGCTTATTGATATTTTCCTCTTTTAACTCAGATTTTAGACAGTATATTAAGAAGGAGTTTAAATCTTGGAGATAATAAAAAAGAAGTTGTTGCTTATTGGGGTTTTTCAACCATCTCACATTCTAATACAAGAAATTCATTATCAAGATAGAGGTAAGGTAGTTACATAATTCTTCGTCTTATATTTCCTCGTTGTTTTGGTCTTAAAACTATATCCAAAATTAGTATTATTTAAATGAGTTAACAGAATTGATTATCAAAACATTGTAAATAGTCTCCTCCTTAAGAGTCATACCATTATTAGTATCAACCTAAGGATGAATTAATGACCGTAGAGCAATAATTTTAGCCAATTGTTCCTCAATCCTAAAAGGTGACTCACTTTAAGTGAAAAAAGATGAAGGGGATAAAAAGTTGGTTTAAGGGATCTTGAGTATATGAGCCTATGCCATCAAGGCTATCCAGGAGATCATAAAATAAACTTGAGTTAGCAAGAATCTAGGAATTGTCAAAATTTAGACTTCTAAAGTAGTATTTTGAGAAACATTCTCTAAAGAGTTAATTCACATTAACTGAAAGTCACCTTTAAAGAATTTCTTTTCTATTGGTTTCTAGGAATTTCCAAGATGATAACATCGAGGCCTCCATTATTAAGAGACAATAACTACATCTTATACTAGAGATTTTTTAATGCTTATGAGCCCAATCATTAAGTGGTAGGAAAGTAGGTCCTTTATAAAAAAAACTATTACTGCAGAATGCCACTTAGATACACCTTCCCCAAGCAACTTAAGAAGTGGAGCAACAATCACATTACCAACTTCCATTGAATAAGGTAGGAATGTTAATAAGCTACAGGGGATGAGTCATTGAGAACTTGCTTATAAGAATGTGTTAGAAAGGAGTCAAAGGAAGGTTAGTTTCTTGGATGGAGTTGAAGGGATTATGAGTAACTTGGTAATTATTAAATACCCATAAGTTGCCTAATTCATTCTTCTTTCACTCTATTTAAATTTTTATTTCACTACTTACTTAAAAGATTACTTCTATAGTTATCAATTGAAGGAGTTTTATATCCTAGACCATAAAAGACAATAACATCCATTATAGGCTGGTAATAATAATGTTGCATAATATTAAATGACACACTTGTACATACCACCGTCTAGCCATCTCCATGTCGATATTATAAGACTACTTTTTAATATTTTAATGCACTATGAATTAAAGGTTTAGCCAAAATAGTTACTCATAAAGCAAAAAAAATTTTAGGAATCTGTCTTCTTCTTCTCTTTATATTAGTTATAGCAACCCAATCCCACTAGGTAAGAATATCACTTTCAACTTTTTCAATATCATCCTGTTCATTGCAAAAAATCTTCCACTACCAATTCTGTAGTTTAGTATTTTCCTTCTTTCTTTCTCATTTTAATATTCTTCAAAACAATGTCTTCATTTATCATTTTATATTATTTTTAACTTTCTTACAAGGTTACACATCACCTTTGATCCTAACTAAATTTTTGTTAAATTGAGTGGTTCACCTACCTTTCAAATGTTTGTCATAATAAAAAAATAATAATATGGTTCTTTATACTAAGAACTAGTCTCATGTAAGCCCAAGTTAAATCATTGAATCTTTCTAAAGATGAATTATTAGAAGTACTTGAACTCTCTTACATTTATTTGTAAACAAAAATGCAATTAAATAAGTGTAGTAAACTAAACGAATATCACATGCACCTTTTTATTGTCAACTAGTAAACAATCATGCCTTATTAAGTGAATAATCTACATAGATATGTATAAAAGTGAATTAAATAAAAAGCCATCACAAAATATATATTGTTCAACCCAAACAAAGCAAAATCACATCTTAGATTCTACGAACATACATACAACATAAACTTTTAAAAGAATTCCATATTCTTGAAACAAGTATCCAAAACGAAAAAGTTGAACAAGTACATGATGTAAAATGCTATTATGAATTATTCTTAAGCAGGAGACTAAGTGAAATATTCAAAAAAGCAGGCTTTTAGTTCACAAAATTCCACTTACTTACTAAATAGAGTCTTAATAAAATACTATATGAAACATATAAATAAATTGGTAATATTATGCCCACCATAAGTTATTATTACTTCTCCATTAAATTTCTTTTTGTATCATCTAACGAAAATCATATAAGACAATATAGTGATCAACTTAGATTATGGAATCTTAATATCTTTACTACAAAAAAGAATGCATATACATATTATACCTATCTATTCTAAGAAGTTGTCCTTATAAAGTTGCAATAAGAATCATTTTCTTCATAATAAATCTTAAGGGTTAAGACCACCACCATGTTTTCAAGAACTAGATTTATAAACTTTTGCCATAAAAAAACTCATCCTTTTTATCTTTTTTTACCTTTAAAAGTGTTATAAATGTAATCTAAAGAAAATTGCTTATCACTATTAAAAGATAATGTATGATAAAATGATTAATAATATCCCACCATTTTCTATGGCTTTATGCCATGCCACCATCAGCACTAATTGTTCCATACTTCACTAATATAACCATTTTTTATTTTCTTTAGAAGTTCTTAACTTCGCAAATTAATATCCTAAATAAGTGATGCTACCTGACTGATTAACAGAGTCTTGAATCCAAAAGAGTTGGGGATATGGGATTACTCCACTTGTAAATTTCCAACATCTCCCCTTATGTTTCTTTTTTATGTGTGATTAATCCACTTATGAATTTCCAACATTTCCCCCTCATTACTGCATTCATTTATATTGGAATAGCTTCCCCTCAACCCATAGATTATGGGAAGCCATTTGTTACTAAGAATATCTATTCATCAAACTTCGCTATCCTAGCTCTAATAACAATCAATTAAGGAGGCCTAAGGAGAAATTAGTGCCTGATCCAAGTGAGCTCATATATAACTAGGACATTGTATCTTAACTCAAAACCTTCATGCAATAGGTTATAATTCATATCTTTATAAGTGAATTTCCAACATAAGTATGATTTAGGAAAATTTTTTAAATTTAGAACTTTGACTTTTATAAATTTTCAATTTAGTTTTAGTATAAAACTAGTATTTTAAGTATTGTTCATTCAAAAAAACTGGTATTAGCTGCTAGTAGATCTTAGTAACAAAGTTACTAATTTGTGCTTAATTGATTATACTTTTATTCCATAACACTTATTGATTAATGCTATGAAATGCTTAAGACATTCACTTTAGTTTATATTTAGTTTTAGGTACAATTTAGAAGTGAAAGAGTTAAAATGAGTTGTAAGCATACTCGTTGAGCCGTCTTCTTGAGATTCAAACTCAGTTGTCATCATATAGTAATAAAGAGAAGGATTAGAGTGAAGGGGGGGGGGGGGGGGGGGGGGCGGGAAGCAAAGTGCATAAAATGAAGAGTATGGCCATGAGTATTAAAAGAAGTCACAACCGTGACTAATTTATCGTGGCCATTACTTATCAAACTTGATGTGTCATAGCTGTGACTCATTTACATGCGCATGACACTCTAAGTCATGCCCATGGCACCATATATCATTGCCATAACTTTCACACCTAAGCTGCCTGAAGACCTAATTTTCACTATAAATATAACATGTTGTGACGACAAAAGGTGTGAAGAGAGTGAAACATTTTGTGGAGTGAAGTCTCAATTTTGTAAAGGAAAAGGGGCAAACCTCTCATCCTTCGGAGACCCATGGAGGGATAAGCTTCTCAACACCGATTCGGAGGTGATATCGACACCAAAGAACCCGGTTAAGCATTCTCTTTTTGTATTTGTTGTTCTTTTTCTCTCTATGAATTGTTTAGGTTATCCTATACTTATAGATTTGGGATTTTCTTGTATGAATGATCTTTATTCTCGTTCTTGATAGATTGTTTATGTATAAACCCATTACTAGAATCTTAAATACAGTTTGTAATCATTATATTTGGATTCATTTGCGATAATTAATGGCTTCATATTATTAGGAATACAATTTGTAATTGTTATGTTTCCGATTAGTATCGAATCATTAGGGATAGCGTAACCTAGGTTAAATGACCCAAGTATATGTAGTTGTTACCTTGATTAATTTGTTTTCCTAACTCGTAATGCGTTGTCCAATTAAATCTAAAGAGCCTAGGTTGTTTGATAGCTAGGTTCGATTAAAAAACTTGTTTTAATTGAAGAAGATATAAGGGAAAATAGGGATTAATAAAGTTTATCGTTAACCTACAATTAATAGTTACTATGAGAGGTATGGGAATAACAATTCAATGAAGTATGTTTAATTATGTATAGGCCAAGATTGAACCGATAACCGGATCCCTAACGTATTCTTAACTTTTCATCATTTTTGAACGTTTTATTTAATTTGATTTTGATAGTTTAGTTTCATTTTATTTTTTATTTAAAACCTAACCAAACCCCCCATAACCTAAACATCAATTATTTTCATAACAAAAGCTAACCGAACACTCTTTGTAGAATCGACCTAGACTTACCACTAGCTATAGTTTTAGGTCTAGTTATTTTGTATAATGTTACGACACGCTATCACAATTTTGACACCATTGCTGGGAAGTGCAGTGTTTTAGTTTTTATTCTCGATTTTAATTGGTATTTTGTACATATTTGTTTATGATTAGTTTCTTTTAAGTTATTTCATGATCTTTTCACTTTTTGTTTAGTTTTTGTGTGTTAATAATAATAATACTAATAATAATAATAATAATAACAAAAACAACAACAACAACAACAACAACAACAACAACAACAACAATAATAATAGTAGTAGTAGTAGTAGTAGTAATAATAATAATAATCATCATCATCATCATAATACATGGAAAAGGAAGTAGTTTTTCCTATGACTTATATTCTCAATCCTATAGCCAAGTTTAGAGTGACCATACAAACTTTAGTTATGGATGGTATAACCAACAAATTACTTCCTTGACAGTTTGTAAAACATACAACAATTCCCATATGAACCAGAAGCTTGTTATTACGACTCAGGTCCATCTCTGGAAGAATTACTTAAAGTTATGGCTGCTAACAATATTCAAATTTAACAAAACAATCTACAATTCTAGCAGGATGTAAGACAATTCTGGCAAGATACAAGGTCTAGGGCCCAAGATTGGGAGACCCAACAACACTCAAGTACATCTATAAAAAAATTAGTTAATGTTTGTGTTGCTAGTACTTTGCAAATTCAATAGGCTATACAATAGCTTCAATAGGGTGCACGGTAGCTTCAACAGAGTGTACAACAATTATAGCAAGATACAAACTCTTGAATCCAGAACTTGGTAACTCAGATGGGTTAGATGATGGAAGCTATCATCTGCTTAGAATCACCAAGCAGAGAGACTCAACCATCATAATCCAAGATGAACCTAAGGTTGTTAGCACAAAGACCTTATAGAGTGAAGAGGAGCTTGAGAATCTTGAAAAGACTATGCAAGGAATTGCTAGTGAAGAAGAAGTAGAGAAGGAGCTCAAAGCAAAAAATAATCTATCATTTAGCTCAAACGTAAATACTGAGTTCCTAATTGTTATCGAAACTAACCCTTCACCTTTACTTGGCAGATTGGCAAAATTAAACGAGGATGAGAGAGGTGAAGAGATATTCTAAGAGTGCGAGGACTTAGTAGAGATTGAGATTCTAAAGATAGGGAGTATGCTGAAGATGAGAGATCATCGACTTCGACCTTATCTTGAACAACCTCAAATGGAGGAAGCGCATGTGACAACTGAAGATCATAATTTTGTCACATGATGAGGAAAACAAGGGAATCGAGCCAATGACAATAAATAAAGGCACTGCTTGGGAGGTAACCCCAAGGAAGGTTATTTCTTTTCCTTTACATTTTTGCATTTGTTTCTTATACGTATGTGTGTTTTTATGTTTGTTTCTTTCTTATATGTTTCTAAATTTTTAATAAAAAAGAGAGAGAATCAAACAAACAAATAAACATATTTTTGTTTTTTTGTTGCTTTTAGGATTGTATAGTCATGATTAAAGAGTGAATTGACTAGAATAATCCTTGCCAACTTGAGTATTTACTTTTAATCTTATGATTTGTCAATATTCATTAACTTTAGAAGAGTAGTGATTAGTGGTAAAAACTAGCTAGTGACATTTTCAGTCTTTATAGACTTACACATGCATATCAATCTCATTGTCTTTGCTTTATGTGTGATCTTCATGATATATACATCCTGACTTTGCCTTGAATTTCTATTCAAAACTATATTTTTATCACATGCATTAACATAGAAATGATATAGGCATTCTTTATTTTTATAAACTATATTAGCCAAATAGCCTATCTTTTGATATGAAATTTCCCTTTGTTCAACCGCTTTAAGCTTTACTAATCTTTCTTTTTGTGCTAACCAGATTGAATGCTTTAAACCTAACCAAATGTCTTACTCAAGCTTTAAAGCTAGTGGAGCATTTATTGATTGTTGATGATTGTGGATATATAAATGTATAAGTTTGGGGGTGTGCATATGTGTAGGATGGTTATAATCATTGAAATGTCATTTTATGTCTTATTAATGGATTCTAAGGTTGATGTAGCTTTTGTCAATTCTTAAATGAAAAAAAGAAAAATAAAAAAGCAAAAAGAAAAATAAAAATAAAATTGTTACATAAAATTATCAAGGAGGAAATGCAATTGTTTTGAAAAGTTATTCATGATTAATTTATCCTCCTAAAGTTGTATGGAATGTATGATATGAGTATAATACATATGAGGTCGATATGGCATTGAAACATCACTCCTTATAGTTTCAATATATTGTAATCATCGACATTTATTAGTGATCCCTTCTAATTAATTATGCTTCATGCGGTTTGTGGTGGTTGTGAGCTATGAAACATAGTTTTTGCATTCACCATAGCTAATGTACATAATTATGAGTGCGTGTTGGTTTTTGTGTTAGATGGTATATTGAGTGTTTTTCTTATTTCACTAGCTTTATGCTACATTATCCAAATACATCTCACTTTACCCTTGCCCACATTACAACCTTAGAAAAGTCCTTTGATTCATGATTATGCATGTGAATCATAATAGTGGAGAAATGAAATGATATGTAAAGTTGTGGAGTGTCCTGATCATGAATTGTGTTTGAGTGTACTTATAACTCTATCTTATTTAACACATCTTATCCAAGTCTACCTTTAGATTGCTCAGTTTCTAAAGGTGATGAATGTTGATTGATCATAAGTTGAAGCGTTGAATGTTGAGTTCTAGTCATGGTTTTGAAAGTTATTCATCTTTTCTTATGATTATCTATTCTTGGGAAATATGAAAAATGAGTAAGTGTTTCGAATTTGTGACTTTGATGTTTTACCTAGGGAAGGTCAAAAGCTAAGCATAGAGGAAATTGATATGTTCTTAATTGATTATACATTTGCTCCATAACCCTTAGTGATTAATGTTATTAAATGCTTAAGACATAATTTAGTTTGTATTTAGTTTTAGGTACAATTCAGAAGCGAAAGACCTAAAGTGAGTTGCAAGCACACTTATTGAGACATCTTCTTGAGATTCAAACTCACTGTCTTCAAAGAGCAATAAGGAGATGGATTAGAGTGAAGAGGAGGCAACAAAGTACATAAAATAAAGAGTATGGCCATGAGTATTGCAAGTCATGGCCATGATTAATTTGTTATAGTCGTGAATCATCATTTATGACCATGACAATCAAGTCTGCATGGGCATGAAACTTTAAGTCACACAATGACTCATAGTCATGCCCATGACACATCATGTCATTGTAACGCCCCAAATGAGGGGTTAGCAGAGTAAGCAAATTTAGTCTGATTTAGGTTATGTCTCTTTGATATTATGACATGCATTCATGGTATTTCCGGGTACTTTGGTCAAATGAATTTTCGGATTGATTCAGACAATATTAAGATAATTTTT
>JANJEY010000005.1:48614065-48625756 GCA_024703695.1 Erythroxylum cataractarum
ATTGTGATTTAACTACTGCGATGCCATGTGGATATTAGTAGAACTGTTCTGGTAGTGCACCTTTATCGTGGGATACACGTCGGGCATCCCAATGTGTACCCTACGATGAGGGGGCGCTACAGGAAACCCAATCCGTCTGCCACTTGGAATTTTTTTTCGGTCCGAAAAGTACTCCAAAAATTTTCAAAAAAATTCCTGAAATTCCCACAAAATGTAAAACACACATAAATCGCACCAATTCAATTTTTCAAACACAAATAACACATTTTTCACAAAAAATTCATTTAGAACCACATATGTCGGGAAATGTCATGAATGCATGTATAATCATGTGCATGTGCAAAAATTTCAATTTATACAAATATGGAGGCCATATTATGCATGAACATGCCGAGACTAGTTTACACACTTATAATCCATCTCGAATTATCATTTTATCCTTCCCATCGGTGATGAGATGTTACATTTGGTGTTGATCTACCTAACTCATTCGCCTTTCTTGAATCACTTAATTTCTAATACAGATCAATTTCACTTATCAACAATATCTCTAATCAATTCTGGCCTTCAATTATTTTAGGCCTTATTCATCCCAATATAAAGGCGGACGACTCTTTCTGTTATGTAACGCCTCATATGGCATTCTAATGATATCATTGTGATAATTGTTATGCTTAAAGCCAAGCAAAGCTGTAAATTGACCTCATGTTCCTATAAACTCCAAGATATAAGCTTAAAACATATCTTCAACAGTTAAGATTGTTGGCAACTCATACATACAGTCACTTGCTTCTACGTCCTTAGCCGTTAAATGCTATTTCGGTGTATTCCTACCAGGATGTATAACGTAGGTTACTATTTGTAGTTTCTTTAATAATCTCTTTACTCAATCATCTATATCAGGTACTCATTCTTCCTATTTCAATCACAAAATATCATTTTCCAATTCAAACTTAAAATTTAGATTCATTTTCAATTCCTTAATAAGATTCACAATTTCTGAATCCTCAATTTGAGTTTTGCTAATTCTTTCATATAAAACTAATTTTAAATTTCAATGCAACTAATAATGCTTCATTTTGCCCCAAATTCAACTCAACATTTTATGTTCTTTATTGCACTAGGTTTAGTAACCTCAATATTTGGATTTGTGTTATTCCGTTATTTAATTTTTTGTTCAATACATCATATAGATACTAGCTTTATTAAGATAGTACTCATTTGTACAATTATAATCTTTCAGTAATTCTATCCATTGTCTCGGTTTTATATTCAATCCTTTCAAACTCAACATTATTTATATATATCCAAAACACTTCACTGTATATATAATGTCTTCAAGATTTCAAAGCAATTACTATTGCAGCAAGTTCTAAATCATGTATCAAATAATCAACTTATGAGACTTTAATTGTCTTGATGCATATGAAATCACTTTATTGTGCTGCATTGGATTACATCATAATTTCTAGTGTGAAACATCATTATATTCTTTATAATCTCCAAATCTAGACAAGTAGGCATCAATGGAAGGTAAAATCCAAAGTCATAAAGAGTTTTAACTTTTCAAGGTAAAATCCAAAATAAAGATTTTTAACTTTTCAAGTTGATTACATTAAGAATTAGTACAGTATAATGAGGACAACAGAATTTGGCTAGACCTACTTGCTTATAAGCTTGGAAAAATTTATGTACCAATGAAATTTTACGTTATGAATATGATTTAATTTAAATAGTACACTTGTTAGCTATTTCCACTTCAATTATTTTTCCCAATCAACCAAAAAATTATTTATAAAAACTAAATTTGACTATGGACTCACTATAAACATATGGTAAGGTCCAATATTTCTATAAATGGACTTTTTTGTACATTTGAAAAGCAACCCAATTTATATAATATTAACAATCTAAATTTGACTATGGACTCACTATAAGCATAAGGCAAGGTCCAACATTCTCATTGTCAGTAGCAATTACCCTTTCAATCTGGAGAAGCAAAGAAATCACAATGATATACAACCATTTAACATTACAAGCATTCATAAATTCAACTTCCATGCTCTGACTAACCATCAAATATCGATTAATATGTAATCAATTGAACACTACTAGATCGAGAGGTGTAACACCAAAATATATTCACATTCAAAGTGAAATTAAAGATACAGTAGATAAGGGTATGAAGAACTTTATATCAAAAGATTTAACTTGATAACATTGTCTCAGAGTTGCACTCAAATAGAGAAAATGGAACAAATGTTGAAGAAACTTAATCATTATATTATAATGAAGTATATTAAATTGTTCCTACACCCAAAAAAATATAAAACAACTCCATCACAAAACATTTTGTAAACAGTTTCATATTAGTATTGCATGAGGTTGCTCTCACTCAAATTGTTGCCTGCTTGCACTCCACCGAACACTTTATTCTCAAAAAGATCACAACATAAGTCTTTAATGGGCTTGATCATTTGCTAAATTAGGAAGCTTAATATTTTATCGCAAGACTCTCATCTTACTAATAGACTATTCCTCAACTTGAATAGTTTAATTTTCAAAAACCAAGAACCCAACAACCCTAATCTAGAATTTTGATGCAATACTCATAAACAAAACTCTTACCTTTTTCACCGAGGCAGTGGCGTTGATCCTCAATTCTTAAGACGTGGTAGAGGATGTGATTTTAATGACAGACATGGAGGTGGTGGTGATGATACATGAATAGTAATCGTTCCACATAGATTGGCGATACATGAATGGCAGTCGTTCCAGGTGGTAGAGGCGATATGGATTAGGGATGTCTAAATTAGGGATTGTTGTTCGCTGAAGAAGAGGAAGAATGCTACATATTAGGGATTGAGGAAGAAGGCAGAATAGTTGCTGCTTCCAAATGGTATTTGTTAAGTCAAAATGATGAGCGCTGGGGAATAGCTCTAGACGCATAAACTCTACCTTCCAAACACAACTTTTAAATAGAAGTGGGTCTTATTTTTATTTAAACACAGGCTTCCAAACTCACCGTTTAAATGGAATTGAGACTCACTTCTATTTAAACTCAAGGTATCAAACACACCATTTAAATTAAAGTAAGACTCACATTTTATATAAGCATGATACAAATCATAAATGTGGGTCCCACTTTAATAAAAATTTTGAAAAATCTACATAAAAAAAAGTCATGCGACATTTAACTAACATAGGCCTAACCCTATCAAGTTTTCCATCCAGTCAAGGTCTGATTTGAATGTTTTTCAAATGTTAGGGTTCAACTTGAAAGCTCCGAGACGTTAGGGTTCAAATTAGATTTCATTATAAACATTATGGGCTAAATTGCTCTCTGGGCTTTTAAAAAATGATAAGTAATAAAAGATACCTATAAGTGAGTATAAAGGGTGAATAATAAACTCTCTCTAAAAAACAGTGTAAGAGGTGCAAACTTTTCAAAAAAATTGTATGAAGAGCAACCTTGACCTAAATTACAAGGGATATCTTAATCTTTTTTTTTAAAGAGCAAGCCAACAAGGTTAAACTAAAGAGTCAATACTTTTGCGTCTCCAAGGTTGCAACACGTATGTATTACAAAGCAACTATTGACTTTGTACACATATGTTAAAAAAAGAGATACATTCGTGTCCAGTGGGAAGATACGGGCATGTCAACAGAGCAAAAACAGGCGTGTCAAAAGGGGGGCACCATTGTATTAAGAAGAAACATAAGGCATATAAAAATCAAAGTTGCGAAAGTTAGCCTTAAACATAGCAATACTACAAGATCATGAGTAAGGAAGACATAATCATCCCACAAATTTAGTAATGATATTCATGATATACTAATTTGATCAACCTAAATTCCTTGGAGTCAAATATTTCATCTGATGGCCACTGCATTATTGTTGTCAAAGTTTCAATTAGCTACGATTATTTCCCTTATTCAGAAGACTTCCTACAATAATTTTTATAGTACAAGTTTTAGTATAATTAAGAAGTTATTATCCTTTATCTGGAGAAAAATATCGTATCAATTCTTATCTTTTAACTAAATGCATCTAAAATGTATTGGTTCAGAAACATGCCGCAAAACATTCATGGATAAGGGGTGCTTCCAATTCAAACTATACCAAAGTGTCTAGACGTACTTTAATATAAATTGTTTCTACTGCACAAAGCTAAAGAAATAAAATGGTTCTGCTACCTAATGCCATTACAATAACCAGTGTACTAATAATAGTAGAAGCTAATGAAGAATCCAAATCTCGAATGTCGACAAACCACCCACGCATAAGACTCAAAACATAAGCTAATAAAGTTGCTATACATCATGTCAATTTTGATTCCTTGCAGGCACGCTTTGCCTCCAAATTCCCGCAAGTAGGCTACCAAAGATGGAGTGACATACGCTGGAAACTGCACATGGTACTGCTGTGAGTGGGTTCCCAAAGTGCTGAGTCGCAAGAACAACTCCAAGCACTGAATTCTGCAAGAGAAAGAAAATGAATTTTGGGTTATGCTTCTTTTTTATTGTTTAGTTTAGCAGTAAGGGTCACCCAGAATATCCTGCGTGCACTTTTACTACTCCAGAAGTAGAGGTCCACACTGGGGTCTTAAGAAATCTAGAAAATAAAATTTCTTCCTCCGCCCTGAGGGTCTTTGGACCCAGGAAATTGAAGTAGGTAGACTATTCACTCAACTGCTAGGCCAAATCCCTTTGAATTAGGGTTAAGCTCCTCTATAGGAAGAATAACAAAATACCCAGAAAACAAATTCACAGCATGTCACAGGAAACTTGAACTACATAACGAGGTACAATGGAGAAATTGCAAAAAGTAAAAGGAGAATTAATAGGGAAAAATGAGCAAACATATTTATATTCTCAACCAGGCAACACAGAATAGGAATTGATGAAAAATATTGAAAGCTACCGTATTTAATTGATAAGGCAAGCATATGTCCAAAAACTTGTCCTGACCATCTGTTAATATTTGTATTAACTATTTGTTTCTTCTTTCTTTTCACTTCTAATTTTTCCATTCCTTATTCTCCTTCCTTACCAGTGCGTCTCTTCCCACAAGCTTGATCTGTCCAGTACCCCAAGTCATTGCCACACAACAGTCCGATATGCAAGCTGTCAAATTTCGTGATGCACCGGACCTTTTTCTCAATTGATCATAATCCTGTTCTCAATTCTTCATATTACTATTACTTAATTCTTAGATTCATCTGGCTATCTTAACATCTCTTTCTGCTATGTATTCGAACCAAGTGGTCTGTATTGGAATTTTCCACAACAGAAACATTGCATAAGAATCCAGTCAAGACAACATATACCTGCATGCCTACTTCAATGGAGATGGTCCGTGAAGATGCCACGTCCAGTCCAAGAATCCTGGAAAATACATATCCAAAGAAAAAGCCTGATGCATGAAGAAGAGATGTAGCAAGTAGCACTTGTTGACTGGACAATAGAATTGCATCAGCACTCTGTGCAATTGCATTTCCACATAAAACAGCGACAGTGCCCACAGCAATGGGCGGCATCAAGGGAGAAACAACTTTGACGAGTTTGTGGAAATACTGATTTAGAAATGCACCCGCTAGCACAGGAAGAAGCACAACCTGTATTATTTTAGGTGAAATAAAAATATATCCAAAGAAACTATTTCCAACCAAAAAAGGAAGAGGCCGAAAAATGACCTGCATAGTTGATGTCAGCAATCCTTTTGCATCTACCGCAACATATTGCCCAGCAAGTTTGGCTGTGAGAAGGGGGGTCATGACCTGCAAATGGAAAATGGATTCTTTCAGTATTAGGTAAGTGCCACAAATCTTGCAGAAATATTAAATGTGCAAATGAATTTAACTGGTTCATTAACAAGATATAATATGCCAAGACCTGTTCAAATGCATCATGACCAGGAATAAGGCTGAGAGTAAAACATATTGCTTACTCCTCAAGGTCTTGCACTCTTTAGAATGCAGAACTTGATTTTACAATGAATTCTAGTAAAAAAGTCTATATATGGTATAAATTATGTTAAGAAAGCATTAATCTTAGTGGAACTTTCATTAGTTTTATCCTATAATTTGTATCTCTAATAATGGTATATCATTAGTTTCTATCTAAAACCAAATTGAATTGATTAATCAATCATATCATCATCTCCTAAGGCAAGGTTAGGAGTAGCTTGAACCTAATGCTTCAGACTAGTTTTTCCTTTTCCATTTCACAATTAACATTTTTATTCTTATAAATGAATAGCAAAAGAAATGGCTTCTAGAGAGAGAACGTCTACCTTCTCTCAAGATCCCCTCACTTGATTGACTTTGAGCTTCATACATTGTTACTTCCTTTAGCTCCCAAAACTTCATCCTATTTACTTCTTTCTCAACCTCCTGTAGTGTTCAGAAGCTTCCTTGCCCCTGCTGCCTATTGTGAGGCTCAGGTTAGCTCGGTAAAACAGGCAATCTTGTCCTTTACAGGTTTTCTGATTTTTCTCCCGCCTGAGTTTAACGTTTTCAGAATGGTTTTTTAAACTTTCCCGTCCCCCCCTTTGTCAGCTTTTCCTCCTTTGCTTCTACTTGGAGCAAATGGCCTCTGAAACTTCAGGCTTGGGACAGCAGGGCAGCCATTTTCCCCCTCTACCTACACCTTAATCTTCAACAAATCCAAAAGCAGCTCACAAAACCATTCCTAACCCGTACCCTCCAGGTGACCAAGGATTCCTGGAAGGGTTTAGGGGAAACCCCTAAGACAACCCACAACTGGAGGAAAGCGATTGACGATCACTCGCAGGCTTCACTACATTTCTGTCCACCTTCTAGGACAGAAACTGGTCCAATAGTCTCTCCTCCACTCGAAACTCTCAAAGGAGCCAGAGCCTGGTCTTTCACCCTAGTAGGCTTCTTTGTTGGAAAATGCCTAGCTTTTCCATCAATCAAACATTGGCCCCCTTAAGAAAAAAGGCTCCTTAAGCTCTGAAAATCAAAAGGGTTGGATGTTATGCTGAATGAGGAAAACTTGCTTCTCTTTAAATTCTCCAGCAATGAACAAGCTCAGGAAGTTAAGGATGACCCCTGGCACTTCACTAACTTACCAATCTTTACCCAACTTTAGAAGGTTATGCGGAAACAAGTTCTCTTATGGGTGAACTGTCATAAGATTCCTCTTGAATATTGATCTACAAAGTGCCTAAGCTCCTTGGCAAGCTTCATAGAGAAACCTATAAGTATACATGAGGCAACAATTGCAAGAAAACATGTTGATTGTGCCAGGATCTGTGTGGGAGTTGATTTAAATTAAGAGTTCCCTAAAACTGTCCTTTTGCTTAGGTATTGAGTATTCAAGAATAATCACTTACAAGCAAAGACCTATCCTAAAGTAACAAGGAAAATCCTAGAGACCTACTGAAAGAAGCTGTTAGAGACCTACTTCTCTAACAGTGATTCAATTCTAAACTCCCAGTCCTGCACTTCCGCAGACTCACATAGCAATAGAACAAGAACCAGAAAAGAATAGAACATCGGGAACTATTATTCCTTAGCTAGACTTCGAGGGCTAGCTAAACCTCCATACAATTACCACTCACCAAATCATAACCGAATGCCCATCCATTCTCCCCTAACACCCTTTTACTCCCATATTCTAACTAACTTCCTACTCACCCTCATCTAACATTTCCTAATATACCCTCCTATACTGCCGAAATGGCTAGATCTCATATTCCTCCTCTTGTTGTATTTCAGCTGGCATCTAGTCTCAACAGAAGCTTTCAAAAGAGTAGCTATGATAAGCTAATGGGATTGGAAGCTCAGTTGCAATCTCCTCAACCTGATTCCTCCTGATGACAGAAAACACAATTACCACCAATCCTCCTAACCTGAAAATATAGTAGTAGAAGGTCCTGATGGAGGACACAGCTCTCAATCTTTACCAACATTGGAATCCCAGGATGTCATGCCCATAAGTTTGGAAGATGAAAAACAGAAAATGATATGGGAAGTATCTCCACCAAGCTGGCTCCTGAGACCTTAGTAGCTAAGCAAATTCCCTTGAACAATCATGTTCCTTCACAAGAAGACTTCAAAACAATTGCTAAAAGAAGATCCATGTGGAAGGCTAAGGCTAGGAACTCAACACCCCTTCAGCATCCATGTCAGTTACAGCCTAGACCACGAGGGCTTAACAGCCCTTTGAAACAACAAATGGTTTTTGACTATATCAAGTCAATAAAGCCTATGATTTTTGGATTTTTGGAGACTAAGCTAAGGAAGGATAAATGTGAAAATCTTTGGATATTCAGAAGAAATTGAAGAGTGATAACCAATCATGAAACCCACCCACTATGAAAGAATTGTAGTGGCATATGATTCAGGTCAAATCAGTATCCTCAATCATTCATCAACTGATCAATGCATTCATTTACATATCCAACATTGCATCCTTGGGAATTTCTGGATTTCTTTTATCTATTCCGCTAACTTCTGTTTTAGAGAATTGCCTTATGGAATGATCTCATGTCCTTTAAAGGACCAATTCAGGAGCCATGCTTATTGCTAAGAGATTTCAATAGCATTATCTTTGCTTCTTAGACTGAGGGAACCAGAAGTTCTAACCTCAGATCTTGTTTAATGGACATTGAGGTAACTAACCTAAAAAATGAGGTCTACTTCTTTACATGGAGTAATAGACAGGAATGGGATTGGCTTATTAGAAAAAAAAATTTGACAGGGCACAAGTTAATTATAATTTTCAGGGCAGCGGAGACTTTTTCAATAACTGTCTTGGATTAGACCATTCCCCTATTGAAATACATGACTTACTTATTGCTCAAGATAGAAAATCACCATTCAAATTCTATAACTACTTGTGTAATGTTCAGGGTTTCCAAGATGCAGTATTGAGGGGAATGAGTCTAGATGTTTCAAGCTTTGACGCTTATAAGTCTTACAGGAAACTTACGAACATCAAGGTAGAGCTGAAAAGATATATGTTTCAACATGCGTTATGATTCATCCATGGACCTTGATAAGGAAAAAGCCCATCTACTACAACTACAGCAAGCTCTCTGCGCCTCTCCTACAGCTGTGAACAAGCAACTGGAAGAAAAAATGGCTCTCAAAGCTTTTTTTTAGGCCCTAGATATCTATGAATCACATATCAAAAAATAAAAAAAAAAAGTTAGGACTAACAAGCTCAAAAATAGAGATGGCAACACCACGTTCTTCCATAGATCATTGCTTACTAGAAGGAAAATCAATCAAAAATGAAAAAGGAAATTTGATATCAAACCAAAAAGATCTGCTCTCATATGCTAAAGACCACTTTAAGAAATTTTTGGCACCTCCGCTACAATATCCTTAAGGAATCTATCCTTGAGTTCATTCATTACCAATTCCTAGTCTAGGGTGCAGTCTGATCTCCTCATTCAACTTGCCACTTTGGAAGAGATTGAAGGTGTTGTCTTTAGTTTACATCCCAACAAAAGCCTAAGTCCTGATAGTTTTAATTCTTATTTCTTCCAAAAAGCATGGGACCAACTAAAACTACAGGTGAATAGAGTTGTGCTAGCATTCTTCTCCAACTCCAAGATGTTAAAAGCCTAGAACAAAACTCGTCAGCAATCCAATTTTGATGAGGGATTTTAGATCTATTGCTTGCTACAATACATATTACAACATTATCTCCAAGATTTTAACTAAAAGGCTTAAGTTGATACTTACATCTTTGATAAACTCATCTCAAGCAGACTTCATAGAGGGAAGGAGAATGGGGGATAACATCCTCCTAGCACAAGAACTGATGAAGAACTATCATTGGCAAGGTTTAGGTAGAAATTGTGCAATGAAAATATATATTTATAAGGCTTTTGATAGCATAATGCATCACCACTCCAATAAACAATGTATTAGTCAATGGTGAAGCTTTTGAACTAGTTAGATGAGCAAGAGATATAAGATAAGGGGCCCTTCTTTCCCCTTATGTGTTCACCATTATGATTGATGTGCTCTCTAAATTAATAGAGCATAATATCAACAATGAGGAAGGCTTCACCTTTCACAAGAAATGTGATTAATTAAGGATCTTTAAGTTGTTTTTGATTATGACCTACTCTTTTTTTGTGGAGCCAATGCAAGATCAGTTTCCTATTTGATGCATTCCCTGGAATCCTTTAGCAACATATCAACAAAATAAAAGCTTTATAATGATCTCCTCTGAAGCTTCAAACATTGGTAATTCTCTGGTTGAAATGATTGGCGTAAGCTTCAAAGATCCTCCTTTTACTTACCTAGGAATTCCTATAACTTTTAGGATAATCACTTACTAGAATTGTCAATTGTTATTTGACATGATTAGAAGAAAAATCGGTAGCTGGTGTAATAAAAGTTGCAACTTATGCAGGCTACAACAAGTCATCTCAGTTATTAGTAGGCTTTACACCTGTTGGTCCTCTTATCTCTTCCTTCAATAAAAAGCTTTGTAAGGACTTGGAGAAGCTACTAAAAACTTCCTCTGGACAGGTGATGGTCACAAGAAAACTCAAGTATTTGCCTAAAAAGGAGCGTGGTTTGGGTGTACAATCGATACACAATCAATAAAGCGTTGTTTTCTAAAAGAATATGGAGAATCCTTAATAACAAAGAGTCCTTGTCAGTCAAATGGATCAATGGTCATTATTTGGAGGATAAAAATTTCTGGATTATTAAACCAAGGAAAGATAGTTAATGGAGTTTGCACCAACTTCTGAAACTTAGGAGCAGTCTTGATGTGAAAAAAAAATTAATCTATAGAAGAAATAAAAGAGGAAAAATTAGTCAAACAAGCCTTAATTTGGTGCGATTAAGGATAAAAATTGAGTTGACAGTAAGACAATAAGGACTAAAATTTAGATTATGTTAGGATTCTTTAGTAGATAGGAAATAGTAGTAAGATAACTACATTATTCTAATTTTAAATATGTTGTCCTAATTATTTATGACTTGAACTTATAGAATTTTATTAAAATAGGATTTAAATCTATTAGGAATCCTTTCCGAATAGAATAAGAATTCCAAGAACTTCTCCATAAATGCGTGTACTCGGCCCTTCAATAATAATGGATCCTGTATCTTTTCGACAAATTTGAGTTTTCAAAGGTATAATGCTTTCTTCTAAGAGTATTAGACCTTAAGAGTGGTTCCTAGTTTCCTACACTCCCTTGTTTGTGTCATCACTAAATTCCAGCAAACCAAACCCTAAATTCTAGCCACGTCAAACCCAAATTCCAACCCTATTAAACCTTAAAATCCTAGCCTAAAATTTCTAGCAGAGAAACCCTAAGGCCCTATTTGGTTGAGGGGTTAGGGATGGAAGGGGATGAAATGTAACACACTTCTATCGTTTGTTTGAGGGTTTCATAATAGAATGGAATGGAATAGGATGGAAATGGAGGGTTTCATGTTACGTTTCATTTCATCATAAATAGTGAAAATAAAAAACCTTCGATTCGGAGGGTTTAAGATAGAACATAAACTAATAAATACATACTACTTAATATACCCTCAAATCATTCTTCTTAATATCAACTCTGAACAAATCATAATATTAATATATTAAATAGAATATACTAATATGAAATATAATAAATTTTATTAAATAATTAATAATAATATTTTTATATTATTAATAATAAATTATATATATTTAATAATA
>JANJEY010000005.1:48665454-48676707 GCA_024703695.1 Erythroxylum cataractarum
AAATTCCAAATTATCCTAACTAAAAGAAATTATCAATCTAAACCTCAAAATAAATCAAACAAGCTTAAAGCGGATCGAGGCCCAACAGTGAAATTGGGACAAAGTTCTAGTTTTTCATAAGGGTAAGATTTGTGTTCAGGATTCAAGGGAAATTCTGGAAAATTCTGGGTATAATTAGTTAAAATGGTCTTCTTTGAAGTTGTAGATGATCTTCTTATAAAGCTTGGAATTTTTGGACATCAGAATGAAGAGATATGATTGTTACAAGTTGGGATGTTACCTAGGATTTTGTGTGTGTGACAGCTATGGTTATTAATGGGAATTGTGGTTTTGATGAACCAAATGACTTAAGAATTGAGAGTTTGATGAGATAAATATGTTGTTTGAGTTGTTATGAAGTGCTTTGGCATTGGAATAAGTGAATTTTGCTAGATTATAAGTGTTTATGATGTTAGATTGGAGGTAGGAAGCATTGGAGAAGGTTTGGAGGGGTTTTGGAAACCCCCATGTCCATTAAACGGACATGCATGTCTGTTTAACGGACATTAACGAGTCAAAAAGGACCACATGCATCGCCCATGTCCGTTTAATGGACTTTCTCAGGTGAGAAAGTGCTTTTTTGCTCGACAGTGTCCGTTAAATGGACACTCACAGGTCAGCTTTAGTAAATCTTGATTTTTGACCATTTAGGGGCAGAATCTGACTTTGTGGTCTTCATGAAAGTTGTAGGTATTGATGTCTTCTTTCCAATGGTCTAAGAACGAAACTAATACTACATTTATGGTGAAAGTTATGACAATCACGCCAAGACATGTTACTGCATGATTGAGGTTTTGAACATGTTAGATTCCTTCGGTCATAACTCCCTCATCCGACCTCCGAATGAAGTGATTATTAAGGTGATAGATTTCTAAGACATGTATTTATCTCATGAAATTTGGTGTCTTTTGGATTTGATTTGAAAAATTTTGATTGTAAGAAAGTGAGAGGTCAGTTTAGAGAGCATAATTGAGGTATAAATACGCTTTGGAATTTTAAGCATATCTTCAGCTATAGAGCTCCGATTGAGGTGATTCTTGTTTCAAAACAAAATAGAGGCTTAGAGATATGATTTCTTAGATGAATCGATGATGGTCAAGGTTTAAGACATCCAAATTTGGGCTCCACAAGTGAGGTCCAACATTTGTGGTATCAGAGCAAGAACTCAAAGTTGGTTAAAGAGATTACAAGGAGCCAGGGTCAGTATTATGGTATTCAAGGGTTGGGTTCCGAAAATTCATACCCAACACTTATTCTTAACAATAAATTATTTCATTAGTAGTTTCTTAATAAGAGTAATTTCTCCTCTAATGTTCCATGCAGCAATCAATTTCTCCTATAAAGTTCCATGCAACAATCTTTATGTTTTATTACTTCGAGTAGGTATTTTTTTCTTCCTACTTGATTTCCTTCTCAGCATAGTTTTAAACTCTTTCTCAGGGATAATTCAATCAATGATTTGCCCAATATCCTTACTAAAAACATATTTTTTAAGCTTTTCTAAAATTAGTCTAGCACAGATTTCTTTATCTATGCTTTCATCAACTGATTAAGTTTCTTATTCCACTATTTTAGTTTGAAATTGTCAACTCATTTCCCTCTTTATCATTTGTAAATTTATCTTGAGTTTTCTCCGCTTCAAGGTCTTTTTATTGGCTTGATTAAGTACTTCAATCTCATCCAACTCTTTCAACTCTTCATATAGACCTACCTTGAACTTTGTACGAATAGGAATCCATTTCATCTTTTATCTCTTAGTGTCAGGCTTCTACACAAAAGTTTTTTTCAGGCTATCCTTCATAGCTCCAAGCTGTTCATTCAATATGAAAATAGGGATAACATCAGACAAATAAGTCATTAAGCTTATTAAACACAAAACCTTGCAAAGTTGATTATGGAGAACTTAGTTGTTACTCGATCTATGCTTATTGGATTGCCAATATAGCTTGCAAGATAACTCAAGCCATTAGTTATCCAATAATCCATATTACTATTTATATTCCATAAGCTAAGACTTTATTCTTCAATTGCTTAAAGTATTTGGTTTCCCTGATAAATTCTGATGCATGTTTAATGCGCCATAATAAAAACCTAACTCTATATAACTAAGTTTATGCCAATGGTGAGTAGGGTTTATATTCGCAGAGAGTGTGCAATTTTTGCAATGAAAATAATTGATGTTTAAGATAAAAGTTGGGTTTTCGTTAAAATTGAGGAAATAAAGTAAAATTTAAACTAACAAAAGTAAATTAAAGCAATAGTGAAAATATGATAAAATTGATAAACGATCTCGGAATATAGTTCTTGGATCAATCTCTTCCTAAACACAAATAATACATCATTGCATTATCATTTTCACACCTATCTTAGAACTATTGATCATGGATTAACAACAAGCTCTATTAATCCCAGTTTTCACTTATATTGTGTTTAATTAAAATAAGATCTTTAATTAAACTTAACTATCAAATAACCTAGAATAAACTCTCTAGATTTAGTTAGATAGTCGCATTATGATTAAGGAAAATAGATCAATCTAAGTAATAACCACAAAAATTTAGGTTATTTAACCTATATTATGTTATCTTTAATGATTTAATGTCATTAGTTGCCACAAATGAACCCAAAACACAACTATTATGTATCGTATTCAAGATTTTATCAATGGGCTTACACAAAACAATCTAATTTAGCATTTAGATCATTCTTACACAATACCCAATTCAATAAGCATAAAATAATGTAAACAATCCTTAAAGAGGTGAAGAACAACAATACACAATGATGAAGTACTTAAATTCACCCCTCGACATTAATTTCACCTCTGAACTAGATTGATGAAGCCTAGGCCAACATAGATCCCAAGAAGGCAAGTTCTCTGCTCTTTCTTGTGCCTCCAAGACGAGTGCTCTTTTATTTGCCATCCAAAACGTCAATTTATAATAAAAATAGGTTTTTGGGTATGTGTGACGTGCACCAAATGTGCAAACCAATTAAAATGCACAATTTATGAATGCACGACCATGCATCTTGTACATATGGTATATTCTTCTTTTTATGGAATTTTCTTATCCCATCTCCACTCTAGTCCTTCTCTTTCTTATTCCATAATGACAATTGAGTGTGAACATAAAAAGGATGGCTCAAAGAATGTGCTTTTAACTCACTTTAACTTTTATGCTTCCAAACTGTACCTAAAATCAAATATGAACTAAAATGAATATCTTAAACATTTTAAAACATTAATCACTATGTGTCATGGAATAAATGTATAAACAATCAAGCACACTTCAAGTTCCCCCACACTTAGCCTTTGACCATCCTCAGGAAAAATAACAAAATCAAAGTCTCAAACTAAAACACTTACTCATTTTCCATATTTCCCAATAATAGACAGTCACAAGCAAAGAGAAATAAGTGGTAAGTATTTTTTCCTGTCATGTAGTAGAATCGAGTTTGATCACCAACAACGATGTCAAAACTCTTGATGCATATTGAATGCATCAAAAAATAAAACCTAACTCTGTACACTAAGATTTACAATAGCAGTGAGTAAGGATAATTTCCACAAGGAGTATTTGTGCAGCTTTTGCAATGAAAGAAATTAGTGTTTAGGTTATAGGGGGAGTTTGGTTTGGTTTGGTTTGGTTTTGAATAAGAAAATAGAGTGAAATTAAACTAATGAAAGCAAATTAAAGCAAATAGTCAAAAAGTGATAAAAGTGATTAATGGATTAAGACTTCGGTTCTCGATTCAATCTCATTTAACCCTGGTTTTTCCCTAAGTCATATTTAGTTAAAACAAGCTCTTTAACTAAACCTAGTTATTGAACAACCTACAACAAGCTATCTAATAGGATAGTCATATTATGGGTTAGGAAAACAGATTAATCAAGAAACAACCATATAATCTTAGGTTATTTAACCAAGGTTACATTGTCCTTAATGATTTGACACCAGTATTTGCCACAAATGAATAAAAAACATAACGATTACATATTGTATTCAAGATTCTTGCAATAGATTTTCATAAATGCATTTAGATCATCTCTATAGAAATTCCCAAATCAATAAACGTAGGATAACATAAACAATCCCTAAAAAGAGAATGATTCAACATTACACAATGAAAAGGTGCTCAAATGTGATGCTCGACATCAATTTCATCTCAAAACTAGAAGAAGGAAGTCTATCCCTCTATGGGTCTCCAGAAAATGCATGCTTTGCCCCTCCTTTTTGTCCAAAAATGATTCATAGTTGTTCATTACCTAAAATCTCAATTTATAGTAAAAACTAGGTTTCTAGGCATATGCAAGATTAGGTGCACGACTGTTCATCAAACCATGCAAACCAATTAAAATGCCCAATTTAAGAAAGTATACAATCGTTCAAATGGATGCACAAAAATGTATCTTGTTTTGCACAGACATATTCATTTACTGGACCAAAAAACCAAAGGGGAGGTCAGACCAGGTCGAGACATATTTCATATCTCCTTCTCAACCTCTTAAACCATTAAAACAACATTGTTGGCCTCAATTTTAACATA
The DNA here is from genome assembly GCA_024703695.1 of Erythroxylum cataractarum. Lineage (NCBI taxonomy): Eukaryota > Viridiplantae > Streptophyta > Magnoliopsida > Malpighiales > Erythroxylaceae > Erythroxylum > Erythroxylum cataractarum. The sequence continues at coordinate 48,670,042 of JANJEY010000005.1, forward strand.
AGAATTATGGACCAGGATGTTTGCTTAAATTTGAGCTTTCCAATCACCTCATTTAGATTTCATAAGTCTCATATATGTCTATGTAAAGTTCCAGTGGTCAGGCTGCCAATTCTACAGAAATAGTTTTACTTTGAATAGATGGTTGCTAGTCCAAACGAATTTAAACTGCTACGAATTTGGGCTTCCCAAAAATCTTAAGATGTCCTTTAAATATTCTCTGCAGATGATGTTTAGATTTGGAATCTTTATCTATGTTAAAAACATGAAAACATCCCAGGAGGTCAATTAGAAAAGATGCCGAAAATTCTCAGATAAAGATATTTTTTATCAGTTGTTTTCCCATTATGTCTTATACATTAAAATGGTTATAAATGAGCATAATAAGACATTTTCCATCCTTAATACACTAATTGCAAGTATGAAAAATATATGAGATTATGCATTCATCATTATTTTTATTTTCGTTTTATGTTGTTATTCCTTTTTGTTTATGTTCTGTAAGTATGTTAGTGTAATATTGGATGGATCAGAGCTAGAAAATCATCTTACTAAAGATAGTACCAACTCTTCTCATTTATTAACTTATGCTCATACTACATACATTGAGGACAATGAACAATTTTAAGTGTGGGGAAGAGGTTAATGATTTTAACTATTTTCTTAAGCTTATTATAATCTTAGCTATTAAATTTAATCAATTGATATCGTAACTTAATTAAAATATATCAATCAATACTTTACTTCATTATTAAATATTTATCTGAATTAGTATAAAAAAATGATGATAGAATAAATTTGCTTTTATAAGTCATCTTTTAAATAATTGTTGGGACAATCAAGTTGGATGAAATTACATATCCTTTACACATATAAACCCATCTTTTGTGAGTTTTTAAGCCTAAGAGCAAAATTTTTTAAAAAAATTTAAGCTTTTTTATTTCTTTCATATGTGTTATTGTGCGTAGTTGAATAATTCTAGAACTTGCTTTTATTATATATATTGAGATTACATTTGTTAAATTAGAAGCATGAACTGATGAAGACAATTGGTTTTAACAAATTTTATAAGTCTATTTCTTTGATAATAACGTTACCTTATTTTATTCCTTAGGAATAACCAAGTTGAGCCATAGCCTTTTTCATTACTTATAACCTAATTTATTAACCATTATTATATTTTTCTTTGAATCTTTTTTATTTTTTTGAATCATGAAGGTTATTTACATTACTTGAATGGTTGAAATTTGAAAATTTGAAAGGTCCAATATTTCTTTAATAATAGTATGTGATAAATGCCCAAAATTATTTTGATTGATCAAAAAAATAGCATAAAACAAGAAAAAAGAAAAATATATAGTACAACTAGTTTTATAATGAATGGACCTACGTCTATTGTGAACCAGTTTCATGTAATGTTCTCTTTAGTGAATTTCCTTCCAATTAACTCTTTTTATCATCCCAATCATACCTTACTTAAGCCTCATTACAGTCCCTATAAATACCTTTTGATTTTTGTTTCTAGTTTACATAAGTGGTGGAGATTTAATGAAATTGCAAGCCTATGGTAAGAGTTTTACTATGCATTGAATTAAGATTTTGAAACTTTTCTCCCTAAACATTTAAGTACGTTGAGTGAGGTTTATGCTTTTGATTTCAATGAGGTTATTGATGTGATTATTCTTAATATTGACTTAGAAACTCAATTTTAGGGTAACTTGACTCCACTTATATATCAATTTGATGAATATGATATGATGATTTATAGTATGAATGGACAAGTTAAGATTAATAAAGGATCGATGTTGTAAGATTTATAATTTTGATAATGATTTGCTTGAGAACAAGTAAAAGCTTAAGTATGGGGATGTTTGATAAATGCATATCTGACTCTATTTATACATTCATATTTGATACATTTTGCATGACATTTTGTAATTTTATTGTATTTTGGTACTTAATTCACTCCAAGTATGTTTATAGCTTATAATTACCTTCTTAGACCAAAAGGAGAACAATTCAGAAGAAAACATGGCATAAAGCGAAGATTTGAAGTAAAGTAGAGATACACGACCATATTTATACCCATGTAAGTCTCAAAACTCATGCAAAATTGTAAATTCTAGATATTTTAGAATATACACAGTCTAGTACACACATATGCATCAGACTATGTTTCTCCCAAAAACTCTAAAATTTACCATAAAAAGACATGAGAAAAGGCAAAATAATAGAGTAGACTTTTTAAAGCAGATTCTAGATGTGAAGAATGTATAAAAGGGATTGTTTTGATCAAGGAAAATGGAGAACACGAAGAAATCATCAAAAAATCCAATAGATTACAACATCAAACCTCAAACATATAATAACAATAGAAAAGAAGGGAGATCTAGAATTATGATTCCTTTGTTTTCTGTTAGTTTATTTTCTTCCTATTTATCTTTGATTTTGTTTTTTATTATATGTAAATAAATGCTTTTTAGTATCTAGGTGTGATAAACCCTAGTTGTGATAACAATATGTTTTAACTCTTTTATTTAATGCAATTATTTTGATTGATCTATTGTGATTCAATTATGCATTTTATATATGTTCCAATAAATTCAAAATATTATTACATAATCTGATTTCATAACATAAAGATTGAGAAATCCTGTATGTGAATAGATCTACCATAATTGAATTTGATTGCAAACCTAGAGATAGGTTGACATAAATGCTCTAGATTATGGTCAAACATAATAACAAAATTCACAAATCGATAAAGCAATCTTAGAAATTTTAACCTAAATGATTTCGATTAATAAACCTATGGATTAGTTGTTAGTAGTCTTAAAAGATTTATTAACATAATATAGGAATTTCGAAGGTCCGATAGTCAATAAAACAATTGCATAATAAAAAATTAATTAATTAATGATTTTTAGGGGATTTGTCACCTAGACACTAATCTTTGATATTGAGTTTTCTAAGTGATTTCACTTGTTCTTTGTTCATTATTGTTTCCTATTTTATTTTAATAGTTTAAGTTTTATTTTCTTTATTAAAACCAAAATCCAATTTGTAGGGTAGATAATAGAAGAAAGGTAATTACTAGTAATCATTATCTTTGTGGGATCAACCTGTACTTATCTTTGTTAGCTACAGCCACATTATGCACTTGCGATTAATTCAATATTTTCTAAATAAAATCAGTCACCTATAGAGCTTCAAAGACACTGTTTCTACCTGTATGAAGCTACTTGGCCATGTATGTTGACTTACACAGGTGTGTAAGTGCCTGTGTAAGTTAGCCTAATTTTTACTGTAAAAGGACATTATGATGGCTATAACTAGAAGAGGCAGAATTGCAAGTCATGATGGATACCAAAAGAAGAAATAAAAACACAAAAAGAAGGGTTATAAATCATAAATAAGAAGATCAAGAGTGGAAATATCAATATCAAATCCATATTTCTATATTTCACAAATTAAGGCTTCAAGCCGATTTCATTCTATTCTCTTATTCTATTTCATTTCCTTATATGCCTAATCTTGATAGTTTTGTTGTGAACATGATTATGGATTGTTATATCTATATTAGGGTTTATTCTTGAAATCATTTGTTTATTTTTTATTTTGTTGAATTGAATATATTATTTCTTTGAGATATTTATTGTGCTCATACTTTATAAAAAAAATTAAGAGATTGAATCCAGACTTTTGTGTTAAGTTGCACAACAAGAGTTAGTACCTCAATAGACTTACAAATATCAACTTAATAAGAAATTAAAAGGAAATATTAATTGTGAGTTAATTATCCTTAAGATTGCTTCAAATCCAATTGACTACTTAGGATTACAACTCAACTTTTATCTATTTCAACTGGGATTACTTGATTACATCTTGAGAGAGGGAATCAAAAGCTTTAGATATCTAGGATCAAGCATAGTTGAATTAATAAGGCAAAAGGAAAACAAAATAAGGATAGAATAAACCCTAAGTTTCCACCATTGATAACTTCAATTTTCATTGTTATCTTTTATTTGTTTAATTATTGAGTTTTGTTACATTATTTTGATTTTCAATTAATTCGATCTTTTGTTACCTTAAACAAAGTGTGATTCAAATTGTTAGGTGACTATAATCAATCCTTGTAAGAATGATATCATGGATACTACAAGCATATAATCTTTATACTTGTGGTATTGCATACATTAAAACAAACAACAAAGTCCATGAGATAAAAATACATTACAAGTGAATTTATTCATATTGTATTTATATATTATTACTAAATTGTTACTAGTCATTATTCAATTGGTACATGACACTAATATTGCATAAAAAAAGACTAACACATATTATTTTTCTTCCTTATAAAAGAAGTTGTTGATCTCATAAATTAAGTATGGAGATACTTAAAAAAAACATATGAGTGCTTTGTTAGAGAACAAGTTCACTAAATTGACCCAATATAAGAAATCAATTTGGAACATTATTTGTATATCTATAGAAATTCTCATTGTGAATTGTATTGTTTATCATTTTCTTTGAGATCTCCAAAGTTATCACACATATAGATTGTTATATTTTGATACTATTTAAACATATTCTAGTCAAAAGTAGCTCAGTCGGTAGTCATTAGATATAACATGAACTATATGGAGGCAACTGAGTGGTCAATATAGAATTCATAAACCTAAAGTGATTAGGGTGAATTTTCCATTATTCATGATTAATGTTGATTATAAAAATCCTTGGCCAATGTGGAATGAAACTTTGAAAATAGTTTCCAAATGTCATTAATCGAATCAACTATTAATGTTGAAGAACTAACATGATTGGACTGAAATAGAGTAGACATTAATTACATGCTCTATGCCTAATTGAAACATTGTATAATGAAATGATTGAATTATACCAAAAACTCATGCTCAAAAAGGTTAGTCAAAACCACTTTGACATTCTTAAATAAGTGGATGATCACGATGTGATGCTAGATGTCAATCTTAATCTATAGGTATAAATTGTTTAATTAAAGTATTAAAGATAAATTAAATCTTAAATATTATTTAAGGTTATAAGTTATATGCATTGTCAACCTATTTGGGAATCTAATGGGTTTTACACAAAGAATGAGTTGAAGAAAGAAAAGATATTTCAATCAAATTGGACTTGATTGTAAAATTTGCTAAACTTTATGATTAAAAATGAGATATTTAATAAAAAGGATCATTATGAGATATTGGATCTTGTTTGGGCATAATTGGTATTTAATTAGAATTGTTTGTAATTTTAATTAAATTTTAATTAAAAATAGAATTTAATGTCAATTAAATTGTTAAGATTACTTGTACTTCTTGCCAAACCCTCTCACAATAGTTGTAAAGTTCTCTCAATATATTTTATGGTTACTGTAGAGGATAGACAAGTATGTGGTTATGATAGTTTAGATGAGCCGATTTCTGAAATAGTTATACATAAACGAAAAGAAAATGATCAAGTTTTGGAATAAGGTATGAATTAAAGATTCATGTTTTATTATAATTATGTGTTAATCACTTTATAAAATTTAAGTGATCTTAGTTTTTGAAAAATCAAAACAAAAATTTTTATAATTATTCCAATGCGTGTGGAATCGAATCCCACCTTGACTTCCCACCAAAAGCCTTATTCACTTTAGAATTATTTGCAATTATATTCAAAGATAAGAGAGTTCACTAAGTTCAATTAATGTCCCTACTGTGTGTTAGGTTCCGATCATACATCTCATACATAATATATATCAAATATACGTATCAAAAAATAAAACAAAACCTCAAAAACTATATTTAATCATGCATATAGATAAAGAAACAAAAACATGAAATGTAATATGTTTACATACTTTTCCATCGATCTCCTTTATTTTTTAATCTTCTCTGCATTGGGTTGTTGTCAATAACAACAATCAACGTAGACCGTCTCTAATAAAAGTCCACATGAAGATACAAGGATAAAACCTCACTAGGAGATGGCTAGAATTCTTTCTTTATGCTAGCAAAGACAAGAACTCTAGTGAGAATTAGAGAGAAAAAGAGTGTGTGTGTGAAAAAAAAACCTTTCTTTCACTTGCGTCTTACACAAGATGAACAAAAATCATCTCTATGTTCTGCACCATTTGGATTTCTATAACTCTCCTCACTAATGTAGAGTTATGGGAAGTTAATGGTCATAAATAGCATGCATTAATGGAAGTTATAGGAAGTTAATAACCATGAATAACATGCATTAATGGAAGTTTTGGGAAGTTAATGACTAAATTAGCGACCAATAACACTTATTTGTAATCCATTCCATGTAACATTTTCTACCACGATCACATCGTCATATAATCTTGAAATACTCTCTCATATCTTGAATTATCATTCAAGACCATTTTACTCATCCTTCATATCTCTTATGTGTGTGACCCATTAGGTTCCCAGTTATGTTGACCAATTAAATTAACACTTAATTATCTAGCAACACATCATGACCCTCAATCGACCAGAAAGTCAGTGGTTTGACTACGAACCTTTTCATATGCAATGTTGCCATGCAATTCGTCCTTTCACCATCTATACCCCACTTGGTTCAAAATATGGTCAAAATGTTAACTCCCATTAGACTGACTACCTCACACCTAGTCCAAGTAATATTAGATCT
>JANJEY010000005.1:48703639-48715693 GCA_024703695.1 Erythroxylum cataractarum
GTTTTGTTTGATTTGTATAAGATTGAATAATCTGAGGATGAAATATCCAAAAGGGAATTTGAATAAGATTGAATAAATCGAAAAAGGAATGTTATGAAAATATATATATATATACCGAATTTCGGATTGGTTTAGTCTTAGGGTTTCCAACGCGACGTTTTTTTTATGTATGTTATCGGATGTTAGATCCATTTTCGTTTGTCTCAGTATTTGATCTGCTTCGATCCGTTTTGTAAATTTATTTGAGTCGTTTTCGTTTGCTTTATATTTCGATTTATGTTTCCGCTTTCGATCCATTCGTTTACGATTTGTAATATGATTCGTATCCGATCTGTTTATATTTCCGCTCTTGCTTTTGATTCGAATTTTGATCCGTTCGTTCTTTCGTATTATGTCTTTCCGCTTTGGATTCAATTTCTCAGCTTTGAATTCGCTTTGATTTTGGTCGCTTTCGTTTCGTTTTCCGGTTAGGATCCGGTTCCGAGATCGGGTCCCAACATTTGCATTTACTCTTCTTTCCAAACTAATCACATTCTTAATGAGCTTAATTTGTACTTTTATGCTCAAGGTGAATATGTAAGGAGATAAAGGGTACCCTTTCCTTAAAACTCTAACTACTTTTAAAAGATTGGAGGGCTCTTCGTTGATCAATATGCCAAATAAAATAGTGGTAATAAATTGTGCAATCTAATAAGTAAAAATAGTAGGGAAACTAAAAGCTTGTAAAGTGTGTAACATAAATCTCCAATCTAGTAAAACAAATGCCTTATCAAAATCAACCTTAATTGCTCACTTGTTACTTGAATTCTTCCTATTGTAGTTCTTGAAAAGCTCATGAACTAACAAAATGTTATTCCCTATTGATCTACCTTTTACGAATGCTCCTTGTGAAGGATTAGCCAACTAAATAAGGATATATTTTAATTTATTTGCAATTATTTTGGAAAGACTTTATAAATGGTGTTACAATACGAAATTGTTCTAAAATCATTCATAAAATTAGTGGAATGTAGCTTACAAATAAGGATATGAAGGTCTTGTTTAATACTTCAACATTCTTCCTTTGTTAAATAATTCAAATATTGCCTCAGTCCCTACCCTTTGGTCTGAATGCCTTATTAGGTTTTAACATTCTTTCTTTAGTGAATTTATGACCTTTCTATAATGGTTAGTGATATTTTTGTACATATATGACTTAGTCATGGTATTCTTCATAATTAGTAATGGTATTCTCATTTTGTGGTGAACGTGAAACTTAACTATTATAGGTGTTGGTATTTCTTTTACATGAGCACAGTATTAGATGTATAAAGATCTAGTATAGTTTTTATTTAGGCATGTTATTCTTCATTATTAATGATGGTATTCTCATTTTAAGGTTAACATATGACTCATATATTTCAAGTGGTGGTATGTTTTATATATGAGTGAAGTATTGCATGTATTAAGATTTGGTATAGTTTTATTGAGCCATGGTATTTTTCCTATCCAGTGATATTATTCTTATAGCCTTTACATCTTGTCAATGAAGCTTTCCAAGATTTGTATAAGCGCATTCATCAAAGACCAATATTTTTAAACTCAATCTTTTAATTGAAGATGCAATTTAGTACTTCAAATTTTTCATCACTTATTCTCAACTTAAGCCTGTAACATCCAATAGAAAAATGGTGGTTATGCTTAAGATCAGTAAAAATTAAATTATAATTTGATCTAGAAAAACAAAAAATAGTGTTTTTATTTTGAAATGCAATGTTTTTAACTAGTAAAAACACAAAATTCTTGTTTCTTTAAAACTATTATGAAACAGTAAGGATTTTAAGACCAAAAAGAATCATAAATTGTTCTTTTATTGATAACTTTGGTTAAGTAATAGGCTTGAGAGTAGCAAATGTAGTAATACCCTTCACAATGTGATTGAGGTTTAAATTAAAATAAGTAATATCCAATAAGATATTTACAAGCATCCTGGTGATATGGAATGGTTAAATGAAGAAAGGATAGCATTATGCCCATACACTAAAGCTAAATTGAACCATATTTCTCTGCTAAAGCAAAGGGCTTAAGTAAAAATGGATCCTAAAAGGAGATAGAAATACAAGGTTCTTTCACAACACGATATTATCTAGGAAAAACTTAAATAGAATTGGATTATCTGCATAGAAATTAACCCCAAGTCACCTTCCTGTTTTCTCCAACAAAGCTATCCTACTAGATTTTTCCAATTTTAAAGTTATCAGCATTTCCAGCCCATCAAAATTTCTTAATACATTTTTCCAACTCTTTGTTGATCTTCCCAAGCAAGAAAAAGTGGGAACTCCAGTAGGTGTGTAGGTTTCTAAGCACATAAGAGATAAGCAGTATCCTTCCTACATATGACAAATGCCTATTCTGCCAAGCATCCATTCTTCTTTTGTAGCTTTACAATAGGGGAATACAGTCCTGATATCTTAGCTTCTTGGAGGAGATGGGAACTCTAAGATATTTAAAAGGAAGACAGCTAGCATTTAATCCAATCCTCAACCTTAGTCTAGAAGTGTTCTTCAAATAAGAGAAAAAATATATCTTGCTTTTAAGTTGACTAACGCTCAAACTTGAAAGCTTGCAAAACCTATCAAGAGAACTATGCAGAGTTACTATATAATTTAGATCAACTCTACATAGCATATATAATTTAAATTTGTAAAAAATGGTAACGGAAAGGTGATCCCGTTGCCTTATCATATTGGTTCCTTTAAATTGTTTGCGTAAATTTCCATTTATAAGAATAATGAATGAGGTAGTTAAAATATAAGCATTAATCTAAAAGATAAATTTGCAAGGAAAACCAAACCATTCAAGGCAGCAAAGGATAAATCTCCAATTGATAGTATCAAAGGCCTTTGAAAAGTCCACTTTGATCACTCAACTCTTGATGCACCTAGTAGTGTCATAATACCTCAATAGTTCCTAAAGCAGCAAGATATTATCAAAGTTGGATCTACCTAGAATGAAGGCGCCCTGAGATTGGTGAATTAAGAACTTCAATATACCCTTCAGTCTTTGGGAAAGTGGCTTGGAAAGCACTTTGTACACGGTATTGGAATAAGAGATAGGTCGAAAATCCTTCAGATTATTAGCATTAGGGAATTTAGGTACTAAAAAAATGTAAGTGCAATTGAGCTCTTTCAGTATTTTGCTAGTTGACATGAACAACCTACACTAGAAAATCCCTAGTAATGTCCTATGTAGATTGAAAGAACAGAGCATTGAAACCACCTGAACCTGGAGCTTTCTTAGGATTTGAATTGAACAATGTTCTCTTAATTTCCATGTAAGTAGCAAGTTTTTGTAATTCTTCCATCAGGTTCTCATTAAGAGAGTTTGAAGGACTATCAAACATTCTAAATTTTGAAGTTTAAACAGACATAAAGCACTAGTGCAAAGGATTTCTCAAGTTTTAACTAAACACCGTCCCTTCTATTGAATTCCTATCTCTTACTAGTTGGTTATCTTCACCAAGAAAACTATGAATTTTATTGAGATTTCTTCTAGCAAATGTAGAATTGTGAAAGATCATAGTATTGGAATCTCCCTCCTTCAACCAATAAATCTTGGCTTTTTATAACAAAAGGAAACCATGATTTGGAAAAGCCTTATTATACAAATCTAGTGACATGAGTTCCTTCTGTTTCAACTCCAAATTGGTTGGATCCAAGTAAAGTTTCTCTTAGACTTCTTTTAACTTCTCCTTAGCAATCTGTATACTAAGATCATAGGGATGATCATTAGCTTTGAGAAAGCCCTTTATCTTAACTTTCAAAAGTTTTAGTTTTTTCATGAGTTGAATTGACTTGCATATAGTAAACCAAACATCTCAATCCTCCTTTACTACCTCCAAGAACCCCTCTTTGTGAATTAAAAAATTGAAAATTTTAAAGGGTGCATTAAAAGGGACTTGAGTTGAGGGAGCAATAACCTCCATGTAGAAGTGATTAGAACATATATTGGACCAAAGTGAGCAAATGAATTGGGGTATAAACTTGTCCAAGCCTAATTAACCAGAATTTTATCAAGCTTTCTCTTAGAGATGCACCTACCTTGCTAATTGTTACTTTAGGTGAAGTGATATTATATCAAACACTTCCATTCTGCTTATTGTCACCTTAAGCTCCTTGCCTATATTTTTTAACCTTATCACCATGAACTTTATAAGAGTGAAAAACACAATTAAAATCACAAGCTATTATCCAGTGACTAGGTAATGAAGATTTAATGACAATGAGATTTTCCCAAAGTATTGCACTTTGAAAAGCAAAGTTTGAGACATAGATGATGAACAACACAAAGGAGACTGAGGAATCTACCTTTTTACACACCAAATGAATAAATTAATCAAAGTTGTTATAAGTGGTAACCTGAACATATTCCTTATTGTAAGCATAGAAAATTATTCGATTATAATGATGCTCATGATTGGACCCTATGATCCAATTAGTGTCAAAAACTTCGTAGAATCTTGAAATTTAGGAGCTTTGATTCTGATCTCAATCAATCCCAGAATTAAAGGTTTTTTATTCAAAATTAAGTCCCTAATAGTTTGTCTTTTATGGGGTTCATTCATACCCTTAATATTACATAATACATGTACAAAAGGAAAAGGATGAGAGGTATTACCAGTCCCCTCTAGGCTTTTTCTTCTTCCCGCCTGATTTTTTAAAAGACATCAGAGAGTTCTTCTCCAATAACTCCTTCATCTGATTGAGTTCTTGAACCTCATGTATTTGATCCCTACATCCTGTTCTTTATTATCATAATTTACATCCTTATTCTGTTTCCATTCCCCCATTCAATCTCAGCAAAGACCACCTCACCAAGTCTAGGTTCTAGTACCTTGTTTACTTCTGTTGATTATGTAATTTCTGTTACTACCCTTAGCTCCTTTGGGATCTCCTTCTACTTATTAACCAGTTCCATATTTTTGTCATCTAATGTTTACTCAATCCCTATTACTTCATAGTAATCCCTTGTCTTGAACAACTTACCAGTTGCTTTCCACTTCCTTCTACTAAACTAAGGCCTCTAGTTATGGGATAGTTTAACCTCAGTTTTGTCCAATTCCCTAATTTTATTGAGCCTCATAATAGGAAGAGACTCAGGAAGTTCCTCTTTAATATTAACTTCCACACAAATTACATGGAAAAACAAATTCTCTCTAGTCTAGTTGTTGGAAAATCAAATGCTAAAGGTTTTCCTATTGAGCTAGCAAGAAGGCTCAAGCCATCTAAGGTCTAATATTCCAAAGGAATGTTGTGGAATTAATCCATATAGGGATGGACTCTATTCCAGTTCTATCAAGCTCCATATATGTAGACCATTTCTACACAAACATTGACTGACCTCCTATGTATCAGGGACCAGTTTCCATTATTAAGCTCATGTTATCTTCAGATAAAGAATCCTCTTCAGTCAATAGAATCTTCTTCAAGCCTTTACTTCCCTGTTAGGTTTGAGCCCAGACTTGAACCTAAAGAAAGGAGGGCCTCTTATTTAAGAAAAAAACAAATCAAATTATAAGACAAGTTTTGGCTCCTATCTGTAACATCTCCATAGGCGGGGAGATTAAGTAAAGTGATCATGTTTAGGCTTCTGTATAGGGTCATCAGTTCCCACCACACTTCTCCAGGATTTGCCTAACTCCTTTGGAAAGATGCATGAATAAATATTTCTCTTTGGGGATCCCTTTCTAACTTCCATAGACTCATGAGTGGTGGGGAAACCAATGTCTAAGATACTTCCTTTCTTTTGTTACACCTTTAACATTGGGAGGGGGTTCGAGCAATTCCAATGGAGGCATCCAATTTAACACCGGTAGGGGGTTCAAGCAGTCTCAATGGCCTCCATTGGACTAGTTCAAAGTAGGATCCTATTGGTAAGTCACTTGTAACTTGCTATAAATGGAAATATTACCTTTCACAAAGGGAGAGCTACTGTTCACAAGGCAGAAGCTCTATAACTTTTTCCTCTTAGTTGTTTAAAGGAGGGAGGATTTACACAAGAGGATCCTATTTACCGTAAGTGAAATAGCCTCCCTTTAAATATTTGGGACCCCTTCTAACTATTTGTAGACTTCAATTTAATGAATGCATTCCTTTAATGGAGAAGATACAAAACAGGTTTGACTTATGGTGTAATAAAATGTTGTCTTATATTAGGAGACTCCAATTAATTAAGTTAGTGCTTAATTCTTAGTATATTCAGAAGCCAATTATTAGGTTCTTGAGATTTTGAAGGCAACGAAGGGAAATGGAAAAAGTGAGATAGAGTGGATTCTATAAACCACTATCAGAAGGAGGCCTAGGAATTGTGCTAATTAATCTGTCTAACAATGTGTTGAACCAAGGTGAAGCACACCTAACGCTAGACGAAGCAAGAGTTAAGGAGATCATTCTAAGGGATTAATGGCACTGCCATGTTGGATTCACCTGTCTAATAGCTAATCTCCCTATGCAACCCTAACCCTAACCCTAATACTAATGGCACCATTATCTAGTTAAAGCACAATTCCATTAAATTCACCAACAAATTACTTCGTTGGCACAAGATGGAGAACGGGCCATAGGGACTTGCGCATTCTTCATATTTCCCGAGAATCTATATCCATCACTGGCACTTCAAGGAAACTTGGTGTTTTCCTGATATTATCCTTATTTCACTTACATTCTTTCATTGCTGCAAACAAAGAGGAAAAAAAAAACAACGATAAAATTCCATGACAAATTAAATATTCATTTGATGTTTAATTTATTTAGCAATGAGACATCCTATCAGTATCAGTTTACGGAATTGTATCTGCTCAAATTTTAAACAAGTTAGATAAACACAGTTTCAGTTGTTCGTTCGATAAATATCAAAAGAATACCCCTGTTAAACGTATCAGCTTGAAATGTAAAACAGTTTTAAGTGCAATGCAATATCATGATCCATCACATCGTAGTTTACATCCAACAAAATTACTCCAAGTTCTCACAGATGGTTTAAAGATTTTATGGAATCAAGACTTCTATGGCGGTTCGAAGCTGCTTTCCAAGTCTTTGCTTACCCACAGGATGCTAAATTGGCTCAACTAATTTGCTGACATCAGGGACTTACACCTTTGCCTAACTTCCCCAGTGGACAGTTGCTTACATACCCGGAACTTTGATCGGCCATACCACCAGCCTATAAGGCTATAAATTAGCTTTTCTCACAGGGAAAGCAGGGCAAATTAGAGACAAGTTAATTGCCTAAGTGACCTTTCAGTACGCTAGCTTAAAAGTGTATATTCTGATAAAGGTTACTTAGACTTCAGGATCCAGTTTCAGTATGACAATGGCAATGAAGAGTCTCAATATTAAATATTTCTCCTCCTTTTTGCAAGAGTGCTACGCTGCTTATAGTAAGAGTGATCTTGCACAATTGACCAACATAAATCAGGCACAGAAACTGCAGATTCATATTGTGTGTGAATGCTTCTTGGCCAATAGAGTCCTGAGGCAGTTGGCGGAGAATGGACTTGTGGCACTGTCCGGGAAGTGTCTGGAACCCGACCCAGGCACTCATCACTATCTTCGTCTTCATCACCAGATCTTACCATCGCAGAGCTATCAGAGTCCCCACGCTTACCACTGTCATCAGCCTGATGGAAACACAGTAAGACATAAGGAAAATTTTAAATAAAAGCTTGTAATTATGTTGATGTCATCTGTAGGACTTAAAAACCCAAAATGCAATTGAAGCTTAACCACTAGAAATTCCAGTTGCCAATGAACTCAAGAAGCATCGATTTATGTACATTGTTGTACTTGATTGCAACCGCAACAGGCAAATTGAAACTCATCCTAATAACTTTGCTACAGAAACTTAGCATAACCAGATATTAAGAAGACATGGAAAAAAGAAGCATCTAATTTATTTCATAAGCTTTTGTCATCTGAAAATTGAACACTACACCGAAACTTAAATGAAGACAGAAAAAGAACTTTCTTATTCATCCTTTTGGATCACCAATGTCTTATTTGGTCTTTCTCGACAATCATCATTTTAAGGGAAATGAGACTTAACAGCTCATAATTTGGAAACCTGTTAATCCTCAAGTAAAGCTTCTAAAAGAACCTCTTATATTTTAGAAAGTGACCCTTCTCATACATGAAGACTTTGAAAACATGAAGGACAAAACTGTTCTACATAGAATTTTGAAGCTAGCAAATACAACAATCATCATGGCTTGTTAAGATAGCTTATTTGCTCAAAAGAAACATGTGTAATATACCCAAGTAGTAGTTTCACTCCAAACACCCAGAAAAGTATAGCAAGCCTGTCTCCTAATCCCAAAAACAGAATCAGCAATGTCGCAAGTTCTCAACTTGATCTCATTAAAAGCAGAATCCATCAAGGATGGACCACAAAAAATTAGATTGAATTTGGTGGATGAGAGAGTAAGACAAATTTTATACTGAAGCATTAAATGATTGTATGTGTTAGCAATCCTTATCGACAATAACAGCACATGAAGCCAATTACAACTCATTCACTCTATGCACTAATTCCTACGCTCTCCATGGTAGGTTCTGCTAGCAAATGAGTACGCATAGAGGATTCAAGCATAGATGATTACCATATTTGCATTTTCAGTGAAACAAATCAAATTAAAAAAGAATAAACCTAGGATGCCTATTGTGGAATGGACCTCATGTCTATCTATATGAAGAATAAGCAGATATATTAGTTCTTGTTGATATATTGGGCACCTCTGCATAAAAAGTCCGATGGCGAAATGGTTGCATAGCACTAACATGCATACCTTAGATGAACCATTATCTGTGTAGCCATAATGTTGATTGAACTCGTGTAGCTCCATAAACTCATCTATTTGCCACTGGGGGATGGTCCCAGCTGCAGAACCTCCAGAAAATGACATTTTAGCTGACCTAAAGTCCCCAAATCCACCAACAACTGGGGGTAAAACTTCATTGCGTGAACTAGCCAACGGAATTGAGCAATCTTTACCAAAGACAGAATGTGATTTTGTTTCTGAAGTTTTTTCACCTGAAGGTGACTTCCCGGAGGAAGAGGAGGCACCATGGTTGGACAAGTTGGTGGGTTCTAAACCTACTTTTACCCCTGTAAGCAGAAATCTTTGATGGGCAGACACAAACTGGTTGACTGTATGTATAGCAACATCACATTTCCTGCAGAGTAAAGCACGATCCTCTAGACAAAAGAAGAAGCCAGCTGCCTCCTGGAACAAGTGGCAGATTTTATTGTCAACCACATAAGAGATATATGAATGAAGATCTCACCAACTCAACACAAATCCAGCCAGACAACAAGCCAATAAAAGGAGGAAAATTAGTCATCATTTAGCAATTAAGATATGATGTCATTCACATCCATAAAAATTGCTTCAAAGATGAACCGAACAAATCACTACAATTAATTAAAAAAATTATTTTTAGACCAAGGGGAAAAATACTATCTGCCATGAAACCTCAAGTCATGCTTTAAAAAAAAAAAAACCATCAGCAAGAACTGAAGGAAGGACATTATAAGAGTATCCACAGACATCCAACTAACCCAAGCACAAATAACATAGATGGATCTATCCTAGATAGCCCAGCTAACCATTGATTCTTCTATTTTTGTCATCTTTTGGATATTTATTTATTTATTTACTAAGGATGGGTGGGATTGGAGGGGGGTTAGTATTTGTCACAGAAAACACGATTACCATCATCAACAAGATTAACTAACATTATGTAACAAAGATCAGATAGTAGTTACAAAAAAATGTGTTTTCCTTCTAAGTATCAAGATAATAGTGCAAAATAGCTATATTTAAAGATTGAGAATATTAAGGCTTCCAACCAGTAGCATAGCATACATAAATTTTATGCCAAGAAGAATCACATTCACTTAACCAATCTATGCCCTTGTCAAGGAACTTGATCTTTGATGGTAAACATTTGTAGTCCACATGACACAGAGTATCGTAGCCTATAATCGATGTCGTAGCATCTTCAATAATTTCTTACCCTATTCTTGAGACCAATTGAATTAATCATAATGAGACTTGCTGGACAAGGTCAAACTATTGGTTATTGACCAGCTTCTATTATTGCTTATTGATGCAAAAGAACTTAAAGTTTATAGAAGAAATAAAAGAGGAAAAATTAATCACCACAAGCCTTAATTTAGTGGGACAAAAGATGGGAATTGAGTTGACAAGAGACAATAAGGGCTGAAATTTAGATTATGTTAAGATTCGTTATTAAATAGGAAGTGGTTATAAGTTAAATAGATTGTTCTAGTTTAGATATATTATCCTATTTGTTTAGAACCTAAATTTATAGAAACTTTTAATCAAGTAAGATTTAAATCTATTAGGATTCCTAATAGAATAAGGTTCAAAGAACTCTATAAATATATGTATAGTCAACCCTTCAAGAATAACAATCCTGAAATTTTTCTACAAACATGAGTTCTCAACTAGAAAGTGTGATGCTTTCTTTGAAGAGTGATTCTTAGACCCTAAGAGTGATTACTAGATTTCTACCCTCTATTTTTTGTGTTCCTCGCTAAATTTTAGGCATATTAAACCTAGATTCCAACTATCAAATCCTGAAATCCTAAACTTAAATTTGTAGCAATCAAACCTTGAAAAATCAGCCATACCAAAATCTGAAATTTTAGTATTCCCAGTTGAAATCCAAAGCCAAAACTTGATGTTCCAGCAACATATTACCAATATTATGAGTTTTAACCACTAGTTAATACTTTTTCTATTTGTCTTACATCAATTTAGTATCAAAGCTTTGATTCACAATGGCGACACGTGATGAAGGGTGTATACAAGAATATTCAGTGACCTAGAATGTGATAAGACACTTATTCATATCGCAAAAAAATTGAGTCAATGATCCTCATTCACAAGGTGCTCCAAAAACCAACTTACATGTAACAACTCCTACAAGAAAACTTGTTCAAAAAATTTTGGAGCGGTTAGACAACCTGGACATACATTACCCAAAAGTCAAAACTCCCACAAATTATGTGAACCATCAACCTATAGTTAATGATAAACATCGAGAAGTTGGTAATAAGCAGGATGAAAAGATTGATATTGACCAACAGTACGTTGTGTGAGGAAATTTTTTTGTTTAATGATAAACATCGAGAAGTTGGTAATAAGAAGGATGAAAAGATTGATATTGACCAACAGTACGCTGTGTGAGGAAATTGTTTTGCTGAGAAGTCACGTATTAATTTTGATTTCTCAAATTTAGCAAGCATTACCCAAAGGAGGTGTTTATTATAGGTGGTGAAATTAATGACACCTCTCTTTCAACTGACCAATTAGAATCTTCAAGCCTACATGTAGATGATGTTTAAGTACTTCATGACATGGAGGGTTTGACACTAGGAGATGCTCAAAGCGTTAAACATGAAGAAAATAGAACCAAGTGAATTCTTTCGCAAACCCTAAAGCTAAAACAATTAAACAACAAGTTCAAACACTTAAACAACAAGATGAAATGCCTGAACTAGAGGTTGATACACCTGAAGAATAGGTTGAAAACCCTGAACAACAAATTAAAATACAAGCACAATAGGCTGAAACAAGGCAACAGACTGAAAGAATAGAACAAAAAGCTAATATAACAAAACAGGGGGCTGAATGAAGATGCAACAAGGAGAAGTAGATTTGAATGAAGAAGCAAAATTAACACAACATATGAATAAAGGAGAAGTTGCGAGTGCACTTTCAAAGTCAAAGTTTAGCAATGATGACAAGTTAGTGCATCTGGCCAAAGGAAGCAATACATATGCTCTCGGGGCATATGTTGTAGAGAAGTTGTTAGGATCTTCAGGAGAGAGAGAGAGAGGATTATTCTAGGAGTTAGTTATAACCGTATGTACCTAGGGAGGTTATAAAAGGGGGGAATAGAAGTAGGGAGGGGAAAGGGAGAATATTTGTGAGAAGAGTGACAGAAGGTTTATCACCTTCTGAGGAGCTTATTCAGCTCTGGTTAGGAG
>JANJEY010000005.1:48717150-48730170 GCA_024703695.1 Erythroxylum cataractarum
TTTTAAATATTTTTAATATTATATATAATTAAATATAATTATTGCATAATTATTGCATCACACCGGTTCGACCAGTAATTGAACCGGTCGAACCGGTCAAACCGGTAACCAGTAAGGCCACCGGTTCGATGACCGGTCCGGGTTTTAAAACATTGAGTTTAGGCAAGTGAGGAGAGTATGACATTCACCCAAAACCTGGAGATTAAGAGTAAAGAAACGCTAGCAACAGGCTATTAAGCAGGAGGCACTCTAGTATGTCCACAGACTGCAGAACGGTAAATACACTAGCCTAGGGAACGGTTAAAGGTAGGTCTTGGAGAGGAACAAATCCTCTGTTTCTGTTAACCTTAGAACAGGCTAAATCGTAGAGGGCTTGTGATGGGGTATTTGTTGGTAGCTGTTCTTTTGGTTTAAGAGCGCTCTTCAAGCTTGGGCTTGTAGTATTACCGATTAGTATTACTTGCTTTTAACTTTTCAAAAAAGAAAGGAACAAAAATAAATAAAGTCATTTTATAATTTACCGAGATTTCATTTATATACATATAACAGTTTTGTGACGCTTTACATGTACGGATATGTAGTTATTTACAACCAAGACGTTCACGTGTACGGATATTTAGTTATTTAAAAACAAAACAAAACGTTCACAGCTTATGTCTAACTCGTTGGAAAAAAGGGAACAAGAAGAGTTTCAGTTGGAATCAGTAAGCTTAGAAAGCAAGTAGAGGCAACCAGAGCAAAGGAGGACAGAAGCTGAGAAGCAAAGCAAATCAGTAGGAGATTGGATGGCTGCTGTCTTGCTCTTTTCAAAGAAGCCTATAAGAAGAAGCATTACTATTACATGTCCAAGCTTGGTTTTCAGTTCGTTTACTGTTTTAACTTCCAGCCATCGCGGTCGTTCCTGCAAGTAAAACGAAAAGCACAAATCCTTAATGTCTGAAGCACAATTTTGTTTTCCAATTCCTTATTCAGATACTTGATTAAGGAAAGAAAAAGGGAGAAAAGGCGGATGATAACTATGTTTTAAATGGAGCACTTCAGCAAAACATGACATGAATAAGCTCAGGTACCCTTCTAAGATTCTCCATTCCCGACCAACTTGCTTTACAAAGAGGAAAACCAATGTGTAAAAATGGCAAAATAAAAACTGTAGAGGAAGAAAATAGAAAAACATGGTAAAGATAGTCCAAGTGAAACAAAACTCTTTAAGCAAGCTTCCCGAAGTTGGGAGAGACCATGCACCTACCTTGAGGGTGAATAAGCCGAATAAACTAGATCTGTGCTGTATGCTTTTCCCTGATATCAACTTTGAGGTGTCAAGATTGCTTATAAAGAGTTCATACAGCCCCATTCCGAAGACCAGCATCACTGTTCCTAAAAGGTAGACATCTAAACATGCAGTAAATATGATAATTAGCACTTACACAGGAACGTTCACTAAAAACGCAGAAACATAATGCATGCAATCACTGTCATGAAAAACTAGACATTGACAAGATAAAATAACAACTGCTGATTTGGGCAAATATCAGTAAGTCCAAGTATTTTCAGCCTTTTTACTATATAAAAACCTAGAAGAGGATTATCAAGGAAAACAACTACAAGTTGTAGTTTGTACATCTCACTGATGATATTTGATTCCTAATTTTGTAAACCAATTTTGGGCATTACAGAAACACAATATAATCAAGATCTAGAGATGCAGTTTATAGAATGAAACACTATATAATACAGCATGACTACAAAATTTCTGAGGGGTGGGGGCTATGGGCTGTGGGGTTGGAATGCAACGTGCAGAGAAATGCAAGCAACAGCTGAGTGGAAGGTGATTCAAAAAAGAACAAAATCGTCCACAGATGTAAGTGGTAAACTAATTACATAAGACGATTCAAAAGAGAACAAATCGTCCAAGGATGAAAGTGTTAAACTAATCACTCAAGAACTCAAAAGGTGATAGTCCATCTAATTAGGCACAGATAATTATTCATCTGTTCATGCCAAATAAGACAAACATAGTCCATTATTGTAGAAAAGAAAAAAAGTTCACTTGCAGAAAAGGCTAGTCATTGACATACCAAGGAATCAAAACATAAATGGAAAGTCAAGCTGAAAAACTTAAATTACTGTATGTAGCACGCATCGGTGCAAACAGCAGTCCACAATAATAAAACAAGAATCGTATGTAACATACTTTTATTAAGGCAAAAGTCAAAACATAACCATACATACTTTCTTTGCATAGAATGTTCCAACAATTGGAAAATGAAAAAAAATGCAATTTACTGAGTTCACAAAACATATGCAACTTTTGTAATGTAGGGCAAATAGAAGAATTATTAACTAGTAGCTAAAAATCACGAAATTAGGAACTATGACTGATATTAGGCTACTGAACTATCAAGTTTCAAGGTTAGATTTTGGCTAAAAATGATGCAGTTTTAGATTTTGTATAGCTGGAGTTTAAGGTTTGATTACTGGATATTTAAGCTTAAGATTTCAGGGTTTAATATGTTAGAAGTTAGGATTTTGGTTGCCAAATTTTTGTAGTGAATACAAAGAATAGAGAAAACTAGGAATCACTCTTAAAAGAAAGCATCCCATCTTCTAGTTGAAAACTCAAGTTTGTAGAAAAATTTTAGATTGCTTATTATTAATGAAGAGCTGAATACATACACACACACACATATATAGTTCTTAGAACCTTTATTCTATGATACGCAATGGATGCAAATATAGTGATTTTATTGATAATTAGCAATAGTCTCGTAGGAACTACAAGAACTAGTGCTACCAGCCACTATGGCCCCTCAAGCATTCAGCTGAGATAATACAAGGTGAAAAGATAAGATACCCTTCTCTTCTCCCCCATTCCCCTATATACTCGATTAGCTATTAACTTCTCTCTCCTCTAACTAATTCTAACAAACTCATTGTCTAACAATCATCATTGCCTGGGTCACTCAGTGCCCTATTCTTTCTCCGGGAATATGTTAACGTGGGTTTGTGGCCCATGTTCTATTCCTGCCTCCTACTTTTTCTAGAATAAGTCAATATGGGTTTATGACCCATATTGCTATCATATGGTCAGTCAAAATATAGATTAACAGCACAAGTATCAGATTTTTTGAACAGGTCCAAAACAAGTCGATTCTTTCTTATCTATAGTTAGGAGGAAAAAGGGAATGTTTGTTTCAGCATCATCACTACACCATATACATTATCTCTTACTCTACCAAACTCTCTTTCATCATCTTTACACAACCAAAGCTCCATACCAATATGCTAGATAGAATTAGCTGGAATTGTTTGACCTTTTATCATAATACGATGAACGAATCACCTCTTCCTTATGGGGCAATGGACAAACAAGAACTAAAAGGGGAACAGACTAAACAATTATGAGAGGTTAGTAATCTCCTGTTTACCTAAAAGATATTTGATAGCCATGATACCAGTTAGCACATTTCTTAAAAGAAAAATACCAAGTCAATAAAATTTAAAAAATTTATTATCTCAGATTTTATTAAGATATCATATCATGTCATGAAAACTCAGGAAAAATGAGCATATAACAGCAAAGGCCTTAGGATAATCATAAATCCAAATAGAAATAATATTTCTATAAGAACCCTAGACACATCCACAACAAATACCCTCTGCCAAATTGTAATGATATCCACACACACACACATATGCATATTCTCATAAACAACTCCTCTTTAAATGCTTTGGCATGTGCTTCCTATCATCCAAAAGAAGAGGTTATTGATTCCCACTCTTACCATATATGAAAGAGCTGGGGAAGTTAAACAGTAACATCCAAACTCAAATATAACCACAACTTTTATTACATGGGCAGAAAGAAGACTCAAAACTACATCTTTGATATTATCCTTCATAGCTTCTTCACATTGTTTTCACTAGTTTAAAGAAATTATTGAACAATTTGAATAAGAGAGTCAATATTATGTTGAATGGTGGCCCAACCACACAGGAATCAACGAAAAAGAAAACAATTAGAACCTGTAAAATGGATGACAAGCCCGGGGGTAAAAAAGGGACCACATCTAGAAGACAGTTCAACGGGCAAATAGACATAGCCAAGTAAAAGTCCTTAAATATTTGGAAATAAAAGTAAAAAAGACTGTCTTGAAGATATAGATCCCCTCTATTGCGCAATATCCCACCACGAAAAGCACAATTTGACATATTATGGTCCTACAATTTACAATTTTAGATCAAATGAGTTTGTTGCTCAAATTTGAAATTGAATCATTTTTTTTATCACATAAACTAGAACCTAAAGCGACCTCAAATGTTCACATTAAGTCCCATCAAAAAAGGAAATGGTGGAGTTTCATCCGACTGACTGCCTATGCTGTGACAGAGTTCACCACTGAATTTAAAGAAGCCACGAATATCTTGTTATTTCCTATTCCAAAGTTACCATGAAGTAAACAAAGGGCTAGGAGTGCAGGTTGAAATAACAATAAGGACATTAATGTATCTTGCTAGCAGGATTGAGACAGTGACTATTATTCATATTACCTGACAAATATCACATTTAGGCAAGTGGGTCGAAGAGTTTGACAGCGGGACTCTCTGATGCTTGCTTGCCAGCTTGTTGGCTGCGTGAACCTTCTCGTCGCAGGCCCAACACAACGCCGCCTCGTCGGCACAACATAGCACGTTCGCCTCTGCCGTGTCGCACACGTTGCACTGTATCTTCATCTCTCAAATTCGCTGCTTCAACTTCACTGTCTAAGAACCCAAAAGACAAGATTCCGATTTCTCTATTTCTCTCTCTAAACTCAATATTTGAACTTGCCCACCACCTATTTTTCTCTCAAGATCTCAACTTTCTCGCTTGAACAACACCTTGCTCCTTACCCAGAAACGCCATAAAAGATTAAACAGAAATCAGTTTATTTGGGTCGAAATTCCCACTAAAATAGTGGGTGTGATATTTCCTTTATGGTGTATAATTTATGATGTAAATGAGGGTTAAAGAGAAGAAAGAAGAGGATGAAATGAAGCCACCGAGCAAAGAGGAGCTTGCTTTTCTCCTATATATATAGAGAGAAACAGGTCAAGAAGGGTTGAACATTGTAGAGGATATTTTTGGCGGCCATGAATTTTGATGTTACACGTGGCCTTTTGTAGTTGAATGTGGTAACAGGGAAGACCAGTTTCTCTGCTTTCAACTGTATTGCGGTGGAGCGTATTTGAGGGAATCCACTAGATATCTGTCGCCTGCGTATTCAGGAGCGTTTCCTGTACGCGCTCTTCTGTCGTCAGTTGTTATTCCCAGCAACTAAAAACACCATTCATTCATTCTTAAGTAAGCATTTTTATTAAGATAAATAAAACATACTTTAAAACTAAAACAAAGAAAATATTAATTCAAAATTATGCCACTAGCTGATAGAAAATATCCAAATTTACATTGAATTTTATTGAAAATTTTACTAAATAATTAAAATGAATTTAAATCTTAAAATTTTTAATTAATCAAGTATTTAGAAAAGCATAATTGAGAAATTATTTCAATCTTTGATACTTGTGTTTAATTAGAAATAATACAAATTAATGAATTAAATTATTAATACATGTAATACATATTAAAATTGGTTAAATTTTGAAATATTTCAATTATCAAGTAACATAAAAAAGTTGGTGCTCGGATTTTAGTAGAATTTTTTGCTGAGCTATTATTGTTATTTATTATTTTACTTGAATAGCATAATCGACTGTGACATTATCTTTACCCTTTTTGAAACTTCTAACTATAAGTAGTAACAAGATCTATTAACCCTAATGTTTCCTTAAATCGTGTCTAACACAAATAATTTTTTTCGATTAGATCTAATTGTTGGTCAACCTTGAATAAACTCTATTAATTTAATACATCAATAAAATTAAGAACTAGGAATATTAGGTTATTATAAGAAATAACAACACAAGTTTGAATAGCTTAACTTAGGTAATGTTACCTTTAATGATGCATGACCACTAGTTCTCTATTTGTGAATTAGGAATAGCAATAATTACATATTGAAACCCTAATTTTAGCAATAAATTGCGTACAAATGATTTAGCAGTCCTAAACTAAATCAAATAAATACAAATCACAAACACTAGTTTCAGAATAACACAATCAATTCTATAGAAGAGTAAATAATAAAATTACTATAATCAATTAATTCAGAAATAAAGTTTTAGGCTTCAACATCTCCTTAAATTGGAAGAGAGGTTTAGTCTTGCATATTTCTTAAACACATATGTCCAAAAGAAAGGAAGAAATTTAAATTTATACCTTTGACAAGAAAATAAGGGGTCTAAATAGCCTAAAGTTTTCTAAAGATTTAAGAAAATAAAAGTCCTAAAATAAACCTACCAAAATTTAATAATTATAGAAGTAAATAAAATAAAATAAGACTATTAAATGAGGTAGGAAAGTGGTTAATCGGCTATATATTTCATACATAGATGCTCTAAAAGCTTCCAAAATAAATCCCAAAAGAAAGTTAAAATGTATATTAGGAAAGGAAAATGTATAAGGATCCAAACAATAGTAGACCACAAAAATACAATCAAGGGTACTTAAGAAAACATCTTGAAGCTACCTTCCTATAACACCAATATTTGGAGTATTAACATAAGTTGCATTCCTTGAGGTGTTAGCCTCTAATCTCCATGTTAATCTCAAGATGGGGCTACAAACTAGATGGAATTTATGAATTAGAATATGCTTCTTTACTGCTTGAATCAAGGACTTTACAAGTTCCTGATGTTTAATGTTTAAGTGTAAACATGCTTTTATTTCTAGCTAGCCACCTATAGTACACTTTGTTATTCAAAACTAACTGTTAAGGTTAAAAATTGAATAGTAGTCAAATTATCCAAAACTATGAAATTAAGCTCAATTTGCTTTTTTTACCTTCCTTTGCTACTTAATCAAAATATGAACCAAAATGAATATCTTAGGCACAAAATGAACTTTAAACACTAAGCATTAGGGAATAAATGAATATTTAATTAAGAACTTGTTAAATTCTCCCATACTTAGCTTTCGCATGTCCTCAAATAAAACTCAAAACTCAAACTCATTATTCATAAAATATCTAGGTTACTATGCCATCAATAAGGAATAAATAACCCCTCAAAACTTGTGACAAGTTATGAACAAGTAATCTCAACAACTCATGATTGGTTATTAATTAGTTTCACTTAAAATTGGAGAGAACTAAATAGGTAGACCTTCACGAATATAAGCCCTCAACTCTTTTATGTTTGAATGGAAAGTATTTCACTTAAAATTCATTGCAATAGAAGTGCCCTATCATGGGCTTACATATCTTCTCGATCTCTACCACTAGGATCACATACAAGATAAAAATTATAAAGGCACTTTCCAAGGATTGCAATGGCCCTAAAGATCAAGGTGGAAAAAAACTTTTAGGTATATAGCTTAAAGACCAAGAAACTAATGGACTAAATCAACATTTGATTACAAATTGAATGCAAAAACAAGCACTCGAAAATAAAGATGAACAATGCTCCACTAACTCTAACACTTAGGTATAAGTCATTTTTTTCCTAGTCAAAGGCTTGTAATAAGGGTTAAAAACAAATGAATATCTCCAATTAATCTCAAAGGGGCTCAATAAATCACATGGGTAGGTTATTTAGCTAATTTAGTTTATAAACAAAAAGGTCCTTAATCATATTCATGCATGCATTTGTTAATATGAACTCAAAAAGAATTAAGGAAGTTTTAGAGAAACAACATGCAAGGAAGAATACCTCATACGAAAGGAAAAACAATAAAAATAATATAGATATGTCAGTTTAGAGGTCTAAACCCAAACTGGCTTTTATCTACCAATTATGGTCACTAACTAAATCCAATCACTACCATTCTTAAGGAAAATGACTATACTAATTAATTAGTGAAACCACTTATTCAATCATATTATAAATCTCTCAAGCTCAATTGATTCTTCACTCATAAAATGCAACCAAAAACATATCGAAAAACATTAAAACTATTTTTCAAAAAAAAAATTCAAAACACAATTTTTTAAATTTAAATCAAACATAAATCCTATTTACCATACTTAAAACTTACAATATCCCAATATAAGGGCAAATGTAAAGAGAAGGCAAAACAAACAAAATCAAAGGCACAAACAAGAGGGAAAAGGAATAAAACTCGATTTGGGTTGCCTCTTTATGGTCATTAAGCATATGAATCAATTTATCATTTTAGCTAGGACTTAACTTTCATGAAAGATGATAGAAAGAGTCTAGTTATCCCCACGTACACACATTTCAAGTAGGTAGGCAATGGTTTCAATTCTAAAGTAGGCGCCTACATAACAAAAGGTAATAATTTATGGTAGGATTTAGGTAATTAGGATTCATCATTATCAAGAAATTAGGGTGAATAGTCCATTGTCATCTATTAGTATTGATTTGAGAAATTATTAGTCATGGTAACGACACTTTGAAAACAGTTTTCAAATACCATTAAAAGAATTAATTACTAATATAAGAGAATGATTATGTTTAGAGACATATATTATAGAAATTAATTTCATTCTCTATATATAATCATCATTGTAATATAAAAGGATTGAATTACATAGAAAAAATCATGCCTAAAAATGTTCGGTAAATACCACTTTTATATCCCTTAATATATATCCATTGTCAACATATTTACGAAAATGATGGATCACATACAAAAAATAATTGAAGAGAGAAAATGTAATTGATAGGTCTATATTTTATATGTTATTTAGGGTTGAATTAATTGGCATTTCCCACTTCTATAGGGTTTTATAATATTTTCCTATATTTATTTCATTATTTTATAGCTGATAATCTTAAGGAGAAAACTCAAATTTGAGTGTAATTTCTCTGTCATTGTCCAATCAATGATATTTTATAGTCATTTGGTAATAAGAAGATGTATAATAACTTTTTAAAAGATATGAGAGGTTAATTCTAGCTTGAGATGTCGAAAAGTAGAGAAGTTGATGGAAAAGAACCTAATAAACGCAAAATATGCCAAGAAGACAAGTGCTTATCTTTCACGAGATTCAATGGACTAAGAAATTGGGCAATACTAGTGCCAATTTAAAATTGGTGTTAGGTTTCAATATATACTAGTTCATGATGTTTAAATGTTCCAAAATAAGATTGAGATTGGTATGGATGTTGGTCTCATGTCAGTACTAGTGGATAATTTTTGAGGATGTGTTATTTCTTAAGTTTAAGCATTTTAACACTCCAATTTTGTAACTCCAACATTAAATTCTACAATTAAGGTTCTTTGTAAAGGACTTTTGAAGTTAGTGATAACCTTCACTTTCACTAAGCTTTTAGTTTTAGGGTTTCTTCACATCAAGGAGTGATTTGGAGTAAGATTTCAGGAAAATGTGACAACTTTTATAATTATTTCTTATCTTTCTTTCTTTTATGATAAAATTGCCTTATTTTAATTTTGATTTTATTATATTCAATAGTTAAAACACTAGTTAGAGTTAGGGATGTTTCATTGGATGGATTCTTAAATTATTAATATATAATTTAATTATTTGTTAGTTAAATTTATTCTCTTTATTCTTAATCTTATATTTATGCATTATCATCATAGATTCAATCTTAAGAATTATATAAAGGAATAAAAGGCGAAGTATGATCCATACATTTGGAGAATAAATACTTTAATGCTAGAGAATGAGAGTATCTTAAACTATTATAATAAGAAAATTTTAATTAGGCTTAATGAGATTGATTAGGTTGAATTGTGCATCGAAGGTCGGTAATTACCTAATTAAATATATATGTTTGCCTAGCATTAGTTTTGTTGATTTCTCTTTGTTCAATTATCTCGTCTTTGTTAATTTAGTAATTTAATTATTTTCCTAAATATTATATATTTGAGTACTATTGTTTAGCTAGGATGAATCAATATAGTAATATAGTTTATGTGGGATTAATACTCTAGATTACTTTAGTTTTATAAACTTGTTACAATTGACTTCACACACTTACAGATTTAGTAGGACAAGTTTTTGAGGTCATTGCTGAGGAAATGTTCAATTTATATTTTATTAATCTTAGTTTTAGTTTCTGTTTTATTTAACTTTTTATTTTTTCCCTCAATTTGTGTGCAATTTAGTATTGTTTTATGTAGGATCTTTGGGATTGCTAGCAAAATTATACATTTTCAGTCATTATGGTACAAATTGATGATCTTTTGAACTAGATGAAAATGTCGATAGATTATGACTTGGCTTATAGGGGGTGTGCTACCATTATGGCATGTATGGGCACTCTTCCCATATGTTCAAGAATGTAAAGCAAACCCCTTACTACTATAAAAATATCGATTATATAGCTGCCTATGGGAAAATAGTTTGAATAGTAATTTATTTGATATATATCATCAAGGATGGAGTAATCATTAAAAAATATTTTTGTAGGAGCAAGGAGTTAGAGCTGCAGATCTATGGGACCACTTAGGTTCCAATAATGACTTCAATGTTAGCAGCTACTTTCAAAGGGAAATAGATGGAAAAGATGATCCCAGAGCTTATATATTCCGTGAATGTTAAATTAGAAAAATTAAATACATTCAAAAATTGAATATGACTTGGTCCTATTTGAATAGATGGTACAATACATAATCGTATGGTGAAATATGTAACTTTATAGTAACTCATAGGTGAACCTAGGAGATTAAGTGTTATTCATATACCATTTAGGAGTGGTAAAACGCCTGACATTGAAGATGCTAAATAAGAGGGCATGCAAAGGTCAAACAAGTATGAGGAAGTGGAAGAGAAAGTGATGAATAGAAGCAAACCAGTTTTAGCCTATTCCATAATAATCGTAAATCATAGATTAAAGTAGCATAAACCTTGACCCATAAGGACACTGATTTTATAACTAAGCAGGTTTGA
The DNA here is from genome assembly GCA_024703695.1 of Erythroxylum cataractarum. NCBI lineage: Eukaryota > Viridiplantae > Streptophyta > Magnoliopsida > Malpighiales > Erythroxylaceae > Erythroxylum > Erythroxylum cataractarum. Next base: position 48,728,127 of record JANJEY010000005.1, read on the forward strand.
AATGGACGGAAGGAAAATATATTTTTTCTTTCAAATATGCCAAAAATATTGAATGCTCAAAGACCTCCTTTCTAAAAACAACAAGTTTGAAGAGTTATCGATAATTAATCCAATTGGAGAGGGTTCTTATATCTTGCAAGTAGAAGAAGGAGAATGGGACAAAAGGAGTTAAATAAGAGTGAAAACAATCCTTTAATCCTCGATCTATGATGAAGGGCTTGAGTAGGAAGTCTAGCTACAAGACTTGTTAAAAAAAACTTGTTAAAAGACAACTTGATAATTCTAACTTTCTTATCTTTTATTTTACTTTTTTCTTTTCTGATTTTTATACTAATTTTATTTTATTTGGTAGGTAAAATTTTATGGGATTTCATGGAGTCTTACCTCAACAAAATTTCATGGAATTTGGGGAAATTATTAACCTTAATTAACCAATATGATTGAGTTTAATATCTTTTTTATTTGACATTAAAAGGAAAGCCATATTTAAGTATGAGGGATTTAAATTTTCAATATTTTCTATATGTTTTAATTTTTTAACTAACATCATTTCTTTGTTGATTTTTAGTTTGATGTGTGTTAAAGTTATGTAGTTCTTGCATTATTATGTGTTAATATATGCATATACATAATGTTTAATAGGCCAAAGTTCATAGAAGAAAAGAATTAGCCAAAAGAAGATTAAAAATTTCAGTTAAAGCATAAATTAAGGGTTATAAAGGATAATTGGCACCAATTTGTAACGTGGGATAGGCACCGATGTTGAAACAATGAAGGAGAGTGTCAGGAAACATAATAGGACCAATACCCAAACGGGAACCATATTAGATGCTAGGCTCATGAAGGAATAATACTTTACAGAAATAAAGTAAAGTTGGTGCTAATATTGATGTGTGTCAGACATTTATATCTTAAAACAAGAGATTATAAAAGCCAAACTCGAGTTTTTTTAACCTAAAACTATATTTATTGTCACCCAAAGTTCAAAAATCTCTTGTTTTCACTAAATCTTGACTCTAAGCATAAAGTTTAGCCTTTCTAACACCAAATCCTTTCGTAAAACATAAAACCCATATCCAAAAACACCAAATCACCCCCTTTCCTCATATTTTCACACTTAGAAGACACAAATTAAGGATTTTTTAATAAAAAGTTTAGGAGATATTAAGCACCTATTTTGAGTTTTACATTTTTCCAAGTATGTTACTCTCTCTAATTTCATTGTAGCAGTCTACTAAAGTTGAGTATTGAGCTTGACTGAGGAGGAATTGTGGATTATGTACAACTATTATAGAATTGTCAAGACATTGAATTGGAGTTATGGAATTTAGTGTTGAATATACTAGATTGCGCCAAATATTATATAGTGTGTGAATGATGGCAGTGTAGAAGAAGTGTTGTTTAGGTGTGAATTTGTAGAGTGAATTTTATGAAGATTGGCATATTTCATTGTGTTACTAAAAGAATAACTCTAAAAATCAAAACAAAGGCTTTAAAGAGTCAAATGCTTTTGTCTTCTTTGGCACCATCCCCTCTGGAGGACATTTCAAGATTCACCACTTTAGGAAAATGAAGAATGATACAATAAACAAAGCAATAATAACATAGTTATGGAAAAGACCATAATCTAAAATATTGTTAGGGTCTTTCATATTTGGGTTATGAAAAAGACCATAATCTAAGATATTCTTAGGGTCTTTCATATTTGGAATATATTTTAAAGTTTATAATAGGATCATTTGTTAACTCTTTGAGGATAATATTACAAAAAGAAAGTAAAGTAGTTATATTCTAACATAGAGGAGAATCGTTAGCCATTTCCCCCTACGTTTGAGGCATTTAGGTATTAATTTTTGATGATACAATTGAGTAGCATCTTAGACTTGTTGGAAAATCCCGGGAGGAACATCACATGTTCCAGCAGCGGAAACAAAAAAATTTTATTCCCGGGACCTTCCCGAAATCCTGGATCCCGGTGTCGGTATGAAAACCTCAAACCTGAATAGCCAATAGAGACTATCTCTAAAGGTATCCACGCAGAGAT
>JANJEY010000005.1:48786568-48799204 GCA_024703695.1 Erythroxylum cataractarum
GCCTTAAGCTCCCTCAGTTCCACCGGTGCCATCCTATACGGAGGTATCGATATAGGAGCGGTACCTGGAACGAGGTCTATCTCGAACTCTGTCTCCCGATCCGGCGGCAAACCCGGTAACTCCTCGGGAAACACATCTGGAAACTCCCTGATCACAGGGATATCCTGCAGACTCTGCTGCACTCTCGAATCCACCACATGAGCCAAATAGGCCTCACAGCCACCTCTCATCAACCTCAGAGCACTCATGAACGAAATCATCCTGGCTGGCACTGCCTGACTAACACCTCGAAAAACGGCCCTCGGCTGACCAGGAGACTCTAACACAACCTCCTTGGTATAACAATCCATGATCGCCCTATGGGCAGTGAGCTAGTCCATCCCCAAAATCACCTCAATCTCTCTAAGAGGCAACACAATTAATCCTGGTTTTGTCAGTGTTGACTTTCTGCTCCGACGCCTTGCAAAAAGTCTCCAGAGTATGAGCAATAAGGTGAACTTGGGGATCAGTCGCTTCGGCAAAGAGGACCAAATCATCGGCAAAAAACAAATGCGAAATGGGAGGCCCGGCAGAGCCCATATGGACCGGTCTCCAACGACCCTGACGCACCTCAGAAGAGATAAGGTGACCTAAACGTTCCATACACAGAACGAACAGGTACGGAGAAAGAGGGTCGCCTTGACGGAGACCACGAGAGGGGCGGAACGGAGGAGTCTTAGATCCTTGCCAGTCGACGTGCATGGTGACCGTGGTCACACACTGCATAATAAACCGGATAAGCAGAGCAGGGAAACCAATGTCCGACAACGTGGTGTGGACAAAGTCCCAACTGAGTCGATCGTAGGCTTTCTCCAAATCAACCTTGAGAGCTAGGTAGCCAGTCTTGCCTTGTTTCTGACGCATCGTATGGATGACCTCTTGAGCAATGATGATGTTATTTGTAATGTGCCGCCCAGGAATGAAGCTGCATTGGGTGTCAGCCACCAAATGCGCCAGCTGAGGTTTGATGCGGTTCACAAGGATTTTGGAAAGGGCCTTATAGAGAACTGTGCAAAGGCTGATAGGCCGGAAGTGAGCCATCCGAGACGGAGAAGGGATTTTAGGGATTAAGACCAAAACTGTAATGTTAAGGGCGTCGTCCCATCGATCAGAGCTGAAAACTTCCCGAAAATAATACACCACAGTGGGCCCCTCAGTGTCCCATTGTTTTTGAAAAAAGAGAGCATTAAACCCATCTATCCCCGGGGCTTTATTAGGATTCATAGAGAAGACCACAGTCCGGACTTCAAGCTCATGAAGGGGAAGACTAAGATCACGCACGCTCCCATCCGAGAGCAGCGGGAATTGACCCGAGAGGGGAAAGGGAATAGGAGGCCCAGGATCCGTTGAATAAAGCTGGGAGAAGAAAGTGTGAGCTAATTGACCCAGGCTGACAGGGTCCGAGATAAGGGTCCCATCTGAATCAAAAAGAGACTCAACCTTCAATTTTCACCGCTTCTCAAGGGTCACCGTATGGTAAAACTTAGTATTGCGGTCCCCTTGAGAAATCCAGTCGCACCGAGCGCGTTGGTGCCAAAAGAGTTCCTCCTCACACAAGACTTGAGTCAGGTCGGCACTTAGCTTATCTTCCAAAGCAAGCATAGCTTCCAAGTTGGTAGTGGTGGTGGAGCGGTGAATGCCCTCCAGTTATATGAGTATGCAGATCGTTTATTATAATATGCAACAACTCTTTGTTGCGAATGTTAATACATATAACTTTGATTCGAATGCTCAATTTTTTATCAAGTATAAATATAACAAATACCAGAAAATAATACTATATTGAATTGAATAAGAAAAAATTTCACAAAACAATTCAAAAATAAACTCTAAAATAGATTTAACATTTCATAATTGGTTCTGTCTGATTTTGATGAGACTGGGCGCTGCTGCTTGGATCCATGAGATTGGTTGACTTTGGCTCAGAGATACTTGCAAAATAATAAAGGCACATCGGGGGTTGACTGTCGATAGGTCCCTCCAATGCTCAAATTAGTCTTTTTCTTGTGAGGGTTTTGGTGGCTAAGAATAAAGAATAATAAGGTTCTAAAGTCGTACCTTTTTCATGATGAGGTAATAAACTTATATATAAAAAATACCTATTAGGTTTAGGTCTTCCTTTATGAGTGGGAAGTCACCATTTATGAATGGGCCGTCTATACTTGGACCTGGACCTGGGTCTAACACGACCGATCCAACCAGTAATCATATTTAAAATACAACTAATCATGATTGACAATTTGACATCGAAGGCAATAAAATATACCAAGAAAATAATGAATAAGTTTGGATGCCTTGATCTAGAATATTTGGAAAGTTGGAATGGGCTTGATGTGTCCACTGTTTAATCTTTAATGGTGCGTAGAATATTTCTGCATCTTTGCGCATCCTTTTCAGGTGTACGACTCTTGATACCTCTCTCTAAATTCAGCCGCATATAATCTGCTCTTGTTTTGACATCTTTAATTTCCTTATATATCAACGAATTAGGGTTTTTAGGGTATAAATGGTCACTTACAAGGTCGTGTAGGTAGCCGTGTATATTTAAAAATACCTCAATTCATGACTTTACATATTCATTGAGACTTGCACGAGTAACAAACACTGGCTTGTAACTTCACATAGGTAGAAATTAAATCTCTGAAGATTCACACGTTTACAAAGACTTACACAATCACTATGTACGACCGTGTAAGTCCACAATTGTTCCAATTTTTTCATTTCATATCACGATTTTACCTGAGTACATCTCCTTTTGATCTATAAAGGTAATTATCACCTAAAAACACACTCGAAACATACTAAATACCAAGAATATTATAAAAACTCTTAAATAATAAGCAAAATTTCCAACACATTTTTGCGTATCCTCGAAAAAAAATCATAAGATTAATCATCAATCTTACAAATATCCATCCATTATTAACTCCAACTTGTGCATCCATACTTTAAATTATCATATCATATCAATCAAAGTAACACAAGTCATTATAGAACTAACCTTCATAAGTTAATATCAAGAGCAGTCATATAGATAATCTTTTTGAAATCAAAAACACAAATTTTTACACCCTCTTTAAGGATTCAATTAATACATTTAAAGCATTTAGGGTGAAAGGTGTAAGAACCCTCATATCATTACATAGAAGGATTCTTAACCATAAACTTGCAATAAAATCATATCTCCACCACTTATAAGGAAACTAAAAACAAAAATCAAAAAGTCTTATTATAGGGTTTCAGTGAGGCTTAAGTTAGGGTATGATTTAGATAATAAAACGGGTGACAATATTGAAAGAAATTTACATAAACAAAATTACATGCAACTTAATTCTTCACAATATAAATCCTTCACACCATAATTCTATTGGTACCATAACCTAAAAGGCTAAAACACTTTTTTTTTGTTTGCCATCAAATTTGAAAATTGTTAATTGCACCTGCTGGACCTGTGGAAGAATTTATCGTGTCTGCATTTATTGTTAATTGTTTCCTCCCATATTTGATGCCATCATGAACCACAATACCAAATGTAGGAAAATTTCAAGCAATAATTTCCCAAAATAACTTTAGGGAATAGAGTAAATACAAAACACTCAACAAAGAACTTTAATAATCTAAGAAACAATACTCTTATTAATCTTGGCTTTTGTTATATCTTTTTAAAGTTGATTTATTTTCTAACTCTTAATTCTCTCTCTACACACCATTTTGCTTACACACACACACACACTTTACAAAGGAAACCCAAACCTATATATATATATATATATATATATAGTGTTAAAAAGGAGGTTAGCGCATAATTTAAGCAAGGAATTTCTAGCTAACGACAACTCATACATACCAAGAATCCTACCAAAAAATCAAGTCTTAAACATCTAAGCATATGACTTAATTGTTATGTATATATTTGATTTAGTCAAATGACAACGAATGCACACCTTAAGTTAATTAACCAAGTCTTAATCTTGTACCTTATAGAAAAAAATCTTTTTTCATTATAGCGTTTTGTTTTGAATGGCCAAACCAAGATTATTTCCTAACAGCTTTAGACGTCTAGAGAGATATTGTGAACAAAAAAACTGTGGTAAAAGTTTTGGAAGGTTTTGATATCACAGTGTTATAAATTCATGATTTCCCTAAAAATAATCTTTACATATCCTTCATTGATGATGTACTTTATTGACATATTCCGATTATTTGAAAAAACTTTTTGGATACCTCTCCTAACAAACTCACAAAATTAAAAATCAATAAACTCGGGAAGCAACATTAATTGAAATTTCTCTATTCATGATTCATATACTAGGTGTAGCATCACTTGTTTATATGTGGATGGATTTCCCTAGCACTAGAACATTTAAAATAAGTCTTGCAGGTAGGACTTCTTATTATTTATTTTCAACTCGAATAAAGATAGTATTATTGCTCGGATTAATAATATGCTCGGATTAACTTTCAAGTTCAATTAGTGAAGTCCTTGAGCTCTCTTGCTCTCAACGTTGTGTCTTCTTTTGTGTTGAACCGTATCATTTTTGCTAGCAAGTAAAGATCGGTAAAAAATGAGAAATGCAGCACTACGCATTGTTTATTAAAAGAAAAGAAATCATAGCTAGATATCTGTGCCTCTTTACTAAATATAACACTCATCTGACAACTATTTTATAAGAGACTAGAGTAGTCATACGATCAACTACTCCAAGCCGGAGGAACACGGTCAGACGACACAGGAGGTAGAGCACGAACGTTGATGTCAAGAGGGAGTAGCCTGTACTGAATGTCCAGCTCCCTGAAAATTTTAGTGATCTCTTCAAGTAAGAGGGATCTTCTCACAAATCTCTCTCCCATGTCTTGGTGGTTCATTTTATGCGTTAGCCATACTGCAATTCGCACGCTATTCAGGCCTTCCGCGTCTTTAAGTACGATCATTGGCGCAGGATACCAGTGGTCCTTTTTATTATCTATATAACTGCAGTGGCCAGAGCAAGAAAGTTTTATCAGATTAAAAACGCCACACAACTCTCTTGACATTTCTGAAGAAGCTCATCATCCCGAAACAAATTATTGAACCCAGGATTTCACACCGAGGTGTGTTTCTGGAATGATTAAATCAACATCAGCATATTCCCTCTAGCAGTTCTTTTTAGACAGCAAACAGGCAAGAAATGTATAACAAGATATGGGAAAGGAACTTACGAAGTGATTCTCTGTTTCACGAGTGCAATCTTTTCTGCAGGAGTAGCTATATGGACAAGGAACTCCACTGCATCTCCCATGTCTGGGCTGCGATAGTAGTTACTGATGGCCTTGGTAGCAAGAACGCTGTTTGTCATAATAATCTTCTGATTGTCATATCTCAAGAAAACTGTAGTCAATATGTTCATCTCTTCAACCACCATCTGAAGTTTGTCCAAGACAAGTTAGGTTCTCATATACAAGCAAAAACTCATATGAAACCAAGCTAGTAGACCAACCTGAACTCCGTCGATTTCACAACGATCACCCACATCAAACGGGTGGATCACAAACAAGAAGATAATAGACTCGAAAACTGTTTTGCAGGTGTTTCCAAATATGAATGCCAAAAGAAGAAGTTGGGAGCTTAAAAACACAAGGAATTTGCTTGTTGCTATCCCCAATATAAGCAGCCAAATAACAGTTATAATTATCCCCACCAGAAAGTTGACCATATGGTGCAATCTATTAACAGCTGTTTTGGTGTCATTTAATGTCAAAGCAAGAGCTCTCCGTTCTCTAAAAGCATTAACCTGAAATGATTGAATAAACCAAGTGCCTTGTCAATTTATCAATGAAAGGAACAACTATAATTTTAGTTTTTCCTATCAAAACATAAAATGTTTAACAAAATTAAAGGATTAAATTTATAAGGTTTAATAGTCAATCAAAACATGATAGTTAGTGTCTAGATGTTACAGACTCCTTCATAGGTCAGACTTATTCAAGGCGTAATAATCTTATCTCATCTACCGAATAAGGATAGCCATTATCTTTAACTTAGGATAGCCATTATCTTTATCTCTTCTGGTAGTTATCGTGCTTCCTTCCTAGCAAGATAGGTTTCATTGTTAAATTAGAACAGATAGGTTTCATTGTTGGATTAAAACTCTATTCATGTAGTGCGGAGTCCTATTTAAGGGGCCATAATTGAAATAAAGAATAGCTTTTTGTTTTGCCCATATTCACGAGATTGAGTCCCTCTCTCATACGGATTCAAGGTCTAAGGCTCCCTTTGAAGAGTCTAAGGTCTAAGGCTCCCTTCAACGAGTCTAACAACATAGGAAAGTCTAAGAAGCGGGGCAAGGGAAAGAATCAGGTTCCCGAATCTGACTTTCAGGTGTTTAACCCGGATCAACGAGTCACTCGATCTTACAACAAGCAGTTTCATAACACTAGAGCTATAAGATGAGAGCAATACACCACCCATCTTATTAATCCATAAAGCAATCATATAGAGTCCCAATCCTAGCCATTAAATGCAATAATTACGTCTTGAAAAGTAGGATTACTGTTTACATGTTTAGAAGGCAAGAATAAGTAATCAAATCACTGTTTTATAGAAGTAATGCATATCTGTATGCATGCATGAGCATGTCAATAAAAATATTCTTCTGCAGCACAAGAGGGCATGTAATAGTCTCATGGTACCAGAGACAAGGTCAAGTTCTGGTGCAAATATAAGCCTTTGAATTGAAACAATTAAGAGAAACCTTCTTATTTGATAAGCATGATAGCTTTAATATCCAATTTGCCAACATATGCTTCGCCTTTCTGATGATAACAGTGGGAACTCAAGATAAAATATAGGAATCTTACTCTTCACCACATTTGGATAAGTTAATGTTGTCATCAAGATCCACAGTGGTACAAGCACATCAATTCTGACAGAGCTAAGGCTTTTGCTATTGTAACCAGAAATGGAACACACTTAGGAATGTAGGTACTTGCAATGGGGAACCAGCATATATTTGGATTTTGGCAAGCTAAAAAGAAAAGAAATTGTGAGAAGAAAAGTGAATGGCAATGCATATTCCACTTGTTCTTACCACCCAATTCTTTAAACAGGACTTGCTGATCTTCTTGCTTTCTGATGCATCTTCAAAAAGACTCATGGTCTTCAAAGCCTCATCTTCTGGCATGAAGCGCATAATGTCCTCAAGGTAGATGAACCTGCAAGAAAAGAAATAATCAATCTTAAAAACTCCATAATAACCACATAGAAGAATCACTTCAGAGAATGTATCTTCTGATCTGATTGCCCTCTGCCATGCAATATTTGAATGTATACATCTTTCTTTAGTTTGTGTTCTGTATAAGTCCTACAATAAGCAAATTGATGATATATATTGCGCACTTGACATCTTAGACCTCAAACCAACAAGAAGAAAGTCACCTGATCCAGCTAATTAAATGTCAGTATGAAGCACGGTTAGATTAAGAAAAGCAGAAAGAATTATAATATACACATAGAAGGGTTAGCTTATAAGTGGGATACACCATGGAAATTACCTAGAACCTTGTTTAGCTACATTATGGAAGATCTTTCTTGCAGCAAGTTTTGCTTCATTTTCACTTCTAATTTTGGTGGCTGGCTCATCCTCACCATGAGCAGAGTCAAGAATCTGTTCATCTAGCGTGGATAGAGTACCATGCCTTATTATATTGATCAGCCTCTTCATATTCCATGCAGAAACATTCTTCGTATTCAATCTGTGCAAGGAATCAATTGCTATACCATCCCCCGCTTCATTGCCTCCGTTGGAAAGCGTACGAGAAAGCCTAGGGGTGCCTATTCGAGGACTTTTCTGCATCCTGCCACTACCTACAACCCTTGTTCCGGAGGGTGATGCGGAAGCAGCTGCTTTAAGGGCCGGTGGAAGGCTAGCACCAGCATTTTGCAACTTCTGTATTTCAGCAGCCATTCGCTCTTCGGCTTCCTCATTCTTTTTAATTTCAATTAATGGAGGACCGGAGAGTGTTTCAATGACATATTGATTAAACAGTGACTCCTGAATCCGGTCAAAGTAAGTACTCACATGAAATGAAGAAGCAAGCACTTTAACAACAAGAGTCTTCACCAGCCACAACAATGTACCCACCACCAAGCACACCAAGATCTTAGTGACATACCTGAGGGTCTCGCTTCTGGTTTCCCTCTCAACTTTCTTATCAAACAAGAAATGCCAAGCTATCAAAACAAGCCCTAACCACAAACAATTCTGCACAGGTTTCTTCAAGCCATACACAAAATAAAGGACCCTTTTCCGTAAAAGAAAATTCCGCTCGATAAAGAAAACAACTAACCTAATCACCCACCCGGAAACCAATCTACCACATATCAAGACCAGCACAAAAACCTCCCACTTCCAGAGCATGAGGTTCCACAACAAAATTTTTCTGAGTTTTTTAATAGCTAGACTACAAACCAAAGCAGTAATAATGAGAATCAAACTTAACCATTCAAGCAAAGTCCATATATCAAGCTTATCTTTTTTCAACTCCTCAGGTAAATCTTCCTCCAAAAAAGGATCCTCCTCCTCCTCCTCAACAACACTCGCTTTACCCAACATTCCTGACTTTGCTAAAAATCCTGATTTCAACTGTCCCGACCGTCCAACCGCCGTCCTACCCGATTTTTCCGGCGGGGGATCCATCAACCTCGACTTACTCCTTTCCTTGAACAAGTTGGACTTCTTGTTAAGGGAAGGACTATTAGGAAATGAAGCGTCGTTTCTCGAGCTACACCTCAAAATCTCCCCACCATCACCAGCACCAACGCCACTGCTAGTGCTGTCTTTGTTGGGAGAATCTTTATACTGGAACTGGCGTCTCCTCACTGACTCGCTTGACCCAGGTGGGTTCGGGTCGAATGAGACCCGGTTCACTCTTGGGGAAGATTCAGGCACCGTAGATAAGTTTCGATGAATAACGGCTGTGTCGCTTTGGAGCTCAGCCATCTCCAAGTCCATATCTAAACAGAACTCACCTGAGGCTTGCTGCTTGTGCAAGAACTGACCAATGAGCTTCGACGTAGGATCTTCCGTTGAAGATGTAGCTGCACTATCCCTACCGTCGTTGTTGTTATGAGCAAAATCAAATCTGTAACTCTCATTACCATTAGTACTTGGATTGAGCTTCTCTTTATCTTTACTTTCTCTCGCCGCGTTACTCAAGAAATCGTAGCTGGAACCTCTCATGATATTCCCACCACCACTCTCTCTACCTCCGTCCACCTTGATTAGCACCTCTCGCTGGTCATCGGAACTAGCAGAAGCCATGACGCGATATCCGGCGTCTTTCCAGGATACCCGTCTCTTGTCGAACAAATGCCCCAAATTTTCAAAAAGGTACGTGAAATTTGTCAAAAGAAGGTGGAGCGAGCTGAAGAACGTGTGGGGTGGAAGCGTGTTAGGCTTGTGGGAAGATGTGAAGGGAAACAAATGCTCACGGTTTCAATTGTACTCCTTGGATTGAAAACAACAGAGCGGACGCGTGTCCTGGGACAGTGAATAAAGAAATGAAGACTTGATAAACTTTAATAATAATGGAAAACAACTCCTACTACACTGGTGGTGGTTTTGGTACTACGTTTGTTCGGTAGAATGGGGATCTTCAAGAACGTGAGTGAGAGAAAAAATTAAATAAAATGCTGCTTCGCTTGGCCACGTAACACACTGTTTATTACATATGCCACACCCTACTTCGTCTTTTTAGTTACCATTCTACGTCCTCTTTCTGTCATATTTGCCCTACTTTTAATTTTGATCGGTCTGAGTTGAGTTACCCTGTAAACAATACCTTGGGTTGGGGTTGTCCTAACCTCGGTGGACGTGTGTGAGGTACGAAATAACGAATATCTATTCTAATATTTTTTCAATAAATAGTAACCTTTTCGTTTGCTTTAATAATAATAATAATAATAACAAAAATAATAATAATAAATATTCGCATATATCATCATTTGAAAATTTTAAGAATAAATCAACTAAGTCATACATATTCTATTATATTTCTTATTTATTATATTATTAAGAAACATTATTTCATTCCTTATCAAATTGTAGCAGATAAGCCAAATATCCTGTGAGGTTTAATAGAAGTTGATAGCGATAAACAGAACCAAGTAAGACAAGCTAGGAGGAAAAATGAAAAAAAAAAAATGTTTTGGATTTTGCCTTAGGAAAATGAGTTTTTTAAATTTAATTTAATTTTTAAATATTAATTTATGAATATAAATTTATTTATTTGATAAAAACATGAACTAACGTTATAAAAACATGAACTAACGAACGTTACATATTGTAGTAATAACATTAATAGCGAATTACTTTTGTAAAAATTTTAATATTCAAATTCAATAGAATTTTAAGTTTTTAAATTAATCCTAATTAATGGCATAGGTATTCTTCGGCATTGTATTTATTTTTGATTATATTACCAAAAAAATTGGGTACGCCCCTTAATCAAAGGGCTCAACTCAACGGAATCCGGCGGGATTGATGGCTATGTCCGAAAAACAAAACGGACAAGTAACCTCCCTTGCCCGTTGGCTGACGTACCCAAGTTGGGGACATCAAGCATGAAATTAATTACAAATATATATATATATATATATATATGATGATACACAAAAGGCAGAAATTTATATTATAACCATCACAGTCACAATCACAATGATATAAACTTCCAGAAGGACAGACAAAACAATATGAATATCGCATGGTGCAAGTGCAACAGAAATCATTTTTCAGGGTCTGTTGAATTTGATATTCAAATTTTGACTCTGGCCCTGGCCACTTCCCTACTACAACCACCGCCAATTTCCACCACAGTGGAACGCTATTCTGGATGCTTCCATGTGAATGCCCAACAAAAGTGTTTCGATTCTACTAGTTTATAGTTTTATACACAACAGGGTAAGTCTCTTTAAGTTTTTTTTTTTAACCAATCAATAAAGTTAATCCTGATATTTCATAAATAACTTTAATATTTAGAATACTTAAAAAGTAGACTCCTCTGTAACAAAAAACTTAACCTCAACTTGGCAAATTTTTAATTTATTTTTTTTTATGATAAGATGGGACTCACTTCTTAAAAAATTTGACCAATTTAACTCTAACATTTCTAGAAGAACATTTAAAACTTAACTTTTAGAACACATTAAAGTTTAACCTCGTTATAATAGAATTACTAATAGCTTGATAATATCGCTGGCCTGACACTTTTTCTACAATTTTTATTTTATTTGTATGTTATAACATCTTTATAACGGAATTACAATGTGGGACTTGTAAATAAAATAAATTTATATCAGTTTTATAAAAACTGTAGTTCTCTATTACAAGGAGTGAATATCATTTTCTAAGTAATTTTATATTTTATTAATTTACATATATCATCAAAAATAATTGTTATTAAATTAAGTTTTTTTTTTTCCAAAAAGGGGTTATGAGAGAGTTTTATAAGAATTTGTTATGCTTAAATATAAGTGAAAGATAAAAACTTTTAATTTAATATATGTTAGTTTTATTTTTATATAAATATTAACGAATATCTAATTTGGTAAATATTTTATTAGAATGTTATAATGAAATAAGAATTGTTATTTAAATAATTTGCATTGGCAATAAAATAATTTATTTTAAACTTGACTAAATTCAAGTATTTTAATTTTTTTACATTGCAATTATGTTACAATTATGTTATATTATGAGTTTTATCGATTACCCAATCACAACGGGTCTTGCTAATGAAGAGTGGTGGGGTCGGTCATGCTAGGCTCAACCCAGGTCCACACATCCACGGCCCATTCGCAGAAACCCCCATGCATACATAAAGACCTAAACCTAACATCTATTCCATATATAAGGTACTACTTTGCCATGATACAGGTACGATATTAGAACCCTGATTGTCTCTGTTTTACAGCGACCAAAACCCTCACCAAAAGACTAACTTAAGCATCGGAGGGGCCTGCCGGCTATCAAGCCCAGGCGTGCCTTGTGTTGTTTTGCAGGTATTCTCTTGCTCAAGACAACCAATCTCATGGATCCAAACAGCAGCGTTCTGCCTTACTAGAATCAGGTAGAACCAGTTGGCGCCCACCGTGGGGCCCGACATCAGGGCACCACGTGTAGCATCCCACTCTCGCAAGACCCGAACCCGATATCAATGGTAATATCCAAGCCCGTGCGTCACGAGGGTGGTATGCTAGAGCAGTCAAAACAGTTCAAAAACCTCGTAAGATATTTTTCTTTTTGGAAACAGTCAAGTGTGCGGAAATCGGTAAACAATTTGGGCCCGCGATACAAAAACATTTTCAAACAAAACACTATTTCAGTAATAAATTACAATACAACATTAACCAATTGGGGTCTTCTGAAATAACAGTCCTATTCTGCAGATATCCGACGAGGATATCCGAGCCCGCGACCCACGAGGGTGGTATGCTAGAGCAGTCAATGCAGTTCAAAACTCGGTAATACATTTTTTTTTTCAGAACCAATCGAGTGCGCGCAAACATTTTCAATCAAAATATTCTTTCAGTACTCATATTACAAATCTTGGGCCCTTTAC
>JANJEY010000005.1:48933545-48943718 GCA_024703695.1 Erythroxylum cataractarum
ATAAATTTAAAAAATATCCCGAAACGGTACCCGGTACCGACCGATTCCGGTACCGTTCCGTTCCAGAGCCCAATCCGATACCGAGTCCGGTACGGTATTCATAACATTGATTGCTAGATCTAGAATATATCTAGATCCAAACCTAAACCCACCTGACAATTGCTTTTTTTTTTGGCATGTTTTCTTTTCTGAAAAAAAGCATTATATTTAGTTGTTTATGCATGTTTTATGATGGTTGAATTGAAATTGTTGAAAATTAAGTTGTTGGAAATTGTTAGAAACAGAAAATGTTGAAAATGGAAATTGGTTATATATGTTTTGTGATGGTTGAATTAAAATTGTTGGAAATAGAAATTGTTAGAAATTTAATTGTCATAAATGGAAAATTTTAAGTATGTTTTGTGATGGATGAATTGAAATTGTTGAAAATTGTTGGAATTTTAATTATTGGAAAAAGAAATTGTTGGAAATGGAATTGTCAAAAATGGAAATTGTTTATGTATGTTTTGTGATGGTTGAATTGAATTTGTTAGAAATGGAATTATTGGAAATGGAAATTGTTTGTGTGTTTTATGATGGTTGAATTGAAATTATTGAAAATTGTTGGAAATTAAATTGCTGGAAATAGAAATTGTTGGAAATGGAATTGTCAAAAATGGATATTATTTATGTATGTTTTGTGATTTTTGAATTGAAATTATTTGAAATTGTTGAAAATTGTTTATATATGTTTTATGATGGTTGAATTGACATTGTTGGAAATTGTTAGAAATGAAATTGTTGGAAATGAAAATTGTTTGAAATGGAATTGTCTGAATTGGAAATTGCTTATGTATGTTTTGTGATGTTTGAATTAAAACTATTCAAAATTGTTGGAAATGGAAATGAAATTGTTGGAAATGGAAATTATTTATGTATGTTTTGTAATGGTTAAATTGAAATTGTTGGAAATGAAAATTATTTATATATGTTTTGTGAATTGTGAATTGTGAATTGTGATCGTTGAAATTGTTGGAAATTAAGTTTTAACAATTTTCCCTATATTTAAGATATCACAATCAAATTTTAATATTGTTTTAATTGTGAAGTTCTATCTTTTTGGTTCATAGCATTTTATGTGTTCTTTCTTTACCACTCAACTTACCCAGTTGGGACTATCACAATAATCATATTAATTAAATCCTAAGATCTATATTACAAATAAATGACTAAGCCTTAGTAAGATTCTCATGTGTATCAATATTCATGACACTACATAGCCTTTGTTTATTGTTATAATAAGAATTTATAAAATCAACATAATAGAATGACTTTAATTCTTTATAGCAAATGAGGAATGTGCTGTCTAATGCTTCTTTTAGAGAATATTGCAATGAACATTCATGTGTAGCGAATGTACAATGGCTAAAATAAAGGTTTTAGATTTCATATATAGGTTCATTATTTCATTATACTACAAGAAAAATTGGTTTTAGCGATGGAAATTACGAACATAAAATAAATGTTTTTCTTTGTCAAATTTTTTTTACTATAGAAATACTAACATAAAAAATCGTCAAAGAAGCGACCATGGGTAAAATTTGGCAACGAATATTTCGTATTTCTCGTAAATTTAATGATGGAATATTTTAATTCTCTTGATAAATTTAGCAACGAAATTTTGTAATTCCTTTAGGAAATTTAGCAACGAAACACCCTAATTTTGTTAGTAAATTTAGTGACGAAATTTTGCAATGTCATTAGAAAGTTTAATGACTACAAGTTTTTTGTCCGTTAGTAAAATTACCAATAGAGCTACAATATTCCATTAGTAACTTTTACCTATAGACAAACAATGTTCGTCGCTAAATTTACCCACGAAAAATGTTTTTGCATCGGTAATTTACCTATGAAAGCAGTCGGTCAGTAAATTACCGATGAAATTTAGTAATTCTATCGGTAAATTTACCTATGATAATTTTAACTACCATTTCTTACTTCTCGAGCTTTCTGTTGATAATTTTTATTTTTTACATTTAATTTCTCTAAACAATAAGTTGATTGATAATATAAAGTAAAAATTATCTTGATTGTTAATATATAATAAAAATTATAATATACAACAATAAGTATCTTGAAAATAACTATAAATTAAGAATTTATACAAAATTACTTAAGGGTAGTAAAACATCTACATTCACTTATTTATCTAAGCTATGTAGTTAATGAAGGTGGATGCTCTTACTGTTGCGATAAGGTGTTGCCCCTCCCCTTTAACTCATCTATCTCATTACGGAGCTAGGCTATATACCCCATCAACTATTGCAACTGAGTTGACAACCTATTTATTGTGTTCTCAAGCTAAACGACTCTCTCATTTGATGCGGACCGCCTACTAGATCCAACTGTAGTGGATGTGGAGGATTGCGAATATAATGTGTTTGCAAATAAACCTAAGTTAAAGATCTTTCCACGATGGTCCTTACCACCCATTGCATTAAGATATGTCTAACTCTCATCAACATTTTTAGAGTGCTGAGACTGTCATTGAATGCTTTCTTGTATTTGATCCTATCATTATAACTGTTTATGATAATAAGTGATAATTTTTAAGAATTAATATTAAAGTATAAATTTTACATACATTAAGTTCTCTACATCAGATGTTGATTAAAGGTAACACCATCACGCCTCTTAGTGTGAGTGTGCAAACAGAGCTGACGTAGTGTAGGCTTCGTGCCCATAGATTTTTCCTATATTAGAATAAAGTGTTATAAGTGAACTACAATTTACAAAAATTTGAGCAGAGTTTCCTCTATTTTAATGATATTTACCCCTGTTGAACACAAAAATATGCTCAACAGCATAACCATTAATGGCACCAAACATTTATAACATTATTATTCTCTATAATAAAATTTATTTTCATTCTAAATTTCATTCATCAAAGTAAAAAAAATCAGAATATTAGTGTAAAGTTTAGACACTTACAAGTTTCTCTGTATGCTTCTAGTAGGTCATAGATCCTCTAGTGTGTATAAGTAGACTCTCTCACTTCAGTCCTCCAATTTGTTTGCAGAATTATGCACTGAGATAGACATTGCCTCAGATGATGCCTAATACTGCTGCCAAGGAGTCCATATTTCTTGAAATATATAAGGAGGTCATATACCATTCTTATGTATCGAACTAAGAAAGTCTCTATAACGTGCATGAGCTAGCATCTCCCAGACATTATAAATTACAACGTCAAATTTTGAATCCCAAAAAAAATTATTTTGAGAAAAGAACACATACTATAAGTACTTAAAAGATACAATATTTATCTAAATATTGTACAAAATTAGATAAAATAAAAAAAGATTAAAGAATATTTTTTGATACCTCAAACTTATGAGAAGATATTCGTTCATATATAACCCTCAAGATCTATCTTTTCCTTGCACTTAGATGAGATATTTCTGGAGCACGTTCTAGGCAGAACTAACCTAATATATAAGCTATTTTGGATCATTTTCAAATTAAAACCTATAACTTCAGTATAAACCTATGGTGTTATCATGTACTACAAACTTTTTAAAATTTTACTCACAAAATATTGACAATTGTGATGTAACTTCTTTCATCAACTGCCTTAGCTCCAAGCTAGAGGCCATCTGATGTGAGCTCTAGAGAGAGTCGAAAGACAAGTTAACTATCGAATGACCCATTGACCATGTTGAAAGGACCGATTACTTATGCTAATGCTAAGAGGCTTCGAGAAGTTTTTGGTGGGCTTATATGTACCATGGTTGATGAAGAAAAGACCTTTGAGATCAAGTTACAAGCAATAACATCAAGGAAGTAACACTATTCATGTGTTGTGACTTGGGCCAAAATTCTGACATTGATTTAGGCCAAATCAGTCTAACTGATCAACATGAAAGTTAGTTCAACAGTATAAGATTCACCTTAATCGGAGGTCTGTATCCCAAGATATGCTCGATTTACTAAAGGATATTCTGTTAGAAAATTATTATGAATTCCTAATTGACTTTTCATTTTTCCTAGTTAGGCTTTTCATTTTTTAGGCCCACTCTTTGAGACTTAAAAGGGTGGTTTTATGCACTTCCTATTGAAACTACATTGAGAATAGTTTTAGGTCACTTTGTGAGGGATTCAATCCTGAAATTCTCTACAAACCGATTTTACGAACTTATCAAGTGATTAGTTGAATTGATTATGGCTTCTTTTGATATCTTTGTGCATTTTGGTTTCTGACTACATTGTTAATCTTGGGTTAAGGCGTCAAAGGATCTTTTGATAACTTTGAATTCTTAGGTTGGAGTTTTGATCCGATCGATCAAGGGGTTCCTAATCGAGTCGATTCTAGCGGTTCAGTATTATTTGGTATTAGAGCTTTGGCTCGGTTTCAGGTTCCTATCCATTGTTCTTATTGTCTTCATTTTTTTTTCTTGTTTCTTTGTTGTTTCAATTTTCTATTTACTTTTGTCCTTGTTTCCCTTCTACTGTTTATTTCGCTCCTTATTTTATCGTTATTGTTACATTGCCATTTGTTAACATCATCTTCATTGTTCTTGTTTCGTAAATTTATTTCAATTTATACTTTATGTTGTGTTTGTAGTTAGTTTTTGTTAAGATTGTTCTTGCGAAAAAAAGTTAGAAAAAAATCCAAAAAATCCAAAAAAAGAAAAAAGGTCTAAAAAAAGTGCTTTGTTGACTCGTTCATCGTAATTTGCTAAGATTGTGGATAGTTCATCTTGAAGTGTTGTTGCGATTGTAAGTTATTAATGAAAGAAGTTTGTTGGAATTTATGAAGTTTGGTGATTGATAGGAAAAAAATTGTGTGGATTGCTAGAAGTTATATTGCATTATTGCTTCAATTGAAATTGAAATTCTCAAAACTTGAACAACAAAACTTTGAAAAGCTAACTACTATTAAAAAATTTCTCCTGCAATCCTTTGAATTTCTTTGGTTCTTGACTCCTATGTGTTACTTTTTATTGCTCTCTTATTATTGGGCTCGGGTCCCGTTTCCTATCCCAAGGCGACCACTCGGGGTCATCGAGTAGGGATTGCACGGGGGAAAGGGGTCGAAAACATTCAAATTTACAGGATCAGCAGCAGAGAAAAAGGCGGGTTTGCCGCGACGACAAAATACTCGCCGCGGTGGACGCCTCGCAGGAGAGGGTTCGCCTCGGTGAGCTCTCATGGGACATGCCACGGCGAAAGACCAGCATCCATGCCTCAACGAACTCCCAAGGGAAGCGCCGTGGCGAATAACTGGCTCGCCGCAGCGAACTCCCAAAGTTCTGAGACCCGACTCCCAACATTTGCACATTCCATACTAACACATGCACATTCATTTTAACTAAAAGTTAAACACACTTATATACAAAAAGAACTTCCATTCTTCATGTCATTACAATTTCAAAGAGATTGAACAAACTTTGCTAACATAACAAAATATATATCAAAGCTTAAAACAAAATACATAAGGATGCTCAATGTGGATATGCTTGAAAAGCTAACCAAAATCACTAACTTAGTACAAAAGCTTCTAACTATCTTGGAGTTTTCGATGCCTTGTAAGGGTCAATTGTGGTCTTGAGTCGCATTTGAGGAGGGAAAAATAATGGGTTAAGCTACACAGTTCAGTGGGTAATATATTTATAGCCATCGGTAACTAGCACAATTTCAAGCATATGTATGTATATATATGTACATGCAACAATTCTAGCACTCACTATATTCAAGCAATTTACACATCCATCACATTTAATTCAACTCACAAAACATTTCACAACATATAACACTTAGTATGCTTCATAATGAATAGTTCAATTATGCAATGCACATCACACGGCTCGAGGGTTCCATGAAACAGAATGAGAAAATCGAAGTTTACCCCATGAAGATAATGAGTCCATTTCGGAACTCATATGCCACAAGCGGGCAGCCGGGAGAAGGCTCTTCTCATCGTGCACGTGACGAACAGAATGGTTCCACTCTCTCCCAAATAAAAGCACATAATCATGCTCAGAATCATTTTATCATATGATATGCTTTCATGCTTTTCATTTATACAGAATGCCATGACCGAAGTCGAGGCATAACATGATCAAAATCAAAATTTACTTATATCAAATCTCATGCTTCTTTCAAGGTATACCAAATCAAAATCATTAAAATCTTATAACAAATCATTCTCAAAATCACATATTCAATCAAAATGTCATGCATATCACAATGGATAACATACAACATATATTCACACATAGACAAGAATTTGCCTAATCATACAATAACTATAAATACATCACCTACCTAATTCCACTCGAAATCTAAGCTCAAGATTGCCTTTCTTCTTGCTCTTGGGTACGATTTACTTGATTTCCTAAATGCAAACAATTTCTCAATCAATCCACATTCAAAGAAAATTCATAAGGCTTTGATAATCAAAACGAGAAAATTATAACTCTTTCAAAACTAGATTTTGGGTAAACTTTTCCATGATCGTTATGATCAGAGAAATGAGACATTTGGTAACACTTCCTTCTATAAAAATGTTTTTCGTTGTCTTAAGTTTCTAACGACACCAAACTCATTCCATTTGGTTCAGAAACATAGAAGTTATACCCCAAACATGTAGGGACTAACCCTATGCTGAAATTATAATCTATACTCAACTTCCATTCAAATTTTGAGATCTTTAGTGACTGATTCAAAACTTCCTTTCTTCATAGAACTTGTATCCCTATGTCTCTAGTTTACAACGAATAAAAAATAACCTAATTTGGACATCTAAAGCAAAAGTTATGCCCAAAATACCGAAGGATGTCTATGCTAGAAAACAGAAGCTCGCCGCGGCGAAAATGTTGGAGCTCACTGCGGCGAGGGCAAAAGTTCGTCGCGGCGAACATGCCCAGAAATCTCCCGAAACCTTGTTTTTCGGAATTCTTCATCTATATACTTCCTATATTTCAAATACAACTTATCTTAACCCTAAATCATTATTCCTACTTCATTTCTAAACTCATTCCAACCCAAACTCAATCACAAACACAATATAATCAAAAACCCTAGAAGATCACAACATAATCGTACACCATACAACAATAACATCCTACACACATTCAACCCCAATTTTCACTCCTAACTATCCCTAAATAAGGTTCATTCATCCAATCAATGCTTATACTTACTTGGAGAAGCTTCAAATTCTTCAATTTCTCCAAAACCCTAGTTTGGCTTTCCTCCCTTCTTCTTTTCTCCTCACACCCACGACACTCTCTTCTCATACAAGACAAAATCACTTCTTCTTCTAATTCACACCCTTAAAGCTTGTAAAATGGCCCTTATGCCCTTCCACTTATGCCTTATAACTTAAAGGATTAAGTGATCTACCAAAATTACCCCTCATGCATTCTTACTACATTTATACTTTAATTCCATCAATTCAATCCAAAATAATTAATCTAACAAGAAATCAAAATAAATTAAATCATGCTTAATAAAATAAAATAATAATAAAAATTTGAGGTCCAATAAATACTAAGTGGCTTATTCAAAATATAATCAAAACATGAAGATTTCTAACTTATTTCTCGTTTTCTATAGGATTTCTCATTTTAAAGTTCAAATGAATCAAATATTACCAACTTCACAGTAGAAATAACATTAGTTGGAATCAAATTTTTCCTAAAGTCTTTAGTAGGAGTTTCAACAATACATGTTGAATTAGAAGCATGAGAATTAGTGTCCTAGTGAACTAATAATTCATTATGAGCAATTATGGATTCTAAATATGAAGAGGTATCCCACTCTCTTACGTTAGAAACTGACTTCATCTATATATATTGGTTTACTAATAAAGCTTGGTAATTGGCTTAATCCTTTAATGGACGAATATTCAAGAGAAATTTAGTGGAAATTAATCATAAATGTACTTGTTTTTATTTAATATCCTCAATTTTGATCCTTAACCTCCACATGTTCAAAAAGATTGGTAGGATATTAAAGTGTCAAAGACCTACTTCTATAATCTTAAGAGCCTTTTCCTTGGTGGCAAACTTAAAAAGGAACCACTGGTCCGTATTTAGAAATACCTCCATAAGTCCTTCACTTCTCCAGTGTTTCATGCCCATTGTTTAATGACTAGGAAGGCAAAATGGTTCCCTAAGAACAAACCAACCATCTGGATGCACAAGATATAGCTCATGCCTTAATAATGTCCAAAGGTGGGGAGACAATAGATTAACCTTCTAAAACATGTAGAGGAATGTACTAAAGCAATGAAGTTAATAATTCGCCTATTACAAACTTCTAGTTAAGAGACTTAGGACATGAAGTTGACTAAGGTATTTGAGAATCTAAATTAAGGCCAAGGAGAGTAGGTGAAGTTTGCATATCAACCTAAGTTAGGGTTGTACATAAGTTGATAGAGAGTGGAAGCAAGGAAGGTAAAGTGGTGGAAGTCAGAGTGGGGGCGGATGGAAAGGGCAAAGATGCAAAATTCAGCAGAGCGGGCAAGGAGGAGTCATGCTTTGGTTCTAAATTATCAGGTTCTATATATTACTAAGGAAAAGGTTTCTATCACCCTTCAAGATAAATTTAAAATATATTTTAGATCTGGTAAGTTAGGCAAGAAGCAAGTCGGTAGTAAAAACTGAATAATTCTCCTCTGAACTCTAGAAACTAATGTCAAGTTTAAAGGTAAAAGAAAAGGAAAAATCCAATAGAGGGGAAGCATAAATAATAAGAAGTAGTAGAAATAATTGGAAAAAGTAGTTACCAAAATAAAGGTTAGACGAAGTAAAGCATTACTAAGTTAAGAATTTGTGTAGCTAAGACTAAGAGGAAGCGAGGTAGCCATCGAGTTAGCAAGGAGGGAGCTAGTGATTAGAGAGAGAAATAGCTATCATATAATAACATGAAATTTACTTTTATTATAAGAAATATGTCAATTTCCTTTTCACATAATTTTTTTGAGACTTTATTTCCTAGCTTCTTTAACTAATTGCTACTTCATACCAATTCTTGGTTTATGTCCTAACTTCTAGTTAATTTCTTTATATTTGTAATGGAAACAAAGAATATTTGAGTTTCATAGCAACGACTAATAAAATAACAACAAACTACTTCTTTTTGAAAAGTAACGAATATGTGTGGTTAAGTCAATTCAATGTTGGCGTATGGGTATTAGGACTTATTGTTAACTACTTTTGTAAATTTTCATAAACAAAAGGAAATTTCAACATCAAAAAATTTAAACAAAAATAAATTGATTAATGGACTAACCTAATTTTAATAAATTAACCTAAGTTAACAACAATGTAGACATTATTAGTTAAATAGCATAGTAAATCAACTTACTTATGAATAGTTTAGGTGAGAAGAGTTTTTGATTGCATAAGATGATAAGCTTCAATTATGAGCAAAGAAATGAACTTCAATAAAGTAGACTTCTTCCTATGTTTAAACATTTACACTGTGTTTGGTTGCTGTCTCCATGGGTAGGGACAGATGACATGGACACAAAAGTCCCATACTTCGTAATGTTTGCTTGCTGTCCCCACCTATTTTTCTCTCATCTCTGGAGCACAGGGACAGAAATTTTTTGTACCTCCCATGACTGTGGTACAATATTTCTTATCCCAGGAATGGAAACAAAACACAAAAGGAAATTATCACTTTACCCTTCCATTCCAACGCATCCATTGTATCGAAACCTACCTCCCTCCACTGTATTCCAAAACCTTTTCCTTATCCCTCCATTGTATTCCCACAAGTCTCCACTGTATCGAAACGCATTCGTCATGTTTCTCCCAATCTCTCTCACACAGACTCCTTGTGTATGGTTCGTGTAACATCTCATCACCGATGGGAAGGATAGAATAGTAAATTTGGGTCGGGTTATGAGTGTGTACTCGTATCTCGGTATATTCATGCATAAAATGGCCTCTATATGGATATGAATGGTAATTTTCGCAAAAGCACATGATTGTACATGCATTCGTAACTTTTCCCGGCATATGTGTCTATAAGTGTAATTTTTGTGAAAAATGTAAATAATTTGTTTGAAAAGAATTGAATTGGAGTGATGTATGTGTTCTACATAAAATTGCTAAGTGGGTACCGATGAGATTTTCGGTACTGAAAATGACTGTCAAGTTGACACTACAAATTAATGAC
>JANJEY010000005.1:48983482-49002181 GCA_024703695.1 Erythroxylum cataractarum
AATGACATTGTTTTTAATAACTCTTTGCACTTGGAGTGCAACTGATGTTTTTATTATATATTTTGAGAAATGATATTGTTTTCCACCAATCTGAACTTGAAATACAAAAGACAATGTTTTATTTTTTGAAACTACATTTTGAACAACTTTGCATTTGAAGTACAAAAGATAGCTTTTATTTCATGAGATAATGTTTACATGTGCATAATCGAGTCATGTATGCTGCATGTTTTTGTTCTCTTTTGACTTAAAGCCATGGCATGTTTTTATTTTATCTTTTGGACTGATAAATAAAGACAAGGTGCCTTACTTAATTTTATACTTAATAATTGGACATGATTTGTTTTGTGATTGATGAGAAAACGATTAGCCAATCGTGTGTTGGGCACAACTGATTAAGCGATCGTCGTACCCTTAACGCTGGTACATGAAAATCAAGTCGCCGTATCAACACTTTTCTATGGGACTCGTCGGTGATTCCACACTAGAGTTTGGACATTGACGAGGTCATCACCTAGGGTTATGATGCTCTTATCGACTGTAGTTCGGACTTACCACAGATGAAAGTAGAGCCAACGCCGATAATCGGTGGGTGTGCATATTAGTTTGGCCAACTAGTGCTATCACACATGATTGTTTTGACTTATCCTGATATTGATTTTCCTATAAATATTTGATTTATACATATGATGTTTGATGATTTTGTGTACTAGAACTAAAACCTATGTTCACCGGATGAGTGAGTTAATAGGCTATACCTATATGATTCCTAACCAAGATACGTTGAGTCATAGGATGGGCCTATGTATTTTCTATGTGATATATATTCACTTTATAAGTTATTTACATCGTCTTTGTATGAATTGAATTCTATTTATGATATATGTTTTTCCTGCTCACTGAATAATGAGTGTACACACCCCCTCCGCTTTCCAACCATACAGGTTAATTTAGTGAGTTTGAAGCTTTAAGTGGATCAAGTGCTTTTTTGACATTTTCGGAGTATTACTACACATAGGTAGTTTCTTAGTTTGTGCTTTTATAGTCTGATAGCTCATGAACTATGTTTATATAGATACGCTTTATGATTTTGTAAGTTAACTTTTTATTGCCTTATGTTTTATAAATGAATTTATGTATGAATCTTTTGATACTGTTATTGAGATTGCCTTGAGTGGAATTTAAAGTCTTGAAGTTGTGGTTGGATGTGAATATAGAAGTGTGTTTGAAATTGTTTGCAGCTTTTTAGGATTTTTGTAAAACACAACCGTTGTGCTTCCTAAATTCTTCACAAAAGAAAGAAAAAAAAAGAATATAATAGATATTCAGGTAGCCTTGCATAGTCAGATTAAGGATATAGTAAATGTCCTTAGCTCGGTTATGCAGCAATTATCATAGGCCCGATGTGGTACCAGATTGTGGCAACATTGTGGATTGTCAACCTACGAGAAGGGATTTCTAGCGATAATCAAGGCAATCAGGTATTGGCATCACTACTTGAGTTGTAAGCCATTCATTGTAAGGACAGACTATAGGAGCCTCAAATACTTGTTAGAGCAGAGACTAACAACTCCATTCTAACAATCATGGCTTCTCAAGCTGCTTGGCTATGATTTTGAAGTGCAGTACCAGAGAAGGAAGGAAAATAACGCTCCAAATGCACTTTTAAGAATCACGAGTGCAGAAATGATGATGTTGTCTGTAACGCAATTACATGGTGAATTACTGGATGAGATTAAAAAGAGATGGAAAGAGGATTGAATGATGCAGGAAATTATTAGTAAATTGAGAAATGACACACTAAAGTCTAACATGTATGAATGGAAAAATAAAATGTTGAGATGGAAGGGTTGTTTGGTGGTCGATGATAATAAGGCGTTGAGATAACAAACAATCAGAATTAGCCATGATGAGGAAATGGGTGGTCATGCTGATGTGGTGATGACAACAAAAAAGATACAAAACATGTTTTTCTAGAAGGGAATGGCATGGGATGTGCAGAGATATGTCCATAATTGTATGAAATGCCAAAGAAACAAATATGACAATTCAACGTATCGGGGGTAATTATAACCAATTAAAATTTCGAAGGGAAGCTGAAGGAGGTCAGTTTCGATTTTATTGAAGGACTGTCTGTATCTAAAGGGAAGTCGGTGGTTTTTGTGGTTATTGATCAGTTCATTAAGTATTCTCACTTCATTTTTGTAAACACCCTTATGCTACTTAAGAAATCGTTAAGTTGTTTCTTAATAACGTGTTTAAATTACATAGGATGCCAGAGTCAATTAACAGCGATAGAGATCTGATTTTTATGAGTAAATTTTAGCAAGAGCTACTTAGATTACAAGGAGTGCAACTTAATTACTCCACCGCCTACCATCCTCAAACCAACGGCCTCACAAAAGCAGTGAACAAAATTTTAGAGACCTATCTGAAGTGTTTCTGTAGTAAAACTTCTCAACGTTGGAGTGAGTGATTATTGCTAGCGGAGTGGTGGTATAATACCATGTATTGTCCATCTATCGATTCCACACCCTTTGAGATGTTATACAGTTATCCTCCACCAGTGTACACACCATATATAACGAGAGATTCGAAGGTGACAGAAGTAGATCGAGTTCTTAAGGACAGAGAAACAATGATCAATGTAACGAGATTCTATTTACAGAGAGCTCAAAACAGGATGAAACAGTATGCAGATGCCAGATGTTTGGATTGCGAATTTGAAGTTGGGGAAATGGTGTTATTAAAGCTTCAATCGTATAGGCAACACACTATCCAAAAGAGGAACAATCAGAAGCTATCTCCCTTATATTATGGGTCATACAGAGAGATGTAAAAAAAATGGAAAAGGTGGCGTATAAACTAGAGCTACCAATAACCTCATTGACACATCTCGTGTTTCATGTGTCACGGTTGAAGAAAGCACATTTGGATTGGAGTAGGATCTCATCAACTCTGCCAGAATTTATCACCCTTGTGGAGCAAATTCCACGTGGTAGTACACAATAGACATATTTCAGAAAAGAATAATAGGGTAGTGGCTTAGTTCTTAATGCAATGGTAAGATGCAGAAAATGTTCATGCAACTTGGGAATATCTTTTTGATATCTAGAAGCACTTTCCGAAAATCAACTTGGTGGACAAACATGTTAAAGAGCAAGGGATTGTTACAGAGATGAGTGGAGAAGATGATACTTAATAATAAAAGACAGAAAGAGTTACAGGCGTTAGTAAGGAAGATGAAGCATAGTATTTAAATAAAAGGTCCAATGTTGTTAAGTTGGACGAGAAACTAGCGAATAGTAGGTGTCTGTATTTAAGCCGAATACTAACAACTAAACTAACATGAAAAAGAACCCATACGACTCTCTCAATATATCAATGGATTCTATGTTCTCTCTCTTCTGATGTTTTTATCTTCATCCTTCTAACAAATCTTAACAATCCATAGGGGTTTTTACCGGACTTTCACTAGCATGGTCCCAGGGCTTTCGACGTATTGAACTGGAGATTGACTCCAAGGTCGTATTCAATCTCCTCTCTTCCTCTGCCAGCCGATCTCGGACTCTCAACCCTATTGTTCGGAGCATTCATCTACTGCTCTCTAGGAAATGAATTGTTGTTCATCGTCTTGTTTATAGAGAGAGCAACCGATGCGCCTACTGGCTTGCGCATTATGCTGAGCAATTGGCCGACGGAGTGACTTTTCTAGCTACTACACCAATTGGGTGCCATCAGATCCTCCTTGAGGATCTATCGGGAATCTGTCTTCCCCGTTTTTTTATGTAATTTGTACCAGTTTCTCTCTTTTATCCAAAAAAAAATCTTAAAAACCCATACATGTTTTGTTATTCATTTTTTAATCTACAACATATGATGATGCATATCCCATTTATAGATCGTCGCCCTGCCCATTCATCGAGAAAGAATTTGTTTTCGATGAATGGATGTCGAGATGGGGGGCAGATCCTCTGTCCCCTTTTACCCAATACGCCCTGTCCCCTTTGGATCTCAACCATCCAATGCATTATATTAGATGGTTGAGATCAAAAGGGGACATAATAGGTACAGGATAAGGGTACAGAGGATATGTACCCGTCGAGATGAGTCGTACCTGAAATACAGATGGAAGCCTAGTGCTTGTGCTTTAACCAATTACCTGCAATTTTCCTCCTTGTTTGCTTTTGCACTGTCCATTTTTAGTTACTTTCGTTGTCAATAATTTTTAAATTTATCATGGACATGAATGTATGTTTGTCTAGCAACTTGAAATGATAGTACTATGGGTATTACTACAATGTATATTGTTATAACGTCCACTCAAATCTGGATCCTTAGCGTGCTGAGTTAGATGTTGAGTTTTACAGAGTCAATTACGAATATAGAATACTCCAAGGCCAAAATTACTTTAACCTCAATATGTAGTTAGGTAGAGAGTTCCCAACACATCAACCATATATCATTATCTTAAATCACTCTTATCATTTTGTTGTTCATGTAATAGTTGTCAGAGTCAATTAAGAATGTAGAATGCTCCACACCTTTATAGTTAGTTAAAAGAGTCATCAACATGAATCACATATTATTATCTTAAATCACTCTTTAACATTTCGTTGTTTATATAATAGGTTTTCACAAAATACCCCCATCATAATAACTATTAGAATATACAGCGCATTTGATTTCATTTTGTAATTATACATATGAATGTAATGCAAATTTAGAAAAAAATACGCACATATGAAAATAAAACAATCCAAAAACATTTGACATATCTTAATGAATCGTATGCCTAGAGCCCATGGGATCCGGGAGAAATAGTCAACCCTCTCCCATACAAAAGGAATTTACGGTCTTAGCAAGGGAAACAAAACATGCAAACTCTGACAACTAATTTCCTTTTAACTGAACAACTGTTTCAAAGTACATTATGTTTGGGAATAAATAAAAGTAGGTCAACATGAACTAAGGAGAAAATATGAGCCGACCACAGAGCATGGAAAACAAGCTTTAAGTCCAAGTGTAAAGCTAAAACTCAACGGGAATCACGTAGGGCAAGAGAGATCAAGTTTTGGAGCAAATCTATCTTTCCTTTTGTATCCTTTTATCCCTTATCGGAAGCTCAACGGGCTTCTGGGCCTCATGCGGATGATCTGGGCCCTTGTAAACTTTAAGGTGGTTGAACAATGCCCTGCCCAGCTGCAGGAAACAAATGTCAAGCGCATGTCAGCTAAGCGTTCAGAATTTTACAGATAGAAGCATCTATGCAGCTTGGCAACCTGTAGAATCACTGCAGGATCTACAAGAACACACATAATAATATAAATGCAGAATTTTCATAACATATTATTAAATGTCATACTCGTTTACCCTCGGATGCAACATATATGAAACTCAAACAAATTGAAACAACAAAAGTAAATGAGTGCCTTTAACTCGGCATTGCCATGAACCTAAAAGTAGCAAATAAAAGTCCACTAATTCAGGCACCAGATTTTCGACTGCATCAGCGACAAGAGGTTGACATAAAACTTTCTGGGATGGGGCATAATAAACAATGTGTTTGACTCCAGCTGTGGAAATTAAGCAACTAGAGGCAAATGCTTAAGTACTTAACCAAATGACCAAAGAAGAAATGATCAGATGATCACTCCCCCCTCAATCTTTCCTAGTTCTCTCTGTCACTTCTATACTTGCTGAAAAATAAATTTTATCAGGTACAGAGCAAAAGGAGAGGATGTTCATGATGCAGTTGAAGCCCATACTTGGCGTGATCATCAATATCATTCATTCGACATTAGCAAGTTAAGGTCAAACATTTCATGAACGTTCAATTTCAGATTTAACAAAAACTTTAGCTGTGTAACTAGTCCAAAACAACATTATTCTTTCTAGTTCTATGTTAACAAAGACCACAGAGATGTTCAAACTCTTTAAAAGCAATATCCTGCAGTACTCTTACCCTATGTGACTATGTCAAGTAGATAAATGTTAGATAAAAATCAAGTTGTTCTGGCCTTATTAACAATTCCATCCTCAATCTTCCGCAACCTATTAAATATGAACCAGATCATGACCATCATATCTATTATTAACAGTAAGCTTCATTCCTATTTTCAGTAATTGAGCAGTTTATTTCATTCAACAAGGCACTGCATTTGGAATGCAGCAGAAACTCAAATATTCAGCCTTTCCAATTTGCTTATCAAGACCATGCTGCCAGAACAAGAAGGTGAGATATGTAATGAAAGTAAGATTTGTTGCCATTATTGACACGAACACAATAACTCACCCTCCCCTTAGGAAGCATTCCACGAACAGCATGTTCAATAATTCTCTCTGGAATTCGCTTTTGTAGCTGATCAAAAGTTTCCACTTTCATACCACCTGGCCTTCCTGAATGCCGTCGGTATAGTTTTTGAGACCTTTTCTTCCCAGATACAGCAACTTTTTCAGCATTCACCTAGTGAGGTTAGGTAAATAAGAACAAGTTAGAAAACAAATTAAAGATCTTAGCAAACTCCAAGAAACTATAGCAATTCCTCTATATCCGATTCAGAATGGTTAAAAATTGGGATCCTATTGGGAATTACTTAAACCAAGAATGGGGTAAATTGGCAATCAATAACTATAGGTAGGCCATCCCTCACAGGCGTGAAAGCAAGTAAGTCTTTAATAACAATAATGCTTCATTGCAAAATTTTTTACCAAGGGAGATGTATATGACAAAGAAAACTAACTGACATGCAAAAGAAAAATCTTCAATTTATTCTAAAGAAGACAAGCTAAGGACTAGTATTCTGTATAATGTTATGATTGCAGTGTTCAAAACATAATCTTTATTCATTTAGCATGGCAGCAAGGAAACATGTCAAACACTTACTACAACAACATATGCTCCCATGTCAACACTAGGCGTGTAGGTTGGCAAGTTTTTTCCACGGATATAAATGGAAATGGTTGATGCCAATCTTCCAAGAATTTTATCACTTGCATCAACAATATACCATGGTTTTTCTGTGCTTACGTGGTCTGCTGCTTTAGGGTACCATGTCTTATTCCAAATATCCTACAAGTGGGAAACAAAACTGCGATGAAGCAAGTAACAAGAATTGGCAGGACAAATTGTTGCAAATATTCGCATACAAAGAAGCCAATTTTCCAGTATACAATTCTTAAGCACTGAAATATCAACCTAAGATTACACTGATCCAACATTGAAGACAAAAGTTTTTGAATTTAGTCTTCAACGTTAAACCAAAAAACACAAACAAGATGACCATGTTTCCTACCTGGGCTGTTTTCTTTTAGGCAGGGAGCAGGAACGAATGGAGGGACATGTTAAACAAAAAGAACAACACAGACAAATCCCAGAAAGACAAACAGCCATAGAAATAAAAACAGAATTAGATACAGAGGAAGAGAGATTGGTGGATTACAGGTCCATTAAGTTCAGAATCCTCGAACATCCAGCGTTGATCAAGTGGAACGACAGAAAGGTCCTTGCCCTCCTTCTGAGACCGAACCTCAAAATTGCGCTTGAAGCTAACAACCATTGGAAACTCAGAGAAAAGAGAAGGCTCCGCCTTTGTCTTTGACAATGACAGAGAGAACCCACCAAGAAATGGGCTACCCCTTCCACGAACACCACTTTTTCCGGGACAGCCACAATAGTATTTGAGTGATGAAGTAGTAGAAGAAGATGACGAAGACGTTGAAGTTGCAAAAAGCATAACAGATGATGAGGCCCAAAGAATCGCCATTTTCTGTCTCCTCCACTCTTAAGTTCCGAGCAGAAGTCAGCAGTCTCCCTTTGAAGTTGGGTGGTGATGCTGCGTAGATAAGAAGATAAAAAGAGCGAAAGCGAGCAGAAATTTGATAAAATGTTTGGGCTGGGGACAACAGACAAGTTCTGGGAGGCAGTAACCTTTTTGCGTTTTCAAAACTGGCATGGTCAAAATTAGTTAAGATCTTCTTTCTAATATTATAGTATTTTATTGTATCTAATTAATCTCAACCATTTAATTATGTGCGTATCATGTAAGTTCTACGTGAATCCCATAATATAAATGATTGAGAATTCACGAGATAGAATAAGACAGAATAATATTAGACAGAAGATATTAATTCGATCCAAACAGCTACTAAGACTTTAATTAAGTATAAAATAATAAAGGCCAACAGATGATGATGAATACGCAGTTACATACATCTAACCGTTGCTTTCATCCGACAGTTCTCATTTTACGCCTTATTTTCTACTGTTACGGTTATCACTAAATTAGTCTGACTTCGAATTTTACTTTATATATTTATGTAACTTTTTTTTAGGCTCATAAATTTAAATTTTATTATATATATTTATATATTTATGTAAATATTATTTTTGTTTTATAAATATATATATATATATTATTTATATATTTATGTAATTATTTTTATTATTTTTATTTTTATTAACAATATCACGACTGCGAATAAAATATTTGCACTTGTAATTTTGAATGTTATTATATATATTTATATTTTTATGTAACTATTATTTTTGTTATTAGATATATATATATAGATATATATAAGAAATATATTATTAATTAGTATTAATTATAATATATTTAACATCAATAAAAAATAATTCCTTTTTAAATGTATTATTGACTAATTAGTTCATATATTTTTATCATTTTTAATTAATATTTAAATCCTAGTTGTAATTATATTTAACGAAATAAATATAAATATATATATATAATAATAAAAACAATATATATATATATTGAATGTCACAAGTCACGAGTGTCCGTGATGTACATTGACTGTCCGTATGGTTACTGTCTTTGATTACTGAAGACAAAACAGAACAGGACAGAACGGAACAAAAACTGGAGACAGTGAGCTGTTTAGTTAAGGTAGACATAACAGAAAAAATATGTCTCCGTCTCTATGACAATGTGTTTGGTTGCAGGGGACAGAACGGAAAAAAATGTGCCAATGACGAAAATGCCCCTGATAGTTAAGATGAATAAAAATGTGTTATTAATTGATAAGTTTATTGGAATAAGGTATGATTGTTAATTAATTGAGCAAATAATTATAATAACAATTTCAATTGATTGATTAATAATAATAATAATAATAATAATAATTAATTGAATAATAATAATAATAATAAATAGTTGGCTATAATATTACAAATAATAACAATAATAATAATTATGATAATTATGTAATGAATTATAATAATATTGATGATAATAATTATGTGCAAACACAACATCTAAGCATTCATGAAATTAATTACATAAAAGGTCAACACGTATTTATATAATTAATTACATAATAGATTCAACTTCTCATTCAAAACAAACATCTAAGCATTAACAGAACGTCTGGCATATTTGGTTCAATGTAAATTAACGCCTTATAATTTATAAATAATGTCCTTTAGAACCATCCCCAGAATGACTCCAATGACAATGGCTAAAAATATAGTACTCCATGCCATGTTTGGCTGCACAGCACAAACTTCAGTGACTTGTTCAGTTGTTGGAAGAGCGGATGGAATCGGAATGAAGGATGGTTCATTGACAGTAGGAGCAATGTCTGCAATGCGACGAGGCGGCCTATATTGGTCCATGACATACGCACTTTGTGCTTCCTCCAATGTTTGATATCCCCTGAATCGAGCATTGGGAAACCCCTCAGTGACCAATTTTACATCTTCCCAATTGGTAAAAATTCCAACTTGGCGTCCAGCAAAGACAACGTAAAAGCTGTATCTGGCCATATCTACGTACCTGAAATTGAATCATATTATCATCATTCGAACACGCAGGAAAATGACATACATGAAGAAGTTATAATAACTAGGCATTGATCATAAGTAGTCTGAAAAGACAAGGTCCACACATCAACAAAACAAAGTGAGCACATCATCAATACAAAGTCAACACATCATGAAGTCAAAGTCAACATCACAATCCTATTTTCATAACAGTACAAATCTATATATCCATATTAAGCTACTGCAAAGGAAGTAGCTCCGCAAAACACATCAACCCAAACATCTTGGCGATGTCAAACATCGTCATCTAGCAGCTCCCTGATATAACGCGGTCTCTGATCTTCATTTAGATCCCAAAACAGATTCGCAGCAGGAACATCCTTTGCAAATATCCTTCCAATCTTGATGACTTCTTCAGTGGAGAAGCCCAACTTCCCTAGCTCCTAACCTAGCCTCGTCTCATGCAATCCAACAATGGCATCAGCAACGATCCTAGCACTTTCTTTACCACTATCAATCGCAAGAAGGAAAGAGGCAGCAACATTTTCTAATACTTAAACATCCCTCATCTTCCTTTTGCCTTTGTTATGTCGGGTTCCGTCTGTGTTGCTCGAAGAGGCGACTGAACCAAAGACATTGCCTGAAGTAGCCGGAGGAGGACTGACCAATTGGGTTGTGGGATCAAATTGGGATGCAGATGCTATTGGATCAGCTTGTCCTTCACCTTCAGTGTCATCAGTTTCCAGCTGACCAATAGCATCTAGAACATCCTGGGCACCTGCCCCCGTTGCTCTGTCTCTCCCAAAAATAAACTCGAGTCTTGAGTAAAGTGAGAAAGGCTTGCCTGGAGTATAAAACTTGTTGGGGTGCCCCTAAGAAAAACATCAGAAAACGTCAGCCTTGGAAACTTCTCATAATAAAGACAACGTCATAGACAAAGAACAATTTAAAAAATTACCCTCATCCATTCATCCAGGAACTGCTTGCTGTCGACTTCAACACACTGCTTGCTTTCGTTCCAACCAAACCCACTGCAATTTAACATGTCAAAGGTTGTCTGATATTTATCCTTTAACCTCTTGTGTTTGTTTTTAACATGCCTCCTCTCAATGCCACAACCAGGAAACTTGTCGTGCATCATTCTAGCTAGCAGTTGGAAAGTTGTGGGCTTTAACTGCCCATTATCAGCTCTGTGACCAGCCACAACAACCTCCTCCATGAAGGTCACAAATGCATCTGTTTCAGCTTCAGTCCAAATCCTTGACATTGCACCTAAACCATGCAATGCCATTCCCAAAACATTCCATTTGCATAAATGATTAAACAACATACATTGAAACCATTATGGTTGTAACGAATATAATATTGAATTAGGTGAAACAAGTAATTAAGTTAAAGCGGTTAATGATCAATTCAATAAATATCACATAAAGCAAATCCCCAATTCAATAAACATAACATAAAGCAAATCCCCAATTCAATAAACATAACATAAAGCAAATCCCCAATTCAATAAACAACACATTAAGCAAATCCCCAATTCAATAAACATAACATAAAGCAAATCCCCTATTCAATAAACATAACATAAAGCAAATCCCCAATTCAATAAACAACACATTAAGCAAATCCCCAATTTAATAAACATAAAATAAAGCAAATCCCCAATTCAATAAACATCACA
The DNA here is from genome assembly GCA_024703695.1 of Erythroxylum cataractarum. Taxonomy (NCBI): domain Eukaryota; kingdom Viridiplantae; phylum Streptophyta; class Magnoliopsida; order Malpighiales; family Erythroxylaceae; genus Erythroxylum; species Erythroxylum cataractarum. The sequence continues at coordinate 48,994,954 of JANJEY010000005.1, forward strand.
TTAAGCCAATCCCCAATTCAATATACATCACATAAAGCTAATCAAAGTACACAATTAGTGGTTGCTTCTCCATTCCTCAAACATGTTCTGAGCTAAATCCTCTCTCCATTGACTCCATGCATTAGTTGTTACGACACGATCAACCATTTGGGGCAAGGATGCATCTTCCCTAAATGGCTGATCCTCATCTTCAAGAGGTGTTTCCTCTATAGGATCATCACACATATGTAGCCTAATAAAGTTATGCAACAGGTAACATGCAAGAATTATGTGAACATGTGTGTTTGCTGCATAAAACGATGGATTTCTGAGAATTTTCTATCTTTTTTTCAGCAGCCCAAATGCACGTTCAATGACATTTCTTGCAGCTGAATGCCTCTTATTAAAAAGCTCCTATGGGTTCCTAGGTGCCCTTTCATCTCTGGCCCACTCTTGAATATGGTATCTTGTGCCTCTATAAGGTGCAAGAAAGCTAGGAGCATTGGTATAGCCAGCATCTACTAAGTAGTAATTCCCTATAAAAAATGACACTATTACTATTGTAATTGTACTCAAACATATTCAAAGAATAGCAAATTTCTGGTATTTGTTATCTCGCATACCAATTGGAACTTTAAGTTCATTACGCCTAATAACAACATAATGTAAAACCCTTGAATCAGATGCTGAACCCTCTCATCCAGCTAGAACATAAACAAAGTTTAAGTCCTTATCACACACCTCTAAGACATTAGTGCATATTCTCCATTTCCGTCCTCTGTATCTGTGTTTATCTTAAAGGGGAACTGTTATATCTATATACGTTCCATCTAACGCACCAAGGCAACCCTATGAAAACAATTGCCAACAAATACTGTTATAGTTATGTAAGGTATACTTAATAAAACCCTTACAACTAAAGATATAACTAAACTAAAGATAGAATATAACTAAGTATATGTAAGGCATACTTAATAAAACCCTTACAACATATAACTAAAGATAGAATATAATCAATAATTATATTCCCATTCCAACTCTGACTTTTTATTCCTATTATTATTATTTTATTCCTCATATCTAACAATTACATATACTTAATAAAACCCTCAATGAAGAGAAAACCACTAAAATTTACCTTGGCTTCTACCAAAGATTGGCTTGATTCCTTGTATGAAAAATAGTATAATGAAGAAGATGAAGTGGAGAGGAAAAAATCTGGAATTCCCAACCCTAAAGGTCGTCCCTCTCTCCTCTCCTTATGCTCATTCATACACTTCCAAGGCTCACACAAATGCTTACTTACTATATTGGAGACATATGCTTTATTATTATTAGTCACATATGTCTTAATCATACTGGTCCATTCGTTAACTTTAGGAAAAATTGAACATTAGTCTTTCTTTTTTCTTTAATTCCCACATTGACACATAATTTCATCAATTAATTTCAATCTTATCTATATTTTACGTCTAAGTAATAAGTATATATATTCATGTAGAAATGTACAAATTACCCTTTTATCAATTTCTTTTATATTAAGTACCGTTATGTCTCTTACTATATTTAGATGCATTTAATTTATTATGTTCACTTCTTATTATACCATAGACATACTATAATATTTTTAGAGTATATATTGGGATCTTCCAAATAACGATGACAGAATTTTGTCATTTTTGTCGATTTAAAAGTTATGTTATGCATTTGTAGAATATTATATATTATATATTTAGATTTAATACAAGTATTAAAGACAAAATTTTACGTTAGCTTTTATTTTTCTCTCGTTCTCTTGAGTTGTGTCTTGAAAAGACAATAGGTAGGCAAGTACATCCGCTAAGCATGAGAAGAAACAAGAAAGGGCTGCACGTTAGAAAGGATCGTTTGGTCAACCGTCTACTTAATGAGACAGATAAGTAGCACTTAATGAGTTCAGAAAATACTTAGGAATCAGGAAACATGGGACGACGACGGATGTTTATTCAACCTCCTAGTGTGAGGACTGAGGCTGAGGCACACTTTTTCCCGCCAATCTACCACGCGGTGCGCTGTCCTCTTAAAAGCAGGAGCCGTGCTTTTTCTTTCTTTCGGACGTTCAAGATATTTTACGGTTCAAAAAATAAGTTTGTATTGATATTGACCTCATCTAAATTTAATAATTTATATTTGAAATATAATAAAATTAAAACAGTAGTTTGTATTATAAAAATAAGAATTCTCCTCCTTAGTTTTGCAATGTGGCTTGTGCAAAACCATCCTTTATGTTTGTAATAACTATTACCGTATCCAAAACTCTCTTCATTTTCACAACATTATTAGTGGATCTAACGAACCTGTTCCCTCGACTAATCTTTAGGTAATAGCTTTGCGGGTAAGCTTGGGTGAGTTTTATTAGGAGGTTCATTGGTTACAACCTCCAATAATTGTGGTGGGGGGAGGGATCATCACACCTAATCATCAACCCATTCCACACCTCACCTTCAATTCTATTGCTCTTTTAACTGTACAGACTGTTGCTATCAAACATCATCTCAGGTTCTAGTCTACACTCATTAAGTATATATATACTAAGGACGAAGAAGAAGACGGATGATCACGAAATTCATTCCCTTCGTCCATTTAATCTGACGGTTGCAGTTAATCTACAGACCAAATGACGACGACCCATATTTGTATATTATTATTAAGTGGTCTGAATAAAAATTTCAAAACAACCCATAATAATAATACATATCTCCAAGTAGGCCAAGCTACGGACATGATTCACTCTTAGGCCATGATACACGCGAAGCTAGGCCAGGGGAAAGCGACGCCTCCCCTGTACTTATCCCTTATGAATTGAATTTGAATGCCCACACAAAGAGAAAATGAAAAGCAGAACAACATGGAAAGTGTTATTTGGGAGCGTTTATTTTACCGTCTAAAACGTCTAGGACTATTTAACAAGATATTATCAACCACATATTCATTCAAATGAACGTACAGCTTAATTGCATAGTTTATTAAGAAAGTTAAATTAAAATCTTGAAAATTCAAGTCTATTTCGTTTCGGTTCTTTCAAGTGCCAACCACTGCAAATTACATGCTTAAAACACGGCTTTTATCGTTCCTATTCGGTCAAATTAAATTACACATTTCAACCTAAACTACCTACTCTAATGTTCCCATTGTCTTTTTGGAAAATTAAAAAAAAAAAAAGGAAGACGGACGCCACAAGTAAACAAAAAAATAATTAGAGCGAGAAAGTGCAAGGTTTGAAAGGGAAAGAGAATGCGGTACCAATCTTTGATTAAATCAGCTCTAATTGCGTTACATGTGATGCGGTGTGGTAGTGTCACTGAAAGGCGCGGCCTATCGTGATTCTTTCAATTATGGACAAGTCCTTAATCATTAGTAATTTTCATGTCTGTATAACTAGATTTCTGCATAATGTACGTTTTTTCCACCCGCAACCAGCGTACAGCTTCCTTCTTTTGCTTTCCCACTCTCTTAAATGTTACCCAAGTTTCTCTCTCTCTCTCCCCCCGCTCCCTTTATCTGCTTCACCAAGCTTTAATCTTGCTCTCTATAGGTTATATGTTATTCCTTTTGTGCACAGGATTTTACTATCTGGGCAAATCTAAGACCTTTCTCTCTCTATTTCTTACTCTTATCCTGCTGCGGACAGCAGAAATCACACAACCAGACCGAGTTAAGAGCATAAAGAAGCTAACTTTGGAGCATTTTTTAAAGTTGGGTTTTGGCTTTCATCTTCAGTTTGACTACTTCAGGTACTAATATATCGTGTTCTTTTGTTCCTGGCTAGAGAGAAGTGGTGTAGAAGAGTACAAGTATTGTGTTTTTGTGGGTAAAATGAGGGACTTTCCTTCTTGTTTCGGTGAAAGTGGGGTTCAAGTTGCCGATTCCTCATCTTCAGGGGCCAGTAAAGCGGCTCAAAACTTGGTCACTTGTGTCTATCAATGTAAATTGCGTGGTCGTTCTTGCTTAATTACGATTGCTTGGACCAAGAATTTAATGGGTCCAAGCTTTGGTGTGACGATCGATGTTTCGTCCTGCCAATGTCTTTGTAAAGTTGATATAAAACCATGGTTGTTCTCCAAGAGAAAAGGAAGCAAAAATGTTGAGGTAGATTCTGATAAGATTGATATATACTGGGACGTATCTAATGCTAAATTTGGTTCAGGGCCTGAGCCTCTGGAAGGATTTTATTTGGCTATTGCATTTAATCAACAAATGGGGTTACTTCTTGGGGATATGAAGAAGGAAGCATACAAGAAAATTGACGTTCTTCCAATGCGTTCAGGTGCAATTCTAATTTCCAAGCGAGAACACATATATGGGAAGAAGTGTTTTGGTGCAAAAGCTCAATTTTGTGATAAGGGCCAGATGCATGATATCATAATTGAGTGTGATACTGTCGATCTTAAGGATCCCTGTCTTGTGATCCGAGTTGATAGTAAGATGGTAATGCAAGTCAAGAGACTGAAGTGGAAGTTCAGGGGCAATCACACAATATTGGTGGATGGGCTACCAATTGAAGTGTTCTGGGATGTCCACAATTGGCTATTTGGTAATGCTATAGGTAATGCAGTTTTTATGTTCCAAACTTGCCTTTCTGCGGATAAATTATGGTCCAGCCAATCCATTTTTGATCCCTCAGTGTTGACATGGTCTCACTCTCAACTATTCAAAGATTACCAGTTACAAGGTCTTGGCTTTTCCCTTGTCATTGACGCTTGGAAGAATGAATAGGAGTTGCATTTGTGTTGGATGTTGAACAAATACTTCTGTAAGTGTTTTTCAAGATTGAATTGAAAGAGATAGCGTAAATGCAATTACAAGTTTACTCACGTGTTTTCTTTACGTCTCTCTTAGTAAAATATCTGACATGATATGCACCAAAAAATCATCGCTCTTAGTTGCTTTAATTTAGGCACGGCCAATGAGTGGTCATGATTCAAGTGTTGATGAAGAACCACTTTGATTGCTAATTGCATATTCAACGCTATCTGCGGAACAACCTTACTTGGAGTATGATAACCTGTTTCTGTACTCTTATAGCTCAGGTTATCAGGAATTTATGAGCTTCCTGTTTGGAGGAAAAAAGATGCTTCTTTTTTTGTTTTGGTCTAACTTTTAATCTTGTATGTTATATGATGCATCATGCATCCATGCAAGAATATTTGGTTGACGAGTTTGTGTGCATGCTACTCATTTGTTGCTAAATCTGTATTTCTTTTGCTTATTTGTGTCATGCTGACCAAATTTGTGCTAAAAAGGATTTGACGTGCTTGCATCGAAGTTGACAATGAAAGATTGGCATTACCTGTGATTGACTTAATCTCATCAGCACTGATAATGAAGTATAACTACTTGGCCTTTTGGTCTAATGGGTTTGCCACTAAAGTCTATATGCTGGGATTTAAATCTCCAACACTAGGTTAGGTTAATACTAATAAATAATAATTAGTGAAACTGTCTTTATGTATGGAAAGAAAGCAGTTATCCAAGTGAGAATCCAAATTTGTCACCAACTTGAAGATTGAATATCTCGTTTGTACAACCTCTTAACTGAAAAATATCTAACTATTTTAATGTTCTTAGGAAATTTTAGTAAAGCATCCATTCATATCCATTGTCTTGACAATATATATTCGAAGTTATTCGGAGCATTTTCCAAATGTTCAAGTCAGTTTAGGTTAGGTCCAAGATAAATTAGGGGCAGTGTGGATACCGAAGAGGCCTGTCTGTTAAGTGGCAATGGTTGCTAGATGAACTTATTGAATTGATTTAAACCGTGATGTATATTTGTCAAAAACTCAAAATATGTAGGAAGCACACACCTATCTCCTTCATTGTGAAACTGCATCTGACAGCAATTTAAGAACTTTCATTTAATCCTGCAATGCGATCGCAATCTCCATCTGACCAGGTTACGAGGACAGGGATGGTAAGAACAGTAGACCTTGCTAAGTTGGGAGTTCAGACTGCGGAGACTGAGACAAGAACTTCGCTTAGAGATAGTTTCTCGCCTGAAAGCTGATGGAGGTTAGCATTATGCCGAAAACAGGGATTTGTTGCACCAGTTGTGATGAAATGTGTGAAAATAAAACAAAATTGCACGAAATTTCCCAGCAACAAATAAGGATAGCTTCTTATAGTCGATACAGGATCAGATAAATGGTATTTTAGTACCTGTTGGAGGCAAGTTTGAAAAGCGAGACACTTAGTTCAAACCAGTCACCAAACAGCTTAATTGCATATAATTTGGTTTTCAGATGGGTGGAGTGCCCATGCCTGCTAAATATTCATCTTTTCCATGTCTGAGATCAGGTCCTCGGGTACAGAAACTTCGTTTAGTCTACATTGAACCTATGGCCGTCCAACTGAGAGAAACATACAACTTGATAATCAGAACCCTATGGCCTATCCTGAGTGCTGCCTTGGAAGTCGATAATGCTTCGACCACATATTGGTACGATTTACTCTCAAGCTTTGCTTAATGCATTAAATTTAAGATAACGTAAGATCATCTAATCTGATGTTGAAATCTGGTGTTATGGTCATTATCACACTTCCTTTGTCAAGAGCTGTCAACAAGGTACCAATTATAACAACATTAAGGAGGTACTCAAAGAACAATCGAGTAAGGACAGTGAAACACAGTTTGTTATTAGAAGCATCCTTTTGTAACGCTTTTGTAGATCATGCTTATCAAGAGAACAACATTTCATCTTAAAATATTCCTAACGGAAGGGTATTATCTCTTGAATGGATGGAATGATATTAATCTTCGTTACAATTTCATCTCATCCCTTCCTGATGAAATATAACCAGAACTACAAAGGTCCGTAGCTTTTCTTCAAAGAGATATGTCTACAATCTCTCTTGGAGAAATCTACCAGCTTGCTATAGCTTTTCTTGATAAATTATGTGACCAGCATATGTTGTTCAAGAATATCCTCAAAGGAGGTCCAGTTTTGAAACAAGCGTGCAAGAAACCTCATCTCCAAATCAAATACAAAGATAAAAAGACTTGTAAATGTCATAGCAGCAGGAAAGCTCATCAATCTCAAGTCTATCATAAAAGGAAACATAGGAAGAAGTTCCACAGGAAGGAAGGCAATAAGCCTTGGAAGCAAAACTAAAAAATGAAGAACCAGATGAATAAGTACAGACGTATGAGGTTCTTCAAGAAATCCTCACATCGCCAGAAAGGAAGACTGCGATGTTTTGTCTGTGGAAG